>CAESWR010000135.1:575305-594870 GCA_903171835.1 Mullus surmuletus | reverse complement strand
AGATGAGTTACTTAATAGATTGGGAAATATGACTTGAAATAATTAAAAAATGTTTTTTGTTTTTTTTTTCATTTTCAATTCAGAATGTAAATCAAAACATTTTCTGGTGAGTTTCTGGTGTGAGTTTGATGGGATCACACTCAACCTGCAGCTCAGATCAGACCCACATTGTCTGTACACCTTTCAGACATAGAGTGCCACCTACTGGTGTCTTTTAAGACTTGCACATAGCACTTTCAATTCTGAGAGTGTGCTGCACCCACACACACTTTGAAATGTACCCTTTTGAGGCATCTGAATACCATACTGTAAGCTTTATTTGGGTGCATTGGATGAATTTTGGGAGAGTTCTGATACCCATTATATACTGTGTATAGATACCTTTCTGTGATATTCATTGAATATACCACTGATACTATGAATAATAATTTTTCCAGAAGGAAAACTCATGTACACTTTCGCTCTCTAGAGATGTATGTGGTTCCTTGAACCAATTAGCAAAACTCTTTTCATTCGTTACACATTCACGCTGCCAACTGGTCCACTGCTATTTGAACCCCATATCCAGATCTTTCCCAATTAGACCAACCTTCCAACTGGAGGTTTACTTACTCCAATATGATGGAGAAAACAGAGTTCCTTAACAAGTGGGGCCCATTCTCTTGTTCACAGGGGAAGTTTACCCACATCTGTCTCAGCACCTAACCCCTGGAAGAGAGAGGGTCAGTGCCAAGGCCAGAGGTCAGCCCTTGTCCCATTGTGAGCTAGAACCAACATGCACCCCAATCTAACACTGCGGTCAGCAGGAAACAGGGCCCGGTTGTTTTTAGGGCCACGGATGTGTGAACTGAACAGGAGTTGTGCTTTGACGCTGCTTGCCGCACGGAAGCCTTTGAAAGAGACCCTTCAGGTTTCTTAATTAAGTAAAGAACAAATAGTTGTCCCGCTTTGTCGCGTCTTTTCTGATTCATCAATGGCACGGACACATACAAGTGAAAGCTGAGGTTTGAGAATTTGCAGGTGCGCAGGGATGCGTGTGAAGCAACAAGTTTATGTGGCCCTCAAGGGGGAGGTCTGTGTGAGAACAGATCTAGTTAGGAGCGTCACAACAGATCTGACAAAACAGGCGGTCAGGTCAGGCCAGGCTTGCTGCGGTGACCCAGCAGTATTCAAGCAAATGATTAAAAAAAAAAAACACAGCAGACTCGCTCCCTCTCACTGTTCCTCCTTTTTTCTCTTGCTCGCTTTCTTTCTCCCTTATCAGCAAGCCACCATCCATAATTGACCTGATTCCCAGATTTCTGTCCCTCTGACCATAAAAGTGGGCAGCATAGGTGGCAGAAGACTGCCTGCCTGGAGAGAAAAGGAACGTAAAAGAAAGTATTCTTCTAATGTCTTGAAAGAAAAAGGAAAATCAGCATAATGACCGCGCTCCCCTGCCACACATTCACTCTCTCTCTCTCACACACACACACACACACACACACTCTCCACGCAGGCCCTCCTCCCACTCTCGTCCGCATCAAAATCTTGATTAACCTCCTCTCACACTCCCCCTTTCCCACCCACTCACACATTCACACACAGCTACGCACACTCACACACACAGACACAAAGTGCCTCGGAGGCCCCCTGACAGATGGGGAGAGGGGTTTCGGGGGGTTCCTCTGAACAAATGGCACCCTGGTTTAGTGTGGTGTTGTCAGGGTTTGAATTGATCCCGAGACTACAGAGGCTTCACTCTGCCAGTGTGTCACAATGGCAACAAGTGTGTGTAGCTGGGAGCAAGCTTGTACAGGCATGGGACCCATACCTCATGAATGATAGCTTAGCAAATGGCCCTCCTTTCACTGGCTTTCATTGTAGGGCCATCTCACGTTTTCATTCATAGCCTACTCAAAAAACTTGCCCAGCTTTGTTAGTTTTATTGGGTTTGATTGGTTTGAGATTCTGAAACGTGTTGGTTTTTGTGTGATTTTGTATGTGTGAACTTGGGGTAGGCAAGTATGTATGTGTGTGTTGTGGTGGTGGTGGTGTTTGGGGCATTGCGGGGAGGTGTGGGTGTGGGGGGGGGGGGTTGTTTTTTCGACATTTTTCCTTGTTACATTAATGGGCACTGTGGTGTCACAGTATGGTCTGTGGAATGATGCAAGGCTATCTGCTATTGGCTGAAGCTGGTGAATGTGATTCAGTTTCATATGAATAGCACTTCCTGGGAGGTCACTGTGTTTTTTCGCCGTGTGAGACCAAACACCTTGTGCGAAATATTCCCCCACTCTCCATAAATTCAACCACACACACAGCAATGAAATGTTCACACCCTTTTAAGAGCTACTTTCCTCCATGTCACCAAGCCTTCCTTAACTTGGACCATCCTTGTTCCCCCCCGAAAATTCCATGAGTTCACTTTTGTCCAGTCTGTCCTTAAGTCATATAGTTGTCTAATATGGTCCCGTATATCAGCCTAATGAGCCTCTGTCTCTTCCACAGATAAAGCCTTGCTGAAAAGCCTCCGCGACCCCTCAGATGACCCCGGGTAACAGTTTACAGGCCCAAGAACAATCGTCCCATTGGCAGATAACCATGGCATCATCCCTCCAGGCTCACTTCATCCCTGTCACCTCACCACCGTCTGGTTAATGTTTCACCACCTCTATTTTTTTGCTCGACGGCTTGCGAGGAAGTGTAGCAGAGTAGGTTTGGTAAATCACAAAAGGCAAACAGAGGGTGATCGATTGATTGGTAAACAAACAGGATGAACAGGCAGCGGAGCAGAAAAGACCCCGGGAGCAGCCGAGCCTCCTTATCTTCCTCATGTGACATCTCCATCCATCATACCTCATTATCATAGCTGCGTTAAGCAATGCTGACACCACCAATTACCTGATCCTCTCGAAGTGTGTTTCGAGAACATACCAAACAAATGCCGGTCGCGTTCATAAGTACTTTCTGCGTGTCCTTTTTTTTCTTGTCACATTACAATTGACATGAATATGTTTTTCAGCTGATAGCTCAGACACCCTGCAGCTTATTTTTTACACATTACTCCCTGCTTTCATGTGTGGCACATGAATCCTTGTGTGAAATTGTCAGTATTTAGTCTGTATTTTCTGCTCAAATCTGCAGCTTCTGGTCACGTGTGGCTGGTGAAAGCCGCCATGATTACTGGCAACTTCCAGAAATAATTGCACTGCTTCATTGCAAGGTGGAAAACTTGGCAACGTGAATGCATGGAAAAGCAGTTTTGTGTATTGAAAATACTGAAACTATATTAGACGCATGGAAAGAACCTGTTAAACGTTTCGGTGCGTAAACCCCCTCCCTAAACAAAACTGAAATTTTCGTCCCAAAAGCAATAATACTATGTAATATAAGTAAGAGTGATGGAACAAGCAGACCACATCTCCTGGCTTTGCTGAGGGGTCATAGAGCAAAGATAGATATCTCATGCATATCAAGGTGTCAGGATGGAGAGCTCTTTTGCTTGCCATTGTCTTGTTGCTCTGCATAGCAATGGCAAGTACATTGCGATATGTTTGAATTGTGGAGTAGCAGGGGCAAGCGTGTATTGTTGAAGAGACAAGGTCTGCATATTAAGAAAACACAGAGGGAGAACAGACAGCTGAAAAGGCCTTTGAATGAGAATCAATTAATTTTCATTTACCTCCATTAGCACTGGGCAGGGATTTGCATCTGTGAACCCATTGCCAAACTGGCAGTGGCCTTTTTAGTTGAGGGAGAGGGCCACATTAAGCTAATGATGGGGGGCAGAGGGAGAGACAAAGAGCTGTATGTGTGGGAGGGGAGGCCTGGCCGTCCTCTTCTCTCATTAACACCACAGTGCCCTGCACTGCTGTCACAGCGAGCCCTCACAGGCAGATCATTAACCACTAGCTGCGAAGTGAAAAAATACGTATTCCCACTGATCGAATGCCAGAGGTTCTGATTTTTATGTATTTTCTTTTCAATGATATGTCCTTTTGTGATACATCTCATATGTCCATAAAAGAGCCATCAGGTTAAGATATCTACTAAAAATATGTCTACTCATTTGTGACACCACAAGAAGTCTGGAGCCAAAATTGATGTAACAAGTGTGATGTGGTCACATGAAATCCCCGGTGCACGTACAGAATGGTACAAAGAGAGACCTTTTGGTGACAAAAGTCCAGATGTTGTTTTTTTGCATAATTTTCATTGTGGCGGAATGCAGAAGATGGAGAACAAGGCAAATTTACAGCAAGTAACTGCTGTATTTTGTTGAGAAAGTTATATTTACATATTATTCCATGCAAAATATTTTTATGTTTGGAGATAAACTGGAGATTAACACAATGACAGGCCAGTGCCATTGCTGCCACCTACTGGCCACTGGAGTGGGCCTACAAGTTGTTACCTGGACAGATTTTGATGCCAGGTTTTTTGCATCTGTGCCCATAGCACTTTTCAATTTGGTGTGCACACAGGAGCACATTATTAAAATGTCCTAATTATAATGGCCACTGATGCTGACGCAGTATAAATATAATATATACCTCCCATCATGCACTTTGTTTTTTTAATATTAACTTACACATTACATAGTAAACTGTATAAAATGTGTGTGCGCGGGTGTTCCCATCAAGTCCTTGGACCCACTATTCTCGAAATTCTTTGCCCTCTGAAGTGTCTGAAACTGCCCACAAATTTGAAAATTGCAAAGACATCAACATGGTTACAGTTTCAATACAAGAACCTGTCTGCTCTGTCACGCTCATTTCACCCTGTGTTTTATAAACAAACAACACATGAAAGATGATTGAGAAAAAAAAGAGACTGATCACCTGCCAACATCTCGATTAGAATTGACTTGTTTTCAATCAGATAACATATCATAAAAAATATAAGGCACTTTTATTGATGAATGTGCAGTGCTGATCAATGTCGGTGCCACTGTGAATGTGGTTTTGAGAGGTAAATATATAAAATTGCATGTTGCTTGCAAATGGGATCAAGATCAAAACAGGGGCTAATTCCTTTTCATATCTTTTCTTCTTCTTTTATTATTATTATTGTTATTGTCATTATTATTATTATTATTATTATTATTATACCATTATTATGATTATTGTTATTATTATTGTTGTTGTTGTTGTTATTGTCATTGTCATTGTTATTGTTATTATTGTTGATGTTGTTATTATTATTATTATTATTAGCAGTGTTATTATTATTTATCATTGGTGATTCTGAACACTTTGCCAGTGAAGCACTAAATCCATCAGCTCATTCAGGGCACAGGGCACCACTGCTGCAGCATCCCTCTCAAGACTTCAAATCCTCTCACAAAACACCTAAACCAGATATCTTCAGCAGCGGTAACCGAAGCAAAGGCATCAACTCATGACAGTACTTCATGGCTGCACATGTGCACATCTCACACCAGCTTGCAGAGAATTTTGTTCACAAATATCCTTCATTGTGGAAAAATAACCCTGTGTCTGTGGAAAAGTGTCAAATTAAAATAGGATTAGACATGAGGAGGTGGCTCATTGTGGCACTGTGGACTGGAGCCTCCACATGTAGGGAGGGACCCAGACAATGAAATGGAGCGGAAGGTATGAGCAGAGAAGAGGGCGAATGACACAAAATGGTATAGAGGGGCAGACAGGGTCACAGATGTGACATTACACTAACAATGGGTGCGGCAGGGGTAAAAGTGTACAGACATCCCATCTTGGGCAAAGCTGTCTCCCAGCTGTTTGGGTCACCTGTCTATTAAATGGGAACGTATTTCTTGTTGTCTACAGAGAGGGCGACAGTTTTATTGGGTAGACAAGGGAGAGGCCTCAGAGTGGTTCGATTATTAAACAAGGTACAATAAATCACTTTTGCTCTTGCTTTGGGAGTTCTCCAAATGCTTGTTGATATCAAACAGTGCTTGTATGTGATCAGTGCACATGATTCATAAGTGCATAGCTAATAGAATGGAACACGCTCTTTTCTTTTGCCTTGATCTGGCTAGTTGTTTTTTTTCCCTCTTTTTTTGGAGCACTTGGTTTGGGCGTTGCATTAACATCCAGGCAGATATTGAGGTGACCTCCAGCCCTTTCCTGTACTCAGGCGGCCCCATTCTAAAACAAAACAGACATGACAAGAGAGGAGAGGAGAAATCAGATGGCTTAATTGTTCTTTGACAATTAGACCATCACTCAAGAGAACATTGAGCAACCGAGCAAAAGTAGCAATGGGAGGAGGCGGCTGAAGAAAGGGATGAAAGAAGAGGGCACTAAAACACCCACTGAGTGAGAGGGAGTGAGAGGGGAGAGAGGGAGAGGGCTGTGCTATTGAGGGCCCGACGGGGCAAAAGAAGCAGAGAGCAGTTGACAATACTGTACACTGCTGTTCTGCACCATTAAGTGGCATGGAGGGCAGCGTCCGGACAATGGGCTTCTGTCCCCCAGGAGAAGGCCAGCAGCTCCAGAGGAGTCCTCCCTTTCAGCCCATATGGTTGCAGGCCGCCTCACAGGATGCTCCTCTGTCCGCGGCCGCATGCTCAGCATCTGGGTGCACGAGGTCCGCTGTCTGTCCTCAGTGACCACGGCAGCCGTGCGGAGGTGCGACGCCGTCTCCCTGGTAACACTACGGTGAGACGCAAGGATTTGGGGCAGCACTCAAGAGATTAGGGAAAGGAAGTAATTCTAGATGGAGTGAACTCCCAATTATGTTGGATTTAGAGTCACAAAAATCACACGGCAAATGCCACGACAGGATTGGAGGAGTGGAAGTCAGGCACACCAAACCAGAACTAGTCCCATGTGGATAACAAGATTAGGTTCCTTGTTGAACCTCACATAAAATGAAATCTTGGCACGATGCAGTTTAAAATAGTACACAGGGAATTGGTGATAATCAAACATCCTTGTAGTGAACAATGCACATACTTCTGATGGGACAAAAGCATGGTCTCACTTTCTAGTTTCTCAGTATTTCATGGATCTGTGCCCCCTCGCAGTGTTCATACATTTTTGGCGTTCAAGTCACACATGGACAGTTCACAACATGTGTACTTCTACAAAGCTTTTGGGGGGGGAAAAAAAGCTGCCCAAGAATGTCCAATTATCGCTGCCCGAGATGAATGCATCTAAACACAAGCAGATGCATGTCCACACTAGTTACATTATTTTTGCTTGTCCGTCTTCCACCACACTCACGGCAACTGGGATTCCTGTCCTCTGTGGACCAGTGACAAAGAGCTGTCAGAATGATGGATGATAAGGCTGCTGCCTGAATTTTAAATAAGGGAAACGCACTAACTTCTGTCCATCCTCAAACAGACCAACCAACCCCTCAAAGGAGAAAAATATATATAAGCTGGACGACTGAGGGAGAAAAGAAGCTGAGGGTGAGCATAAAGGAGTGGAATCTTAACAAGTGTTTACCCTCTTTCTGTTGCCAAGCTCTGGAGCAATAACCTACCGTAGCGAAAGGCAGTGCCTGATCCAGGAAGAAAGGCCCGGGCCTGCGGGGTCAGGGGTCACTAACTCTAGCATTGTGTCTGACAGGGCAAGCACACTTCAGCTTTTCTCCAGCTTTCAAAGGCCCATGATGGGGGTGGAAAGACAGGCTTGAAAACACTGGGTCAGGACCAGAGGCTTTATGGTAGTTGTGGAAGAAAGATTTGAACCCTAAAGGTTAAATGAAGAGCGAAAGGGCCCTTCTGTCCAATTACTGAGGGACAAATGCTCTCTGTGACCCACGCGGGTTAAAGTTCAGTGGAGCCATTGGCAGCGGCACACTCTGGCTTTTTGTGGACCAGATGAGATGAACCTCTGCTGTGTTTATCTAAGTGACACCCCAGCCAATAGTGAAAGTATAAATAATATGGGGGCTTTGTGCTGCCACTTAGCAGAATGAATTTATAGGCCAAGGCTGAGGCGTGTCAAACTTTTTTTTTTAACACAACACATTGATACACTTTAGATCAATATATGAAAGGCGGAGAATTTGCGGTGAAATAGAAATTGCATAATGTAATATCGGAGGAGTGCATATTCTTTGGTGCATTCATGTAACATTGATGGCTGAAAGTCTCTCCTAACCGCTGCTTCCCGGAGCTCTCCGCTATTCCACCCAGTCGATGTGTCCATCACAGTCTCAGGCAACATTTGTAGTGTTAATACTGGTGGACACAAAGGCCCAGTAGAAAGGCAGGGTGAGAGCGGCCCATTTCCGGCCTTGGCAGGATTAGACTTTTCCTGAACCACTTCCTCTGAGCCCATGGGCCGGCGGGGATTAAGTCAATGAATATAATCATCTGCACTTGTTAGGTTAACAAGCAAAGTCTAATTGTCCTGCAAGATTCAGACCCTTGCCATCATCTAGTTAAATTCAATAAAAGAAAAAGTTTATATGTTCCCAGCGGGCAATCAAAAGCAGTAATGGGTTTTTGGCTCCTCAAAAAAACATACTGTATTTTTAAGATTGATTTGCATATTTGCATACACTCACCATCACTGCTTTTGTAAATATGTTACAGCAAATATATAGTAAAATATAAAGGGAGTCTATGGTCACTCTTCGGGGAAAAAAATATAGAACTCAGATATGAACACAAGAACAATCCATCAAAGAACTGAGATGCGGTCGCCTGGAACACACCAAGCCTTATGAAAGCCTTAAATCTCTTCCTCTGCAGAATCCATTTAGCATGGCTTTGCCACACGCCACCTGGGGGGTGTTTGGGCCGGAGACCAGGCGTGGTACCGCAGGGATGAATTATGCACCCAGTGTTTGTGTGTGTATTCTCTCTTGTGTGAGTGAGCGTTGGATGTAGAGGATTTTCCTCTCTCTGGGACTCCTCTCTGCAGGTCTTCTCCCTCCCTCAAGAGCTAGCATAAGCCTGTTGGACACACATTGGAGCGGTGAAGGGGAGTCACTGGGGCTGAGCCAGACTCCCAGTGTCTTACAGGCCCTTAGAAAGCGTAGCATGACCTTTAATACGGGATCAGGAGCCCAGGCTTCAGCTGGGGGCCCACAGGATCCCCGATTATGCCAGAGCCCCCTCGAGTCACACTCCCAGCATGCCCATCTACCTTGAGCCCGAACAGTTGGGCTACCTTAGGTCAGATGAATCACTCAGTGCAGACATGAGGTGAACATTTATGATGCACTGTGCACATTAATCACATAGTCGGAAAACTTCCAGTGGAGAGAGTAGACCCGGGACTTTTGATACTGGATACTTGGATGCAGTGTGGTTATGTGTTATAATTTAGTATTCATTACTATTCATTTTGCCAATTTTTTATTAATTTCCCATCATATTTCAAGGCTCAAAGCCAATAAATATGATGTGCCTTATTTGTGGTCCACACCGTTTCACTCAGATGCATCAAAATGATGAGCCTTTAAGATGCAACAAATAGATTATATTAAATAAAAACTTAAGAGGAGTCCAGAGCCGTCTGATTTATAGTCAAAAGCTGAAAATATCCTGGTACCTGTGCTTCCCATAATGCCATTCAGTTGTCTTTCAATGTACTCTTCTTGCCTCAAAGTGATGAGGACTCTGGGGAAATCCACGTGCCCCAATTATAAGTAGACTTTCTGTACTGACGTGGATATACTCATTATCACCATCAATTAAACATAATATAACTATGTTCAGAGGCTACTGTAAAACCATTTATCATTATGCAATGTCAGTAAACCAGGTAGAGTACCTGACAATTTGCCCCTCTTTAAGTATTTATCACATTGCATGTTTCATTTGTCTATCATACTCCCCGTCCTGCCTCTTCTCAATGTAATCAGTTAAAGCAAAACTTAGCCGCTCCATGCCAGACAGAGTTAACCAGACCCTCCTTACTAAGCACGTCTCTCCCCATAAATAACACACCCTCTGACACCCTACCACACACACTCCTGCCATCTAGGGGAATGCAAACACCCTCTTCTCTCACCCACCCTGAGGATTAGCCCCCTACCCCCACCGCCGTGCACACTACCACCCCCTATTGCCCTATTATCATATTTGATCCACAACTACCCCCTCCTTGCTTACTTCACCCTCCCACATGCACCACCAGCAAGGCATGCCCCCTTTTCTTTGGCCACTCTCAGGGAGAAGAAGAGGAGGATGAAGAGGCAGGGTCTTTCATGGGGAACAATCTGCCAGGGAGACGAAGAATGAGCGGGCACTCAATTAAGGGCTGCCCATTGAGCCCGCAGAGTGAGCCTGAATGTGGGCCCCTCCAAAGGAATGGAGTCCCATGAATAGATTGTGGGCCTTCATGAAATATTAAAGAGTGGACGGATTTCCCACAATATTTGTACACCTCCCTTTGTGGGGATTTCTCCCTCCATTGAGCCTGAAACTGTTAACACATCCGCTCTGAAGCCGGGCCTGAAGACTGTGCTAAAGAGCCCCGCGGTCCAAGCATCAAACGCACCCCTCCCTTACCTCTCTCCCTCTCTGTCTTTCTCTCTCTCTCTCTCTCCCCATGTCTCTTTCTCTTTGTCTTCCTCTCCCTATCTCTCTCTCGCTCCTCTCTCTGTCTTCCTGCCCATGAGCTATTCATGAATGGGATTACAGCTGTTTTAATGACCACCTGTCCTCAGCCCAGACCTGCATTGTGCCATGCCAGGCCAAGCAGCAAGCGTCACCCCCTCCCACAGCATTAAAGGGTCATGATGCTAACTGGTGACCCTTGTCTCCACCCAACACACGTCTGACGGTCAAAGCCACCCAGACAGGTAACAGTCTTGACCACGATCATTAATCACTTCCAGGCCCAAATCCGCTGCACAACGAGAGACAGAGGCCCCGGCGATGAACAAAAGTGGCCGACGTGCTTTGCTGAAGCGAGGTGATCATTGCCCGACTACTGTACCCGAGTATTGTTCTAAGCTGCGACCCAGCAAAAGTCAACCACCGCTTCCTTCTGGCATCCTGTCGGCTTTTTTCTTCTCTCGGCCCCTTTTCTTTCTGTCTGTCCATCTCCCACTTTCCTGCTCTCTCATGCACACTGGGATCAGGTTGAGTGGAGCTGTATAGAGGATGAGGGCTATGTGGTTAAGTAGGTGGTTAAAGCTGCCATTAGCATCAGAATGGCCACATATTCCTGCCGTGAGTCAACATTAGTTCATGTCAGAATTGCAGGGTTGAGGATGGGCCAAAAACGGAAACTCCCGGACTGTTGATAAGTTTACATGAATTTCAAAGTTTACTTTTTTCATTTTATTTTTTTGAGTTGGGGGGCCCCCCCCCCCCAACTTCTGCTGTTGCGAAGACAGACCGTCAAAGGGAGAGGGGAGTCGTGACATTCACCAAAAATACAAATTTGTAATGTATAAACAAAAGCTACATGCATTGTTCCTTTTTAGCATCTGTGGAGGTGTACGCGCAATTCTTTAAAGCAGTTTTACATTTTCAGGTCACTGTTCTTTGTCCTAATATCACAACTGAATTTTAGTCAGCTGCATCTGATGAGGATATACTGTATTCTTTCAGTATCTGTTTGTTTGTGATTGAATTGATCTTAATTGCACTTGATTTATGCTCCCCAAATGTGAGATGTTGATTTTTTTGCTCTGAAAATGTGAGATAAATAACAAACAACACATTTAAAGAGGAGACCTGAAACACGGTAAAAAGTTGCGATTTGTTGAATATGGAGACTTGTACATTAAACTTCACATGAAATGAATTTTTAGCTCCAGATCTTCTTCAAAGGGGGCAGTGGGACCATATCACAACCAAAAGTATATTGATGTCTTCCAAAGTAAGAAAAGGCCTTAATCTGTTCAGAATTGGAATAAAAAGAACTCCCATGAGACCATACATTTTCAGGAAGTGTCTTGCTGTAGGTGAGGAGGGCCAGCAGAGAGCATGTGGCTGCGTGACGGCCCGCTGCCCACTCTGGCGGAGCCCCCAGCTGTGGAGCACATTGGAGAGTGGCCGTCTTGGTCTGGCCTCCATATGCTGGGGTCTGGGGTCCAGGCTGTCGGTGTAGCTCCAGCACATGGAGGGCAGTTGGGGGGCACATGTGGTGGTGTGTTTGGGGATGGAGGTGGAAGGGCGGGGAAGGGGGGGTGTCGGGGGGGGGGCACAACTCCACCAGCATTGTACCGGGAGGACAAGAGCCGAGCAAGACCCAGCAGGAGAGTGGGGGGCCTTTTCTAAAGAGCGATCAACTGGAGCTCCTTTTCTCACACCCCGCTCTCGTACTCTACTCTGCAACCCCCCCCCCATACACACACACACACACACACACACCCTTTCCTCTCCTTTCCTTGGCAGATTGATACACTGGCTGAAATGTGATTTTCTTGTGTCTTTCTTATGAAACTACATTCTCCCCCTCGCTTCCCCTTCCCACCCACTCATCCCACTAACCTATTCTCCACTGGAATTAAACGGAGCCACGCCGCTTTGTTTTTCAATCATCTTGCCCACATCAAAGTCACTCATGAGAGGCTGGTAAAAAGAGAGAAGGGGCCGGGGATGAGACAAATCTCTTTGGCTTTTCCCTCACACAATGCTTCTCATTTGAATTTCTCCATATATTGCGGATCACTATTCTGAATGGTGCCCCTGATGAAGTGTTGTTTTTGTGGTTCCTCACATGAATTCCAAAGACCCTGGGGATACATTTTCCTCTTTTTGTTTTCAAACTTCAAAGTTATCTGGAACGGGACGTGTCGGAATGGAGAAACTCGAGGGGTCACCAGGTCCAGAACTGGATGTTGTTTACCAACCTTGTCACCAAGTCAGGGAGAGTTAATCCTATAGGATCACCACAGGGAATGATGCAAAACCTTTTTCAAGCATTGAGGCATCTTCATGTTGAGGATAATACACGACTTGCCTCGAAGAAAAATGTTTCCTTTTGTTTTTTGATGATCTTTTCATTCATACAATTCACCCCAAAATGTATGAACAGAGAAAACATCAACCGGCTTGTGTCCTCTTTGTTTTTGATATGGAGTCATAGCATTGAGTTACAAAAGCAAACACCTGTTACCTCTTCTTCATATAACCATTGAGGAAACTCTGTATTGGTGATATGGAACCAAAAGATAAACCTAATAAAAATGAGCATTAAATACAGTAGGTAGAAGATCATTGTCATCTTCCTGATTGTTTTAGTTTTCAATGTGAGCAGGTTTCAGCCACTTTCTGGAGCCTTGAAACGTGTCAGTCTGCTGCCCTCTGCTGTTTAGAGCAGAAAACTCATCTTTGCATTTAGGGTCTTAGCATGTATAACATTGAAATAGTTTTGAGTGAAAAGTTACAATAATGTATTTCTCAAACATTTCCATTTAAAGAGAAGATCTGTTTTGAACTAACTAGATCAGGGATTTCCTATACAGAATATGGGGTTCCAATCCAGCTCAATGTCTGTAAACTATATAGTTATTACAATTTCTCACTGTTTATATTTGATAGTATTAAATGTTGTGCTGAATATTGTCAAGAACTGACTTTAGTTGAAATTAATCCCTATTTTATAACTGAAAACAGCTGCATCGTAAGCGTATGTGGTGAAACATTTAACCATAATGTGGTATGATCGCATAAGGGTTCGGACTAAAAAAAGTGGTTGGATTTATCTTTTTCTTTGCTTGTTTCCTTGCAATGGAGAATCTGATTTGAAGTTGAGTTGAACTTGAAATTCTAAGTTTTGGCTGTGTTTTTATTCTATCTAATATAAAGTGTAACTTAGAAAATGTTTGAGAATAGTTTTAAGGGGCGTTTAGATTGTGGTTTGTTTTAACCCCTCACAAAAGCATTCAAAAAAGTACATCTGAAGTTAAACTGAGTCAATCAAACTTAGTTTCAGTTGTCTTTGTTACTCCCTTCCACAAGAGGGCACAAGAGACTAAAAGATAAGATACTAAACTCTTTGCTGCAGCACATGAGAAGTTGCTATTTACTCTAAGAAACTAGCAAGTTTCTGTTTCATCGGAAGAAGTGTGCATCATATGAATGTTGAAATTAACAGTCACTTTAATGAGCTCTGCTAAACAGATGAAAAGACTGCTCCACATAAATAAAAGCGGGAACATGAATTGTGATTATTCAGGTAGTTTGGTATTTGCCAATTACTTTATCTGAAATGCAATCGGAACCTTGCAGCTCCTACCAACTGGGTGAAACTCAGCCGAGTTAGATCAAAATCGTTTGTCATTGACATGTCAAACCTCATTGCTATCTGACATTAGCCTCTGTGTTCCCAGCTGCTGTTTGGAAAAAGGTGAGAGCAAACCAGAAAAGCTTTGCATAACACCTTCACATGAAGATTACACATGTGGTGGCAGGTCGATGAGGAGTGAGGAAACAGGCAGTTTGCTCCATCCAGTAATTTTTTGATATCATGCAAACATGTTATTTTTAATGAAGATGTCAAGATGTGGGGGGAAAAGGGATGGAATTGATAAAACACAGTGTTTGTGAAAGTGTGTGGCTGTTATAACCTCTGTGTACGGATGGTGGATGATGTTTCCTGATACGCAGAAGCTGTCAGCATGCAATCTGTCACTATGGAATTTTTGGTTGACTTTATCTTGGCACAAATCTTCTTTTAGAAATTGACAGGAGGGTGTAACAGTGTTATTTTTACCTTGAACCCGAGAGCGAGACATTTAGTCTCCACTAGGAAGCCAAGTATCACACTGAGAGCGGACGTGTTCTGAGTCATTCTTCAGTCGACAACGGTCACAGGCATGACAACGTGGTGATCAGGTTATGATATTGATCGTATTAGATTAACATGGCGTCTCCATTCAGGTGCCACAAACAATCGACAGAGAAGTAGAGGTGAGAGGAGGGAGTGGTTTAGAGGAGACAGACTGGCACAGGCCAAGCTCACGGGCCATCATGCAGAAACCCACAAAGAGTTGCATTGTGGGAGAAGTCATGGGTCAGAGGCAACCGAACAGGGAACAAAAGTATCTCATCACCTGAGAGCAAGCCACACCTAGCGCGGGAATCCATCCAACAAGCCGCGTGAAAAGTTAGAAAAATATCACATTTGTTACGTGAAATTCCCCTCTCATCCATTTTCGGTGTCTATTCAGCATATCTGCGGTGTAAACATGATAATATGACATTATATATCAGAATCAGGAACTCCACCTAACTTCACCACTCTGGTGTTGACTTTTCGTCTGTTTGAGAGACTGTCACATCAGTTGAAGTGTGCTGTTTGGTCTGTCTGACATGCTGAGTTAACAGGAGGAAGTCGGGTTCCCTGTAATCCTTGGATTAGTAAAGCCTGGGAGTGGTGTTTAAAATGACTACTGTAAAGCAGGGAGTCTGTAGTGGTATGCCACATTTGTTTGTGTTCAGACAGAAGCCACAATATATCGTGTAATTACCTTTCATCACTGGCTGCAGCTTTGCAGGTGCCACACTGATTTGCATTTCATATCTGCTGCCTTTACAATGCACACTCAGTCACTATTACACCAAATTTTACTGGATAAAAGAGCAAAAAAACAAACAACAATAAACATGTGACACTATAGTAACACAACACTGTTCAAGTTTCTCCTGTGACATTAGAGTTTGGTAAACTTTTTTGTTTCCCTCACTTACTACTGATTTTCTTTGTTCACAGCAACTGGCCTTGTCAAGTTATGTGGGGTTTGTCACCATTTACCTCCTATTATTTATTCTGTATGTTTTTTTATGAATACATAATGGAGATAATAACGCCCTTTCACATGCAAATAACATGTCACAGCAGAACAATCACTATGGTAAATAATAAAATGAATGATGGCCAGATTCTATATAGCTCCATTAGTGTCAGAGTCTCAGCACTGTTCATACTGGCTCAGTGTCATGGCTTAGAACAATTGATAGAAGAGAATATCAGTGCTTACCCCCTGTGACAGGGCATAATGTCTGTTCAGTCACATTTGAAATGTTTGTGGCAGCAGCAAATATATTTTACATGTTGGTGTCCAGGCTCCGACCTCATCACTCCCTACTGTGATGTAAGAGAATGATGAGTACAGCACATAATGAACACCCCACCCCCTTGGAGCCTGCAGGTGGATGCTGGGATGGATGTGGGGTTGACAAAACTCTTGCACAATGCAGGGCAGTAGGCCATTAAAAAACACAGAGAGTTGGTAGATTCTTGCAGTCTAAATAGCCCCCCAGATTGAGAGGGTGCGTTTGATTGATGGTTGTGGTGTGGGCCGTGTCACGTGTGTGGCAAAGCAGCTTGGCTTGTCTGCCCAGTCAAGTTTGCAGGTGTTGCTTCATTTGAGGCCATAGACTGTGTAATAGAAGTGAACCGAGCAAATCTGATATCACATTTGAGAGAAGCCTTTTAGTCATTACCATGGCTTTTACAGCTGGAGGTGGCAAAATTCTGGTGAGAAAGTAGAATAGACCTTTTGAATATGTCCGACAACAATAATAAGTCACCAGATTACTATAAATGGGACAACAATTCAGTTCATAAGCATTAAATTGAAATGAATTTGTAAATTGAAAGCGTTGGTAATAAGTCAAATGTGAGATTGTGCTGGTTTCCTTTTTATCAGCCTCTATACAAATATAGAGGTTCTTACTACATGGGTGTTGATACCATTCATTTAAAAAATAAAGGCCTTCTCCATCTCATTTATTTTCTGAATATGAAACTTTGTCCACTCCTTGACCAGTTTGATGATGTCTATTCATATTTAAGTGTCTTATTTTATCTATAGTGTTGATGGCTTCTGTCACGCCCACCCCAGATGAGTGGATCTGAGGTTCTGCTCGTTCATGGGAGTGTGTCTTGGATTTAAAGGGTTTATCTTTGGTTCCATCAGGATGAGCTCTAAAACATGCTTGTCTGTAGCCATATAATTGGCCAATTGATTATGGTCTGAGCAATGATGTTGCTAACATGTCGACCAAATGGTCAATTAAACAACCACAGTTAATGACTCCCTCGATCCTGATCCCACTGTGGTGATATTGTTGAGAAGTGTAACTATAAAAACATCTAGGGAAATTTCTGCATCTGAATATCATTCTCATTGTTGTCTTAACCGTCAGCCTTTGTCGGCACAAAAGAAAACAACAAGGTGTTGATCCACCTGCTCTGTAGAACTGAACTGTGCAGTTGTGTAGCCATCTATGCATAAAAGGTATTTGTGGTATGACTGCAGGGAAGTCCCTGATTGTAGCAAACTTTCTATCAATTTCTCAGCAAGGTCCCAGAAACCTGTGCAAGGAGGCTTTCCTCAAAGAAGGCAGTATCACACAAGTAAAAGTACACCAGTTTTTATTCAAAACGGGACAAAAAGTACAGGATCATTAATCTGTGAACTGCAATGTAACCCTGTTATCAGATGCAGCAATCAGTGTGTTACAGACCTACATGTGATCGGTAAGGACCTATACTTGACAAGTAACATTACTGCAAAGTAATTTGCTTCAATGGTTCTATGCCCAGACACGTCCCCTTCAAAGGACCACAAAACAGCAAAATGATACTAAACTGATGAGGACAATGAAAAGTGGCATAATGTTGAGGATTATCTCACTGCTAAATTCGGTGTGTCTGCCATCTTCTGAGGCTACAACACTGGTGGAACGTCCTTGCTACACAACACAGTTGCTCAGCTGAGATTAAAAGAACACAGCATCAAGGACGACTTCCGATCAGATGGCTTTCATAGGCTCCAAATGATGTGGTAAAAAAGAGAATGATAACGATGATGTGAGATGTGCTGCATTTAAAACGTATTGAAAAAGTAATTCTGAGAGAGAAAGATAAATACTTTTTGAAGTATAGTTTTGAAAACAGCCAACTGGGGTTTAATCAGTCTGCGTCAACTGTATCATATGAAAGCAATGCTGAAGCCTTGACTCCTTTTTGAGGGCAGTTTCTCCCGTTGTCTTACCTAACATTCATAGTTGTGGGATTTTTTTGTTTTGTTTTTTGGGGCAGTTTTACTGCATTCCTCTTAAGTCTCGAATAGCTTAAACTATTTAGCACGGCGCCTGACTTAGCTCAAATGACATCTTGAAAAAGCAGGTCAGTTACCTTTTGTCATTTTATTACTTATTTAGAGAAAGAGCAATAGAAAATAGAGAGGAGCAGAACAGAGGAGACACATGTCAGGCAGAATTTATGCCTCATCCCTTGAAAAATTCTCCTAAATCCAAAAGAGAGCATTGTTTGACACTTTCCGTCAACATGCAAAGCTGAGGCTGCGTTTCTAAATCATATGGACAGTTTTACTGCATTTACACAATACAAGTCATATCAACAATACATTTTGCTTGGTTTAATATGTGCTTCAATACTGTCCATTAAGTGATATAATGTTATTTACAAAGATTGGTCAAAGGCCTTTTAATAGCCTGCCCCAGATTTAAAGATCAAATGAAAATGGAATTTGAAAAAAAACAAAAACTCTAATCTTTCCCAAATACATTCTGTCGTTGCTTTTCCACCAGTTGCTCGCGTTTACAGATCTGTGTTTCCGTATCAGTTCAAGGGAGACAGACTGTCTGGTGAGAGCAGGTGATCATTATCTAGCAACCTCAACGGACAGACAGGCCTGCTGTTCATGCCTCACTGTATGTGGGTGGTATGCTGGGCCCTGATACCTGCACGCCTTAATACATCTCTGCTCTGTGGTGTGCTGCTGGAAATACCCAGTGTGACTCTATAATTTTAGAGAGAGAGAGAGATGTAAAAAAAATAAAAAATGTAATTAAATAAATAAGGAAAACCTGCAACCCTGTGCTATTTGTTCTAGATGCATCTTTCACAGAATATGCTTTAAATGTCTGTAGTAATCGATTGGTCTTTCCCTCTATTTTGAACGTTTTGATGGTCCGTCCCCTTTCTCATCACACGCCCAAAGAATCAAGCTCGATCCTGCAGGATAAGGGATATTATTACAGAGAACTGGATGTGCCGCTGCCCCTGAAAACGTCTTCACTGATCTTTTGCATTTTCCTTAGTATCTGCATTTCTGTAGTGTTGACGGTTTGCAAGAGATCTTGGCCGATGATCCGCCTCACACATTTGCACGGTTGAATTTGGGTCATTCTTAGAAAAAAAAGGCAAAAAACACATGCTGTGCATTTCTAGAAATATTAGTCAAAGTGTCTTCATTTGATCTTTTAATGTTTTCATCCATTGCTTAACAAATTCATCATACACAAAGTTAAGACTATTAATATATATTATGCTGTTAGGGTTGATTTCATTGTGAAGCATATTTTTATAAGAATAATTGGGAATGTGTAGCCTTGTAAATGAAAAAAAGTGACATTTTGATCATATTCTAAATATAAAAATAAAGGTTTAAAGGTGTAATTGGCCACTAAGGATCAAATATATTCTTCAAGTTTCTATCTTCACATTTAGTACATTTACCTCGGGAAACTCTCTTTGAAGTGTCTGGAGCAAATATGCGTTTTTATGTCACCGCCAATTAATTGGAGCATAAACGGAGTGTTATTGTATAGAGGAGGGGGCCCGTCTTTGATCGCCTCACTCCAAAGGGGGGATATTTAGAGAAATCTTCAAGTACAGTGCCGTGACCCCCGGTTCAAC
>CAESWR010000135.1:562653-575197 GCA_903171835.1 Mullus surmuletus | reverse complement strand
GATCGACGTCTGCTCCAACTCCCCCCCGACGGAGCCCGAAGTTCCGGGGGGAGCCCATCACCCGGAGAAGCCCCCCTACTCATACGTCGCCCTCATCGCCATGGCCATCCAGGACAACTACGCCAAGCGCCAAACTCTGAGCGGAATCTACGACTACATCGTCTCCAGGTTCCCCTACTACGAGAGGAACAAGCGGGGCTGGCAGAACAGCATCCGGCACAACCTGTCGCTCAACGAGTGCTTCGTGAAGGTGCCGCGGGAGAGCGGCGGCGACCGGAAGGGCAACTACTGGATGCTGGACCCCGCTTTTGAGGACATGTTCGAGAAGGGGAACTACCGACGCCGCAGGCGGGTGCGGAGGCCGGCGAGCGCTCCGTACCTGTCCGGGAGCCCCCCGCAGCTCCCCGAGCCGCTCTACCTGCCCTACCACCCGTGGCAGGGGGTCCCCGGCGGCCACGGCCGCAGCAGCTCCCCCGGCGGCTCCTTCTGCCCGGCGCCGGTGTTCCACCACCCGGCGTACGGCGCCTACCAGCCCGTGCTGGTGCCGCACCGCGGGTACGCGTACGGCGCCGTCAGCCCGCCCGGGAGCCCCGGCGGAGGCACCGTGTCCGTGGTGTGCAACTACCAGCAGTACAGCGCCGCCTACGGGCGGCCGGCGGAGGCGCCGCTGGCCCCGGCGATGTTCAACCTCTGAGCCGGTTTGGGCTCCGAGTGATGGGACTGAATCAAAGTTCGCGTTTCGCCATTTCACTTCGTTTGGCAGGTTACAGTCGTGGTGGTTTGTTAAAGTTCCGATCCAATGGCAAGTAACGGTGTGTGTTCTGTGCGGGGGAAATATGGCCAGATAAACTTGTATTGTCTTTTCAGTTTGTTTCCAGAACTTCTTTTTGAGCCAGTCGTTCGCTCCCCCTGAAAGGGTGAAACCATCCATGTTTCTGTTACTTCTCTTCTCATATCCACGGTTCAGCATCCAGCATCTATGCAACAGCCGGTGACGCCAAAGCACAGACGTTTATTATTCGATTATGAATGTTTACTTTGCTGATGTAAAATACATCGTCTATGTTAATAAAAAATGTTATTTTTGGAAGAAAATGTCTCGCTGGTCATTTCGTTCATGTATTAACAGTGAGCAGATGCGGACAGAGTACACAGCTTCATTACTTGAGTCAAAGTACAGATACCCCTTGTTAAATTTTACTCAAGTACAAGTAAAAGTACTACAGTCAGATGTCTACTTAAGTAAGAGTATTAAAGTACTTGTTTTTAAAAGTACTTGAGTATCAAGAGTGCATTTTCTAAATATTGCATTACTACTGCCACAGTGCTTACATTTATGTAGAGAAACGTCCTACATGGAGTTATGAAAAATGTTCATGTTAATACCTTGGAGAATGTAAAAGGAATTGAAAGTAAAATCAAGTCATTTTCATCTGTTTACCGTGTGATTTCCACTACTCAAACGTAACCGAGAGTGTAAAAAGCTGCATTATCGCAGCTAGCCAATCATTTAGTGCACTTTTCTGTAGCTAGAATCTGGCTTAGAAATGTGAGGACGTTTATTTCAATGTACGTACCTTGACATGCTTACGCAAGTTGGAGGATGAACTTTTTTTTTAGACGAATTAACAGGTACTCACGGTCATGGATAGAAATGTAGTGGACTAAAGAGTACGATATTTGCCTCTCAAATGTACTTGAGTAAAGTCATGAGTATTCCCCAAAAATGATACTCGAGTAAAGTACAGATCCCTCAAAATTGTACTCAAGTACTGTACTGTACTGTTTATTATTTATTTTCATTTCATCTTTATTGCTTGTTTTCCATCTCTACTTTGCACGGAGCATTGGAACAAAAACAATTTCCCCCTGGGGATCAATAAAGTATTCTGATTCTGATTCTGATACTCAAGTAAATGTACTCTGTTACTGTACGGCTCTGACAGTGAGAGGAAGTTCATTAACACACAATATCATGATAGTTTATGGATCTATGTATATTCTACAAGTATATATGTACACTCTGTGCTACGTTTAATTAGTACACGTCCCCAGAAACCTCGAATTCCTAATTCCCATAGAATCTTAAACCTGATATCGTTTACACTGACAGGTTTGAGTACGTCATCCGGGTACTTTTGCATACTCAATTTCTCCCATACTATCCATACTATTTTTCATTTTGACCTCGCATACTCAAAATCTTAAGTATTGAGTATGGAAGTATGCGATTCGGGACACAGCAGTACTCAAGTACTGTATTCAAGTAAATGTACTCTGTTACCGTACGGCTCTGACAGTGAGAGGAAGTTCATTAACACACAATATCATGATCGTTTATCGATCTATGTATATATACAAGTATATATGTATATTCTGTGCTACATTTAATAAGTACATGTCCCCAGAAACCTCGAATTCCATGTCGAATGTCATCCGGGTACTTTTGCATACTCAATTTCTCCCTCAATTTCTCCCATACTATCCATACTATTTTTCATTTTGACCTCGCATACTCAAAATTTGAAGTATTGAGTATGGAAGTATGCGATTTGGGACACAACAATAACATTAAGATGACACATTGGCGCATCTTTATCACTAGTGTCTTTAAATATGGCCGCGGAGGGGAGCGCCCCGCCCACCCGCACTACGTAACTTCCGCATCCGGCACATGGGGCGTTCACACCAGGGGAGACCGCGCGCTCGCCCCTCGCAACCCCGTTTCCAAAAAAAACACTACACCGTCGCCGTGTGGATGAGTCTCGCCGCCGTTCCCACTGGAAATGGAGACGTTCAACCACCTTCTGCTGGAGTACCCGGAGCTGATGTACAGCGGGGTCGGCGCCACAGCCTTCGTCGCCGGAGGAGCGCTCATCTACAAGATAGCTACCAGGTGAAGGCGCACGGCTGCACGCCGCGTGTCTGCGGCGGCGCGCAGGCTAATGCCGGGCTCAGCGGTGGGGCGGGGACGGCGTGGACGTGCAGCGGCGGCTCGCTTTCACTCTTACCGTTGTGGAGCGTTGACGCCCCCCCCCCCCTCTCTGGAAGTGCGTCGCCCGGGCGTCGAACAGCTGTCCGGGCTCCAGTGCTAGCCCTCGCCGCTAACTGCGCTAGCGGCGAGCTAACGGTATTGTCGCGCGCGCGCGCGGTAGTTTAGCGCCAGCTGTGCGTGTTGAAAACATGGAGGGCTTGAGGTGCGAAACACGCATCTGCTGCTTTTTGAGCGGTCGGAAAACTCTCTGCTGACTTTGCCACGGTGTGTTTACTGTAATCTATGCAAAGGCTACAATCGCTGTCATGGTGCCTGGATTTACACATTTAAGCGCGGGAAGCTGCTGAGACTTAGGGATGTAAATGGGTTTGCATTTCCACTTAACTGGTGACAAGTGTCGTCCTGAACCGTGTGGGATCTGTTTTCTCTCTGCAGGAAGAAGCCGACGCACGCCAATGTGAACTGCTGGTTCTGTAACCAGGATACTGTGGTTCCCTATGGGAACAGAAACTGCTGGGACTGTCCCAACTGTGAGCAGTACAATGGCTTCCAGGAGGTCAGTTTCACCAGATGTTTGTCACCAGTCAGGAAAAAACATTTTTATTTGCTTTTCTCTCATATTCTAACTGATTTTCTTCATTTATGTATGTCTCAGAATGGGGACTACAACAAACCCATCCCGGCCCAGTACATGGAGGATCTGAACCACGGAGTGTGTGGCAGCCTCCCTTCACCTGTCACACCTGGGACGCAGCAGTATGTCACCTCTCAGATGCTGCTGTGCAGGAAGTGCAACAATAACCAGACCACAAAGATCAAGCAGTTGGCTTCGTTTATACCAAGGGATGATGTGAGTGCCTTTTCTGTGCAGTATGGCATTCGTTATTGTATACACCGAAACTAAATGCCTTTTACGTGTCTTTGCAGGAGAATTATGACGAGGAAATAGAGGCTTACAAGCATCACCTGGAGCAGATGTATAAGCTGTGCCGGCCATGCCAGGCAGCTGTGGAATACTACATCAAGTATCAAAACCGCCAGCTTCGCACAGTGCTACTCAGTCATCAGCTTCGACGCACCCGTGATTGCATCAAGGGCTTCATCAAGGTTCGGGCATTCTGGCACCCACACACAGCAGGCACAACTGAAAAAACATGCCATGCCATTCCCAGTTGTAAACTTTGCAAGGTTTAGTTTTTCTATGGTATATTTTATCAAGTAAAGTAATCACCTGACCAATGCAGAGTTCTAAAAGTCTTCACATTGAAAAATGGACAATTGAGATACCAACATATTGTGTTTGGTACCTTTCTGAAAATTTGTGTCACCTAAGACTAAAAAGTTGAAGTTAGCTAGTTTTTTAATGCACTGTTGTTGTATTTTTAGTGATATTTACTTAAGACAAAATCTGTGACAAGATCTTCAGTCCATTCTGCTCAGTATGAAATGAGATCCCATTCTTTTGAGTGCAAACATATGTACCAGCTGAGCTGATGATTTGGAGGAAATCCCAGTGAAAAATTGTCTCCATTTTGGTAAATGTCTTATCAATTACATAAAGCACGCAAAGAGACCTGATAAAGCACTCACCTCTTTGTGCTCGATGGAAGCAGGAGCAGTCCGAACATGTCTAATGTCTTTATTTGTATTCAGACTGATTTCATCACCTTGAGGCTTGGAAGTGTCAAACAATGCTGAAGACATCCTCTCCCTTCTGCAGGGCTCTTACCCCGTTTCCTGTCCCGCGGGGGTCATTCTGCTGCGAGTTCTCGCCTTCCTCATCTGTACTTTTGGGGTTGCGATGTCTTTCGACAATGTGGCTGACCAGCCCGCATCTCCAGGTGAACCCCAAACACTTAGTGGAGGAGTCATCCCGCCAAAGCCGGGCCCCCACAATGAATCCATCATCAATAGCAGCAGCAGCAGCAGCAACAGCAGCAGCAGAGATGTACCTGTATGGCAGAGTCTGCTCGAGGTGCTGCCAGATGCGTTCATAGAAAACACCAAGCTAGTGTGGCTGTATGGAAAGGACAACCAGATGGCGGTGGTGTGTCTGGGTCTGTTGACCTGCCTTCTCGCTATCTTTTTAGCAGGATCTGTGAGGTCAGTAGTAATCCACCTCTTCTCTCAAGATTAATTCTGTCTAAGCCGCCTTGAATTTGACATATTTCTGTGTTTCAGGTTGAGAAGAATCGATGCAGTGGCATCTGTCCTATGGTTCCTTACTCTGTGCCTGCACCTGAGCGAGAACTACCTGAGCAATGCCTCTGGCTGGATGGACATGGCCAAGCTCGTCACAACCTCCCTCTGTTGCCTTGTCAACTTTGCCGCCGCCATGGCAATTCACAAACCCCAGAGTCTACGAAGAGGCAGATATCGAAGGTCAGAATCTGAGCAGTAATGTTGCACTGGGATTGTGTGGTGTCCTTCCATGAGCAAGTTTGAGCTTTAGAAGCACGTTCACCATCAAAGTGTTTGCGTGTATTTTTTAGTGAGTGCTTGTTCCTAAATAGCAAAGGAACCTGCATGTGTTAATCAGTGTCCGTTTTTACTATTTCATTTTGTTAACTTGGGATCTTTGAACGGTTTGAACAACGGTTTGAGTGTTCTACAACGCGTGTGTGATGGGGAGAGAAGACCACCGGTATATGTAACTGGATTTATACCCACCTGCATTAGACCTGTCAAACACTATCATGTTTATTTATTAATAATAACTTTGGAAATACTTCATTAGCTGTAGCACAACTTCTGCACACATGGACCACCCTTCAGATAGATTTGTGCAAGACAATGCTTGAAACAAAATATTGGGATTGTAACATTAACTTGACAGGTTTTGACAATATTACTCATTACTACAGTGTTTTGAATGCAGTTGTTTATTTATTAACCCTCTTGAAAGTCATAAACTACAGTTAATTGCATGAACATACTAATTTGTAAAGCCACTTCAGGCCTTACTGAAGAAGAGCCTTTTGTATTTCCAAGCCTTTTTACTAAAGTGACTTCACGTATTTCTTACTGTCAGTCCCTTTGGAAGCCACTGTTAATAACTGATGAGAACTCCATAGGTCTGCAGTGGATGGCCTCTCTGAATTTAGTTTCAGAGCATTTTTAATCATCCTTTAAAACGCTAATTTACCTTTCTACTTCATATTTTGTATTTCCAAAGATCTTTGCGGTTTCACGCTCAACTCCCATTTTTATTGTCGTGATCTGGTGCATTTGTGAAAATCCATGTGGATTTTGATTATTTTGCTGACATAGCATTTTGCCTTGTTCCCATCCAATGTGCCAAAGGCTGGAACTCATGCTACCGGGCCTCTGCTTGATATGCCATTGGCCTGTTTTGACATTTAAAAGTCATTGTTTTTGGCAATCTTTTTGAGTCAGTGTTGGAACATGCAAAAAATGACAGTCAAATCTTTTATGCGCAATAGTTTAGCTACCTCTATGTTTCTGGCTCAGACGTAGGATTATGCAAAAAACACCGAACCTGTTTTCATAAAGTCATATAGGCCATTACACTGGGGACAGACCTGTTAAACAAGGTTAAAAAGGTGGTTTATTTTTTACGGTGAGGACCTAAACTGTGCTCTGCGTGCACCTCATGTACAAACTACTATCTAATTACAAAGTTACTACAAGTAATTGCAGGAGTAGAAATGCAGAAAGAGAATTGGTTGAATGTTTTCCAAAGATTTTAATCGTTTGAAGTGAGCTAATAGACTGCCATTTTTCTTATACACTCGTTGCGGCTTCAGTTTTTGAGTTCACTCGATTCTCTGCATCACGTTAAAGAGCACAGATTCACCCTTATTAGACCCCTTATGTGCATGCACTAACTGACTGTACAGTATCACAGCTTTCTCTTTGTTATTTGAAAATAATCAAATGAAGCTGAATGTATTTAGCGGCAATGTGAACATAGTAGAAGCCAAAAGGACTGTAATAATGGCTGTAGGCTTTTTTTAATGAGAGGTATTTGCTGGGGGAGTATAATGTAACTATT
This sequence comes from Mullus surmuletus, assembly GCA_903171835.1. Lineage (NCBI taxonomy): Eukaryota > Metazoa > Chordata > Actinopteri > Syngnathiformes > Mullidae > Mullus > Mullus surmuletus. The sequence continues at coordinate 568,187 of CAESWR010000135.1, read as the reverse complement.
TAAATATTGCATGTTGTCCTGTAGATGGAGTTATGTTCTCAAAACTGCCCTCTAAGCACCGAACCAGCTGCCAAATTAAAAAAAGAAGTGCTGGCTCTGTGTTATTTTAACTGATAAAACAGAGTGATTTCCAATTTTTAAAGTGGATTTCAACGGGAAAAATAAAGCACCCTTTGTAGCCAACACTATGCAACACTGTGGCATGAAAAATAAACTAAAACCCCTCTATAAATCTTTCATAAACTGCATTTTTTTGGATCAACGTACTTGATAAATAATTCAGAATGTTTCACTGTTTCCACATAGCTGAAAGGATTTTTCAACTAATTTGTTTAAATTACCAAAATATTTGGCCACGTTTTTGGGTATAGACATTTAGAATATTTTTCAGCTCTCAAAAGTAATGTTGATTGTTGCATAAACCATCAAATCAAAGATATATTTTATGTCCCACAGTGTTGCATGATGCTAAACTCTTGGGTGTTCATTGTACCATATTACTACAGTATATTATTTTATGATATCCACATAGCCTGAGTATGTAGCTGTTTTTTGTGGTTTTTGGAGAGCCCTAGTATTGAAGTTACAAGTTATGTGACTGTTTGAATGCGTTTGTCACGTATTTCGCACTAGAAGTAGTGCTTTGAAACTTGGGCACTGTTGATGTTGACGCTGCCAATATAGCTACGGCTTTATAAGACACACCTTTTGTGATGGTTTTAATGAAGTGATATTTGGAAAACTACCTATTTACTAGCGAATCTACACTTTACTTTGAATTTACACTTTTAATTTACGAGTGAATTGTTAATGTTTTTATCGCACTCTTGCTGTAATAGAATGTAGCTTACAAATGTGATCATGTCAAACCCTTATGTGTTAGATTTGTATATTACTTTGCCAAATCCTGTTATTTCTTACTACAATTTTAGCAATTTGCAATTACAGAAGTACACACCAAAATAAATAAGCTAATATGAATCATTGTGACGACTTTCTATGTTTATAACATCGTTTAACGGTCCTACAAATTGAGCTCCGTCCAAAAACAGCTAAACTGTCCCTGCAACATCCCAAAATTTATAATTTGTTTGGATGCTGAACTCGAGTGTCATGCTTGTTTGATATCAGGTTCAAGTGTGTAGATGATCTGGGAATGCTTGCTGTACATGGATGTAATAAACAGCTGATGAAAGGACGTGCGTGTTTGTGTTTCCATTCACACAAAGACAAAGTCTTGTTCATTTGTGTGGGTCTCTGTCCTGTTTCCGTGTCGCAGGGACTTGAGCCCTAACAAAAGCGTCAGTATTAATGTCATCAACAATCAGTGTGACTGCTGACAATGTTGGACCACCACTCAATAGACACAACTTTGACTATGTGTGTGTGAGCAACTGTGTTGTGGACACGGCTGAAGCTGTATTGCTGGGCAGGAGTTCTCTGGGGGCTTCTGTTCTGTGGGCACATTCAGCTGCTGCTTGTTATCTGACAGCTGCAGCAGCGTCACAGTGGCAACACATGGTCTTCCACGCTGTATGTTAAAGTGCTTACTCCAACCTGCATTTATTTTCTTATAAATGTCAGTAATGTTGGTTTGTGGGAATATATTTGTTGCATCTTCAAACTGCACTTTACGCCAATTGTCTTACACTGCAGGGTTATTTCGCTATAATCCATTATTTCATTAAAGCTTAGAAACTTGTCATTTTTTAATATCAGGTGGTAGACTGTTTCGCTGCTCTTGTCTTGCAGATACCTCGCAGGCAGCTCTGCCGTTCCCCCCGACATGGCTGAATCCTTCGTCCCAATGCCGCCGCCCAACCTCTCCAAGCTCATAAACAGCCAGAAGACTCCCCGTGAGCGCAAGGCCTCTCCCTCCTCTCTACCTGGTCGTCTCAACAGGGCCCTCTCGCTCGGCACAGCCCCCTCATTCACCAGAACTGGTAAACACTAACATTATTTCTACAAAATTGTACATTTAGTAAAAACTATTTACCTTTCAATGCTGGCGTAATCTATTTGGCCATTTCCCAAAAACCTATCATTTAGAAATTATTCAGGATGAATGTCGTTGTGTAAACTGTCCCATTGACTCAATTTTAGTTTGGAAATATGTACCATCCTGTGTGCAGACAGCAGGTGTGCAAAGATAACACTGTGTGAAACAAAAAAAAAGTCTCTATTCAGATCATAGCTCACCCCAAGAGGTCCAATATTTGATATGGTCAAAGGAGCTTAATCAAAAACACTTGCAGCAACCACCAACTATCAAAAAGGTACCCAATAACGATGATATATTTATGAGTTGACTGAAACACAATGTAAAACATGAGCAGACAGGTTTGTAGGACATTCCCTGTCTAGTCAGTAGATACGAAGTCAAGTATGAATCAAAGTTCACAGTAAGATGACAGACATTGCTGTCGGCAGTAGGGACTTTTGACAGAAAGGTATTATGTTCCACTGCATTGTTTTTTCTTCATCAATCAACATTTTGATTTTGATGCACAACATAGGTTTTTCAAGCAACTACTGTACATTCGATTTCCAGCTGCTTTTCACAGAATTCGCCCCTTTTTATAAGATGGAGGACAGACTAGAGGTGTCTGATGCTGCCTTTTTTATGCATACTGTAGTGTTTTGGTATTTTTCAACTGGACCATCTACCAGTAGCCTCAGATGTACTGTAATCAATTGGTTTATCATTGGCTCTTGGTTCACATGGAGAACCAATAATACACAGGAAGATGCATGACATGTTATTTCCATGGAATTACGGATGTAAGGGACAGGGATTTATTCAGCCCCAACTTGTCATTTTACCACCAGGTGGCAAGCCAGATGAAAGAAAGAAATATCTTGTGCACTGACATAGCTACTGAACTACACTTTGGTTTTTCCTGTATGACGATTTCCTAAGTGCCATGCAAAGGAGAGTTGGAACAACCGATTGAAAATCACTGATTGAGGCATTTGTAGAGAGAGCCCTCGTCAAAAGTTGTGGTGGATTGTTTGATTTAACAAATGCATTTGTCTTCTTTTCAGACTCTGGCTCCTTGTTCAGTGGAAGCAGGCCAGCATCCCAGTACAAAGACTCCCCGCCATCAGGTAATAAAGCACCTTTGTTTTTTTGTGTGTCTGATCTGCACTCAGCCCTCTAATATCTCTAATCCTTAAATGTCTCGGTGCTCTTAATTGACATGTTTGCTTTTCTTGGCACAGACTACTTTTCAATGAAGTCGTGGAGCCGCCCTTCATCCCCTGGGCCTTCCCCGCCTCCGTCTGTAGCCGGTTCACTGTCTGGCAGCTCCAGCTCTGCCAGACAGCGCCGGCCCCTCATCAGCCCCGCCCGCCTCACGATCAGCAGCCACAAACTCAGACTTTTCTCAACAGAAGCAGAGGTGACGCTCACTTGTCCGCCAGTGTCCTCTTCACATTTTCCCGGCGAGCAAGCTTCTGTTTACAGCGGACGCTTTTCGCCTGACATATCCCCCTTCCAAAGCCAGAATGGTAAGCAAACGAGAGCTTCTTCTGAAACAGTTTGTTGAAATCATGGTGTCCTGGACTTCATGATTTGCCCTCTCCACTGTGTTGTAGATTTGTGCTCTGTTCCAAGAGACTGTGCTGTGACTGAGGAAACACAGAGCACCTCCACAGAGTCCTCACGATGTCTGGTTGGCACGACAACAGAGGAGCCAGAAGGAAGCCCTATCCTGAAAGGTAAGCATTTTGATACGTACTGGTAATGGACCTATCCACAGCTGTCAAGATGGACAATTATAATCAGTCCTTCCAGAAGATGTATTACAAGAGTACATAATTCAATACTTAATCAATTCATCAATCAAATCAATTAATTCATATATTTCCACACAACATATGTATTGGTTAATCTTTTTTTCCCCCTCTATTTTTTATCAGTTTACGTTTTTTGAGGGTGCTTGCAATTTTCCTGCAAATAAACACAAAAACCATGCACATTTCAGTGCACATAAGTCACAAAACAACTTCTCTATCTTTCTATTCTAACTTGAACATGCTAATGAGCTTTTTAAATTCAGTGTGTAGTTACTGAGGAATGTTACTGAGGGTTCAGTTAAACCTTTCAATAATTGTTTGATATTTGTTAAAACAGTAAACGTACTAGATTTTTTTTACTAGACTAATTAGATTTATAGGCCAGTTTGTAGCACCTTGGCTCACAACACCACAGTTTAAGTTTAGTTTGCAGTCTTAATGCGTGTGCATTTTTGCTGTGTAAGGATATAGAGAGGCCTTAGCATGCAAGATGACACAAGAATATTGAACTACTTTAGCACTGTTTGAAACACAATACATCTCCCTCACCTCCCATTAAACAGGTTTTCTCCTCTTTTTGACTCTAGGTGGCATCAAGCGTCTCATTTGGCCAGGACTTTTATTTGCCAGCTTGAGCACCAACCTAGTCTTCGCCTGCCTCTACATGTACAACTGGAGATGATGGAACCCATGAAACAAATGCTCCAATATTTGTGATGGTGATCTGTGGAAAATACAATCTGAAATTTTCAACTCGACACCTCGTTTGACTGACATGAGAAACAGAAAGGTTCATCTCACCTTTCAGTTAGTGATCATGGACTGCATAAAAGTATTCTGGATTTTGTGATCTAACCCTGTACAGTCTTACTTTGCAACCACACCTCTTTCATGCATCCAGGTGCATGTGTATGGAGTACAAGATGGAATTCTTTGCACTGAGGTTTTGTGGCTGCACTGTGCTGTCAGTGCTGCACAGACACACTTGCGTCTTACCTAATTATGGTCCATTAGGTTCAGACTCAGACCCTCCTGAGGTGATTTACTTAAAGGGGGAATAAGATGTTGATATTTTACAGTACAGTAGGCAAACACTGTATGAGACCTGAGATGCAATGGGCTGGCAGAAAGTGCAACCCTTAAAGAATATTGTTTCTCTGTATCAGGGGAATTCATTAACATTATCACTAAGAGACTGCAAATGAAAAATGTACACAAGGGATGAGTGAACATATTAGACAGCAGTGATCTCTTCTGACCTCTTCATTGAAAAAAGACAATTGTATTTATGTGACATTTGGCATATTTGCAAAAAAGTTTATTTTTGATTCCTCACTGGGCTGTGAACTTGTGAGTACCGAACATTTTTCAACCTGTAGAAATGATTTTGCACTTTTTTTTAATGTATTCTCCATGCAACCATTGTTTTTGGTTGTTTGTGGTTTGCACTTGTGTCACTTCTGAAGAGCACATGGGGTATTTTGATTGTATACATGTACATAGATGCATGTCCATGCCTCCAGCAGCATCCTTGTATGGAGTTTGGGATTGTGGTGTTGATTTCTAAATGAAATAGTAATGTAGACCCCTTTTTGCTAACCATTACGAAAAGACTGATGTATATTTTGTGACTTGAATTTTTTTTGTTTTTTAATTTATATTCTGTGTTGCTTTGAATTGCAGTTGTTAGCCTGAGTTTATTTTTCAGTGATTAAAACTTTTGAGAAATTGGTGCT
>CAESWR010000135.1:491310-505305 GCA_903171835.1 Mullus surmuletus | reverse complement strand
ATCAGTTGAAGGGATGTGGGCATAAGAAGAAATTTGTTGTTACCGAAAATAAATAGTAAGGGATTACTGTGTTGCTTGTCCACAAAGTCTTGGATATTTCTTAAGCAAATCCCATCAATGAGGTAACTGGTTTTATTCCACCAAAGTGAGATCACATACAGCAAGAGGGGGATGATCAGAGGATCTTTTCTTTTTTTTTGCCCTGGGGCAATACATCTAAAACAGAGATTTTCTTTTTCTTCCTTATTCAAAGCCTGCACCTTAACATGCATTTACCAACATTAGGAAATCAGGTCATTAGTATATGACTAAACTACTATTTGTTCGATAACTGTGTCACAAATTTGGTGAGAAATCAGATATATCAGATATATATTGTATACTAGACTGTATACTAGACTGTTTATTATTTATTTGTATTTCACCTTTACTTTAATATTTTATTTTATTTCTATTTTCATTTCATCTTTATTGCTTGTTTTCCATCTCTACTTTGCACGGAGCATTGGAACAAAAACAATTTCCCCCCTGGGGATCAATAAAGTATTCTGATTCTGATTCTGAAATACAGATTATACAAAATATGGGCAGTTTTACCATAACATGCAGATATCAAATCAGAAATGTCAGAATAATTATTTGGCCCAGCCAACAACATTTGTGTTAGTTGTTTGTGTTTGTGTGGAGCTGAAGAATGAGGAGCAGAGGGCCCTGCTAGTTTCCCACGGTCCCTGAACGCAGCAAACTGCAAAACTGCGAGAGAAGCGGTGATTGAAGGGAGAGCAGAGCGGCGGCAGCGACGACGGCCATCTTAGAGCTGCCCTGGTAACCAAGACTCATCCTCTGGATTTTTTTTTTATCTTTTATTGTGGGACACACTTTCCGCCTAGGCTGACGGGAGGAGAAGAAGAAGCTCGTATTTTCGCCGGGTCGAACGTGAAGTCGGGATGCGGTTCCGAAGGAATAAACTCTTTGCATCCGCTGTCGGACTGGTGCTGGTGCTGCTCTGCGCGGCGGAGGCAGCTAAAGGTACCTAAGCCGGGGTTTATCCCCGCGATGTCTGTCTGTCTCTCTGTCTGTCTGTCTGTCTGCGCGGCTTTTCTTTGTTGACCCGGCGGCAAGGGTTGTCGGTTGTGATTCGGAAACGTGAGGGGGGTTTGAGCGCGGTCCTGAGGGGGGATGCGTGTGCGGAGGAACCTGCTCAGGGATGGACCGCGCCGGAGCCGCAGCGGCGCAGCGCAGCGCGGAGGCAGCAAGTGCAGCCCGCGATGCGATGAGCTGTGATGCGCCGCTCCGCCCTGTGACACGGAGCCCCAAACCAGAGATTAAAGGTCCACGTTCATGCATAAGGGACTACTTTGTACATTAATACCACGGCTAAGAAACGTCCTCTCTCTACCATCTTTTTTTTATTTTTATTATTTATCTATTTATCATCTCCATGTCTAATCATCCCTACATTTATTTGATCTCAAATATATCAAATATATTGTTGCCCCCTTTTTCTGTAAAGGGCTCAGGTTGGGTTTTGCGTTAGTGGGCCTTAATGCTGCTCTGGCACCGCCGTGGTCTCACCAGGATGGAGCTCATTTGGCTACGCATTGCAGATCCTCCTCACGAAGGTGCAGGTGTTGCGATCACTGGCTCAGACATCAGAAATGAATAAAGAAAACACCTGACCTGGTTCCTGCTTGTGATCTCAGGCTCACCCAGGACCCTGCTCATCTCCAATGACAGTGACACCATCACATAGCAGAGGAAGGTGGTGTGTGTGTGTGTGTGTGTGTGTGTCTGCTGCAGGGCGGTCCACCTCCTTGCAGCCATCCCAGCCTCCTTCCCTCCCTCCCTGCTCACACATCACAACGAGCATGAATGTTAAAGGCTGTATGCATGTTAAAAGCAATTCACCGACACCCCAGTATGAGCTTCTGTGTGTGTGTGTGTGTGTGTGTGTGTGTGCGTGATGGCAGGTGCTTCTCAGTCACAGACACGTCGGCGTGCCCGGGCAGTCCCCCTGCCCAGGAGGCCGCTGTGTGTGTTTTCATCCAGGCAAGGCGATCAAAATGAAAGCCACAGAGAGGACGTCCATAAGAGACGGCACATGGTCTCTGATGCAGACAGTCTTTTTTTAATGTCCTGTTGCCATGTCAAACGGCTGTGAATGCGCGGCACCAGGATGGGCCGCACTGGTAATGTGATTTCTTTTTTCAGGCTATGAATCACAATGGGAGTGTGTGAACGTGGCTGTTTATGTTCTGGCGAAGTGGTTTGCACCTGCTGAGCTACCTGCTTTTATCAGCAAAGGAGACCTGTGAAATAACCACCTGGGCGATGGCTTATCTTTTATTAACCAAAGGTCGCTCAGTTATTCTCCGTTCAGCCTCCTGACCCCTGCGTCACGGTTTTTCAGGGCTGTTGATTGTCTCTCAAGAGACGCCGTCGGGATTGGTGTTTTTCAGGTGGATTTACACTCACAGGATGTCGCGCTTCCTCCCGTTAATCACTTACACACACACATTTGTCAGCAATGACATTGGAGAACTCACCTTGAGGGATCTGTGGAAAAATAACAACCCACTTCTCAGAAACATTAGGTCTCTCCTCCGCTTTGTGATTCATGGCGATTCCTGAGAGAAAATGGTGTGTAAACGTGCACACACAGATGGTCTATTTTACTCCTCTATTGTTGTTAACTGCTGAATATCTTTTAGTGTTGAGTTAATGTCACTATGAGAGATTATAGTTGTCTGTTTTTAGGTCTCCTATTTATTCTGTTGCCACGAGTGGCTGCTGCATGCCCCCCCCCCCCCCCCCCCTTCCAACCCCCTCCATGTTATCCAGTCAAACATTTGCTCTGCCCAGAAAGATGCGTGAGCTTCCCCCGTGCATGCAGCCATACAAAAGAAACAGTGGCTGCTGGGAAGTTTCTTGGCTCATTCATCATCAAATTAACGTATTCTAGTCGAACAAATTGGATGACCTGCTTTGTTGGGTGCCGAGTTAACATATGCGCTCTCCTCACATGGCTTGGAAAAGAAGCACATATGCATGTGTGAAAAAACATCTCTCCTACTCATGCATTCATTGGAGATGTCTATCACTGCTGCACTGATAACTGCTCACCAGTTATTGGAAGAGCAATTCTACCATGTCAATATCAGTCTTTTAGTGATAGCATTGAGCACAGCATCATAAAATATGCATAGAAGTCAAAATGGATGAATAAAAATTGACTGTGTTTTGATTCATATAAATGCTATAACGAGATCTTAAGTGTACATTCTTATCGGCTTATTCATTTCATCCACCCATGAAGTGGTACCTTGATTCTAAAAGGTGTAGTAACAATATAGTTTATCCACATTATCGTCTACAAAAGGGTATTTTGAGTTTGATCAACAAAACCTTCACCAGAACAGCACAAAATCTTGTGCATGTCATTCTAATGATGAAAATATCATGTCTCAAATCAAATGTAGTAACAGTCGTCCTCAGGGAATTCACAAAATCTGATGTTGACATTCAGATTTGATCCTCTTGTAGCCTCCAAGCAGTGCACAATCTGCGTGATATGTCATTTTGCTATGTTATGGCAAACATGCGCACGGCGAACAATGGCCACTTTGTTCACGTCTCCCATGCAGCTCCAGTAGCGCTCGTGGTATGCCATCACTCTGGGTCCTTTCACACACTCATTTCTCTCTGAAATAACATCATTACATATCAAGAGGGCGATGTCCAATGGTGCCGCGGGGAGAGAAAGCCCTTTTTACCTGTCTTCACAAGTCCCCTTCTAATGTTTCATGTGGAACATGCCAGCTGGTATAAGGAGGGGAAAAAAGAAAATGTCAACTCAGCTGTCATATGCGTATGACCCAAGTGATTTTTAGAGATAGAATCCATACTATTTGATCTTCAGTAATCTTATCCACATATATCACAGCCGCTCTCACCAATAACACAGCCGTATAAGAAGAATCCAGGCCATCTACAGGGAAGGTGTGGATGAGACAGAATAAGACATGAAAGATGTCAGCGAAGCTCAGCAAAATGTGTATCAAATGGGAAAAACTCGTAGGGAAAAAGTATGCCTCTGGACCTCATAGTTCAGGAGTTATGGACAACCAGAGATCAAAAAAGGTATATTTGGGGAGAAAAAAAGAGAGGTAACTGCAAAGTCTATGTCACCACGTCTTTGATAACATGTAAAAACATATTTGTTGAAAGTGCCACATGGTGGAGATGGGCTTTGATTTTATTGGTAAAATGACAGCTGGGCAGTGAGTGTGCATTTTTTCCCCCTTTAATTATTTGGTGCTTTTTGTTGCTGTTGTACTTGCACTTGTTCAGTTAAATTCTTAATCGTAGTATTTGAGATGATGCCTGAAAACATACGGTATCTTTCTTTACTGAAGTCTGCTATAGCTAATGCTTCTGAAAGGGCCATTTAAAGGCATATGTGACCTCTGTGGAAGGCAGTAAGAAACCTCACCAAACCTTTTATCCCGCATTGCCCTCAATAACAGTTTACGTGCCCTTTAGAGGGGCTCTGTTTCCACAGGTTAACTTGTAGAGATTTTTCAGAGAAGCAAAGGGCTTTTTTTTCCCAGCCCAGAACCCGGGGTCGGTATCCTGACACAATGCGGTAACTGTTTGACGGATCAGCCGCTCAAGAATGTGCATCTGAGATAATCCAAAAGAAAGTGCTAAAATTGTTGAAGCATTTCGATTTGGTCATTTGCCACTTGGTGCTGCTAAGATGGACCATGAGAATAGTGGAGCCAATGTGGGGCGGTGGTGACTTCCCTCTCATTGGTGCCTTTGCCAGATGAATGGAGTCAGTGAACTGTCAAGAATGGGTCATTCAGTTGTGAATATTAAGTCGTGCCAGATGACGAGGAAGTTGTGCCGGCAACCGAGGAAGGGGTTTATATTCTCGTGAGACCTGAGTTTTATGCCGGAGGTGCAAGTGCAAACACAAAATTACCATTTCAGAAATTAAGACAGCAGCATCAGAAAATATCAGTTAAACTAATGTTTGAATTGACCTTATGGGAATGTGATATATTCTAGTCAAATCCTTTGTGGGAGTAACACTACAAATCCAGCATAAAATCGATAACGATATTCAAATACACAATTCGTGTACACTCTTGCTTAATTGAATTGAAGAAAAGTATTCCTGAGCAGTGGTTCGTCTTCTGCCCATGTGGCCGGGTTTCTGCACTCTTTGAGCTCTCTTTGTTGGGTCTACCCTTCTGCCCTTCCATTATTTATTTATTTTTTTAGTTTAAACTCTTTGCAAGCCTTCAGTTTTATGCACAGTTTTTAATAGCAGACTGTATATAGTGTATTTATTTTGTATTTCTTTTTACTACATGTTGGTCCTCGGAGAAGGTGATTATTTGGCAACATTGACAATAAAGCAGACTTTGACTTTGACTAGATATCTTCGTTAAGAATGGGCGCTTTATAAATAAAAGTGAATTGTGAAGTGAAAGGCAAGTTTGAATTTAAGAGTGTGTTGTACACACCAGCACCATCCGTGCTGTTGAGACAAACGAGACACCTCGGAGGTATTCATGCGTGGGCGTGTCCTCGTTAGCGGTCTTCCCGGGTTACTGGGAAACCGGTAACCAGAGAGCTCTCTACCTGTCGACCCAGGGCTGTGGGCCGGCTCCACCCGGTTGCCTGTGCACGGCTCCAGACGTCTCACTTGTCGCTCCTTCACTCTCACTGGGCCTTTTGTGCCGTTCACACAGAGGGCCGATTGAGTCACATTCAAGGCACTGCGGCTCCCAACCCCCCCTTCTTCTTCACAGGCGGACGCGGAGGGTGTGTGCCTTCATTTGGGCGGCTGTGATTGCGTCGAGGACAAACAAATGCCGTTGCCTGGCAGGCGAACTGAGAGGCACGCCTGTGCGAGCGGGATGTTTGGACAGTGGAGGTCCCCGAGGTCTGGGTTTCCAGGGTTTTCAAGTCACTCTGGAACTGCCCCCCAGCCTGTGATGGCGATGGCTTGCATAAACAAGCTCAGAAGGTTGTAAGGCAAGACAAATAGAGACGTGTGCCCACTGTTTCAGCCCGTGAGCAGATTGTCCATTGATTATTCCTGCTCTGCAGAATTAAGAGAGCCGCTTCAACCCAGAAAGGTGTGCATCGCATACCTCCACCCTTTTTCTTCTTCTTCTTCTCACCAGGCTACCTGGAAAACCTTATTTATGGAAAGCACAGAGGCTTTGCATAAGGGGGGGTCCACACCCATGGACTTTGAGATAGTATTGGCGAGGCATTTGAATATTTTTTCAGTTTTTCTCAGTTTAAGCTGTTGAGATCTTCAAAGCTCTATTTTTTGGGCTGTTTCCCTGGTAACACCTCAAGGTCTGGCTGTTGCTTGTGCACACACTGCTGCCTCCTTCTCTTCGGTGAGCTGCTGCAGCTAATGGGACAAATATGAATAACAACCTGGCAACAGAGGAGCTTTATCCACTCTCAAACCGTAGCGTTCCTCACAGAAGAGGACCCTTGGGAATCTGTCTGCAGTTTTAGTTTTGACTGCCAAGTTTAATATGATTTGTTGGTAGAAAGGAAGTGAATATTTGATGGTTCATGATGCTCTTTACGTGCAGAGGTGCCTCACGACAGGAGTCCAGGAGACTTCCAAATTTGCATGTAATGAAGACGGTGAACTCTCGCGGGGTCTGAGCAGTCATATGTCAAAACACCAACCGGTTGGGTGCAGCAGAGATGCACGCGCTTCACGGATCGTGCCATCATTACGCAACATGCTCCCACATGCTCCCAGAGGTTCCCTGGCATTATCTGATATTTACAGTCCAATCATCTGCTGCAGTGTTGATGCTGCAATCTGGACAGCTGTGGTCTATTTGTGATGATGGTGTTGGTGGTGGAGGGGGGGCGCGGGGGTCACCAGCCCATGAAACAGGCTTAAACAGTAGCCTGACACGTGCAAAAAAAAAACTTGCGAGTGAGGAGAGGGTGCACAATGACCCTCACCCACGGCCCTTCCTAGTGAAGAAGAGGCATTAAAGCGGTGACGTGGCAGGAGAGGGCGAGCGCACAAGCGGCCAATGGAAATGCAGGATTACCAGGACCTATTGTGGACCTAAAGTTCTCGCAGGAAGCGTTTCATCACGGTTAATAGGCCAAACTGTATAGCCCAGGCTTCAATAGAAGAGCGAGGCGGCCGTAAAGGGACTTTGTCTTTGTGTCCGTGTGAAGTTTCCCCCGTTGTTTGCGGAGGGAAGTCGACTTTGGCGTCACAAGTGTTGGATGTGCACGTCTCTTCCGAGGGTCCCCAAAAAAATAGTTATCCTCCTTAATAACTGTGTAATAGCAAAAGATGTGTCTATGTCTTGAGGTGCTGAATCACACCGAACAGGAAGTGGGTTTATATCAGACTGGACCTCATCATCGACAACTTCATGCAGGTTTTTTTTTCTGTCTGTTGGTAAGGGAGTGAAATTAGTCTACTTCTAATGCTATAACTTTATACCTGCAATTATGATCTTGGCTGGTATGTTAGAAATTGATAGCTCTCTATTTCAAAAGTGCACCAGCTGAGATTTACACACAGGCACGGCACATGCTCAAATTCATGAACAGTCAGCTCTCCGTGAAGGCAAGCGAACACTGCTTCCTTGCAAACCGAGTTCATGTGCTGTTCATCACATAGCCATACGAGCGTGTTCCCTACCTTTTCACCCTCCGCACACAGCGGCGTGGCGTACGTACCTAACAACAGGCTGGTGCCTTTGTCTTCCTTGGCCACTTTGATGTCTCGCCAGCTACATGACCTTGCGAGTGCCATGATGTCAGTGAATGGAGTGGACGCATCCCATTATAGGATTAAATGTCAGTGGCTTTATTAGCTGCATAACAGGATTGTATAGCAAGTATCGTGGAGCCTGCTGGGTCCAGCGGCTCACCATCTGTGTGCACGGCTCACGTCACGTCATCGTCCCTCAAAAGCTTCTGAAAAGATTTTTTTCATTGTCTTTGTCTGTTACATTTAGGGCTTAAATTGATTGCCAGTAGGGGTTATCTCCGACTAGATTGTTCATGTGGATACTGTTCGGGATTTTTTTTTTTTTTCTGGATAAAGTTGAAGGTCGATGATGACTTGTGGGTTATATCCATAATTTAGTCGGCCCTTTGTATCTGTATTAATATCCTCACTACTCAATCTTACATTCATATTGGGGCAAGTGAGCTCAGTGTGTTGGGAATAGGAGGGTGGGTTCACTGTAATCTGTTTTTCTCCTTAACCCACCGGTGACTAGAGCTTGTCTTCTTCATCTAGAGTTTGTCAATACTTTGGAACCCTTGCCAGTGTATTTTTAGCCTTGTATACAATTTTTACAAACAATTGACCTGCTTGAAAATGCACTTTCATAACAAACACTGACCTGTATTCTTGCCCACTTTTGAACACATCCTACGCTCAGGAGTCGACATACTATAATGCTTATACCTGGCTTGTTTTTTGTTGATAAACAGGTCTGCGCACACACACACCATGGCTTCCTTCTCAATGTGTCAGAGGTGTTTTGAACAGTTTTTGATCTTGATTATTCATCGGGGTCTTGAACAGTCGCACTCAACAATCATCTTTTATGGAGGGCCGAGTCTGCAGGTTATAATTGGACCACAAGTGAGTGTGTGTGCCACATTAGATGAATCAGTGTCCTAATTAAGTTCAATTAAGAAAATGGCAGTCTTCCATTCTAAATATGCTCCTTACTACATCAGACTTCTAAATTGCACCAAAGATTTTCAAAGCCCCTTTCCTAATCTCATTCTGTCCTAAATCCTCAAGCCACCCCCCACCTCCACCGTTACAATTCTCACTCCCTTGTGATATTCAAACTTCGGTCTTGTCGGTAACTGTGGCATTTTGTAATAAAGTAGAAATTTCCCAATGGTGTCTGAATGAGCACAAATTCTGCCAGTTTCGCTTTGTCTCAAATGTTCTCTGCTAAACAGGCATAACGAATATTCACCGCAGAGGAGTGATGAAGCTATCTTGTCAAAGGGGCCTTGTTGGCAATTTCACACAGCGTATGAGAGAATTTCACGCCTTGAATAAAATCCTACTTTAGATTGCATTTCACGGGAGGTGTGTCTGAGTCAGAGGGGCTTAGATTGCAATGGGGATACACAGCAGGAGTTCAGATTTCTTTAGAATTTTGTCAAAAGGCCTCCCAGGCTTGACCTTTCCCCCCTCTGTCATACCTGCACTCACCTTTGCTTAGTGTCTATACTCCTATACAATTGTTTCAGATGATTTGCAGCTCCTCTCTCAGGCTCTTACTGGGAATTAATCTCATCTGAAAGACTTTACTTGACTTCAAAGCATTAGGTTTATTGGTTGAGAGAGTTGCCACATTTCCCACACACAGTTTTCTCTGCACCGTCATTGTTATTAAATTTGCTGGCATGCACATTAAATCAAAGTACATTTGGATAGAAATAGGCAGGATTTGTTTTTAGGTTATTATTGGTTATTATACACAATTTGTATGTTGCTCAAACATGAATTTTTGCGTTCTCTGCGGTTTTTTTTAGACAATTTGGGGAATAAAATGTATTTGGAATTATTCTACAAAATAATGCATTAAGAACAACATTATTGATTGCTTACTTGCCATGTTAATATTGAGTCTGAAGTGAACCCAGAGGGAATGGGGGTCACTGCAGCAGTTGTTATCATTCCTTAGGTCATCCAAAAATTGAAATTGGTCCGTTCTGTCTTGCCATTCAGGGCCACTTTGGATTTAATTCAGGCCACCAGCGATAAATGCTCGAATGTGCAGCAGCCCCTCTTGTGACCTGGCTAATACTAACTGCTTCTCCATGGAGGCTAAAGCAGATTATTGTTGTAGTCTGGCCAGGCAATCCGTCTAAAGACATCCACTTCCCTTCACGACGATTTATTGGGCTTCATTGGTCCCAAATCACTGCCAGACACATCGGCTTGTTCTCACCAAGATCTGCTTCGTAAATACGGGCCTGAATGTGCTGAAATGAGCAAGATCCAGAGATCTCCCTGCTCTGACGACAAGATAATATTATTTATCGAGTTTTACCGTAAAAACGTTATTTAAGACTTAAACCAGTGAACATGATGTCATCGGTTCAATTAGAACATCCATTCTTATTTATATCAGTCTGAGGATAACTCTGTCTGAACCATTCTCACCACATTAGTGGGTAATTCTCATTCATCGCACTGCCCACATTGTACCAATTCTGTAGAAGTAGCTTGTAATTAATTTCCACTGATCGTGTAATCACTGAGAATTACATTTCATTATGTAATGGAAAAGCCACGAGTTATTTGCCTGAATTGGATTTGGAAATCTGACAAATAATGCTGTCTAAAAACATCTCCATTGTGTTTTTCATGTTTTTCGGCTTCTTTTTTGTGTGTGTTTTTTTTTTTTTTTTTAAATCCGGTGTCTGTCGAATTGCAGCACTGAATGTGTTATTGAGCACCAGAGCTCTTCCTATTAGTGAGATGATGAATGTTTGATGTTCTGGCTTCCCGCAGCATGAAATGGCTGAGCATTTAATTTCTCTGCAAAACACACTTCAATTAGGATTTAACTGTAAACGCTCCAAGAGGAAGAAGATGTTTTGCTGTCATTCAGTCAGGATGAATGTATTGTATTGGTAAAAAATGCATAACCATATTTTTGAGTCAATGGGAGGAAAATGAAGACTTACTGATGTGACAGTGGAGTGTGTATGAAAACTAGAGGTCAAATAAACAGTTTTTGGAGTGTAATGAGAACATGGCCAGCTGCAGCTTCGATCTTTCGTCACGGACAAGCAGAAATCACTCTGTTGTTTGCCGAAATGATATGGCCTTTTGTGATGAATGTTGTTGGTCTCAGAATGTGTTATTGCCAAGCCTTAATTGGATAAATGTGTGCAGTAGAATTTTTTTCAATAGGCAATGAACTGGAGTGTCTTTATTCAGGTTCCCTTTTGTTCCTTTTTTTTTTTTTTTGGATTTGTTGTAGATTTAGTGTGAAATAAGATTATGAGTGTATTAGGGTCGTATGATGGAATGTTACTGAAATAGCCCGTCTGCACCTGACACATTTCCCGAGATCAAGGCAGTCAGCTCTCAGCTGCAGGACCAATAAATCCCTCACTCAGCGCAAACACCCGTATTAAGGTGGAGCAGACGTGTTTTGCATGCCGTAGTGCACACACGCGCACAAGCACACACATGCTACATTGCCGTGCTACATGGTGAGTTTGAACGGTAGCTTTTTTCACAGAATAGTCTCAGCTCGCTCAACTAAAAAGAGGGACTCAACTGTTAATGTTTCTGTTGTCCACTATAAACCTCAGCATGTCTTGGTTGGTCATGTTATCGATTCTCTTTAATCAGAATTGATTCAAATGAATGCAAATGAATGTTTTTCTTCATTTATACAATGGCCATCGTACAATCATATTTTTCTTAAGCATACCCTATTTTTTATTCTGCTACCCTCCTTTTTTAATGTCATCAATGCAGTTTGAAATGTCCCTGATTTAAATTGACATTAATGTTATTTTGAAAGTATATCTCCTCATATATCATAAATATGCAGTATATTCTTTTGGAAGTCAAATTCTGACGCCAATAATATGATGATCAACCCGTGATGAATTATTACGTAACATGAGCCGCTTTCCACATGCATATTGTGCTGCGGTCGATTATTTCCCGCAACTAATTGCGTCAAGCACCACAACAGGTCGTTGTTGGCTCGGTTGACCTGGAGTGTGACCTCCTGCCGTCAGAGGTATCAGATTGTTTACATTTGATTTGATGTGACGAGAGCACAAAGGCAGCAACACAACTATGTTATTTCATTCATTCATTTTAAAAACGTTTTTCTTGGAAATTTGTCTTTCAAAAATCAGTGATGCACAAAACACCAAAATAAAGTGAAGAGACACGTAAATGGGTCTCTAACAAAACAGTTATATAATGTTTTGAGCTTGAATAGTGTGAATAATGTGATACGTCACTAAAACATGTTCTGGACCCCTGTTTAGATTTTTTCGTATCTCTGTGTTGCGATGATGTGGACAAGTTGTCAGGCCGGTGGGCTATCAGCCACAGCTAGCATCACTTCAGCATGATACAGATGACTAGCTCACATTCGCCATCCTCAACACTCGGTGTGGAACAAGCGCATATTGGCTGTAATTGAGCTGCATCTCCCCTGCGTCAGTGTTGTTTTCTTAGCCACCCAAAATATGCCACTCACTGTAGCTTCCTCTGCAGCCCAGCAGTTACAGCAGAGTTCTGTCTGTGGCCGGGATGCTTCCCTGGCTCACAAACGCACAGCTGTGAACGAGGACGAAAGGGCTGCTTCACACGCCCGCATGACAGTCACAGACGGAACCGTTATCACTCCTGTCGAAATTCATTAAAGTGATGTAGGTTTTCTTGCTCATCACAAAAGGACTTCAGTTTGGATAAATTAAACTGTACATCTAAGACATTCATGAGATACAGTGGGGAATCATCGTTCCCCGAAATCTGACAGTACCAGCTGATTTAGCTTCCCTCCACATAGTTTTAACTGTCCTTTTCATATTCAAAAGTTTTAAAGACATTAGCATGATGGTTCTAATAATGATATTAAATCCGAGCCAAAATCTAATCTAAAATTGATTGTAAATGAAGATAAAAGTATATCAAAACGACAGTGATTTGAAAAAAAAAGAAAAGAAGCAAATGTGATTTCTGGAAGGGAATAATAATCATAGGCATTTCAAACACACCCTGATCTTTGCTCCCCTCTGTGTCTCACAGTCAACAAGCACAAACCATGGATCGAGACGACGTACCACGGCATCGTAACAGAGAACGACGACAAAGTACTTCTGGATCCTCCCCTAATCGCCCTGGACAAGGACGCTCCGCTACGCTACGCAGGTGAGAGAGGTTGTTGAGTGTTGCTGCTGTTTTTTCACATGGAGAAAACGCACCAACAGCTCTCACTGTTTTTAAGGCACAAATATAAGACATGTCCAATTTGATTAATCACGCTGTTCATTGTTGAATAATATTTTCATTTATGCTCTTCTAGCAGCAGACTCGACTGACTCGGTGGCATATTACTTGTTTATGGCGTGCCGGTCATACGGCGATGCAGCTGGCTGCCACGTTCTCCAAATTGGTCCTTTTGATATTAAGATCAAAATACTCTTTGATGACTTACCCCCCTCGGCGACAAAATACAATTACCGTGCTTTATGCACCCGGGCTGCATCAGCTCTGGGGGGTTTAATCACATCAGGATTGACTTTGGCCACCATTCAAAGCACCACAGCACTGGAAATGAGTCCACCAACCATTTCACATCACGAGCTGTGTGGTATTTTGTCTGCTGCTTCCTTTATACTCGGCTCTCTCACGCTACTTGATATGAACTTATTTTTCCGATTACTTCTCCCTGTGTATGTCAGAGAAGGTTTTAAATGTTATTTTTTAAAATTTGTGTGTTCCAGTGTTTTGATCTGCCCAGCAGCTTTTTAAAAGATAGGATCAAAAGTCCTTTATTGATCCCACCCTGGGGAAGTCTTTATCAGCAAGGTTTACAGTATGCTTGCATGTATGAAATGCACCCAAAAATACACAAACACACACAACGAAGTAAGCAGATATGCATTGTTGAAAGATATCAGCCTTGCATACACATGCATACAAGCATACGTAAGTGAAAAATACATGTTTATAATATGTTGCACAATTTCACTCCGTTTTAAAAATAACGGTTGAGCGTAGGTGGGACCCACTATTTTTCATTCCAGTAATGTTCCCATCCTTTCCCAATGTTTGTCCCCTCTCACAGTAAATTGGTGCCGAACACACACACGCAGCCAGGGCTCCCCCTCTGAGCAGCGGGGCTTTGCGAACGTCCCGCGTGTCCCTGTGAAGCAAAGAGCGAGCCAGCAGCC
>CAESWR010000135.1:476043-489045 GCA_903171835.1 Mullus surmuletus | reverse complement strand
CCGGCTCCCAAAGCCTGTGCTGATTTTTTATTTCCTTTTTTTTTGTTTGCGTGAATTTATGATTTTGTTGTTAACATTATATTTTTGGTTGTTCAGAAATTATATCTTACACCTGTTGGCAGTCATTCTGAGCAAAATTTGTTTTGGCTCTTGACATGTTCAGGTGAGATATGCGGCTTCAGGATCCATGGGCAGAATGTCCCCTTTGAGGCAGTGGTCCTGGACAAGTCCACTGGTGAAGGGGTCATCCGGGCCAAGGACAAGCTGGACTGTGAGCTGCAGAAAGAGCATACCTTCACAATCCAGGCATATGACTGTGGAGAGGGTCCTGATGGTGCCAACATGAAGAAATCCCACAAGTGAGCCAACTTCTGCTATTCCCAGATCTGACCATACCAAGTTTAATTCCAAATTATCCTACCTGGAGCACAGTTACATAAACACAAGATAAACTGTGATACAACAGGAATCAAAGACAAAAAATATAATCTATCACACTCATTTTGACGTTGAGAATTCATCCTTATTCCAGTAATTTATCGAGATCTTCTGTCTTCTATTCCTCTTTCGTATTTGCCTCGTCAATTTGATATCAGCAATATAAAGTAAACAATCCTGAGCACCATTCCAATATTGATATCGCCACGCCTGCAGTGACAGGTTGGTGCCACTGTGGGTGGCCACCATGAGTCACTCAGGGTCGTCCAGCAAACCCTGCTCGGTGTCTGACTCACCCATCAGATGCTTTGGTTTTGTCACTGCCTCCAGATTTGCATTGCTCTCTGTGTCATGTTTCATTTAGCGACGGCAATAACCTGCTCTTCTAACCTCACACAGTATCTTTTATTCACCCCAACTACTGGGGTGATTAGTAGTTTTGTTGCCGCTAAGATTCGCACCAAACATTGTGTCCTAACCGATGTTTGTCGCTGTCAGGGCCACTGTCCACATCCAGGTGAACGACCTGAACGAATACTCCCCGGTGTTCAAAGAGAAGTCCTACAAAGCCACTGTCATCGAGGGGAAGAAGTACGACAGCATCCTGAAGGTGGAGGCCGTGGATGCTGACTGCTCATTCCAGTTTAGCCAAATCTGCAACTACGAGATCGTTACCCCTGACGTGCCCTTCACCATCGACAAGGATGGTACTGACCCTTGCCAAGCAGACCAGGCTTGATGCCTTTGGGGAAAAGCAGCAGCACTTGCTGGGGGGTGTCTGTGTGTGTGTGTGTGGGGGGGGTATGGTTGTTGACACATGCCGCATTGTTTATTGATTTGTGTGAACAACACTCCATCATTATGAATTCACCTCGGCTCATCTCCTTATGAGACAGCGGAGCGGAAATGTCACCCACATGGGTCAGCGGTTCGTGCAGGACTGATGGATTATTTGTCTTTGTTTTGCGAAACGAAGTGTGAGGAAGAATAATGATGCTTAGTTATGCTCAGTGGAAAGATGAGATCTGATCCTACTCATAAAAACTCAACTTTCTTTTCCATCTCTTCTTTGCTTATCACATAATTCTACATACTGGCTTGCTAATGAGCATCAATTGGCAACATAAACAAAAACGAAATCAGTCAAACTTGTATTTTTTGCTATTATCTGGAGAATGAATCACTTTTTGTCTCATTCTGTGTATATTTCTGATAGGCAGAGCTTTTAAACACAAACCTTTGCGCTGCTTATTGATGACAAATCACCAGCATTTCCGCCCAACACTCACACTGTCACTTTTCCCCCTCTGCCTTGTGCAGGCTTTATCAAGAACACAGAGAAGCTGAGCTATGGCAAGGAGCGCATGTACAAGCTGACGGTCACCGCCTACGACTGTGGAAAGAACCGCGCCTCAGAGGATGTTCTGGTCAAGATCAGCGTCAAGCCCACCTGCAAGCCCAGCTGGCAAGGTATCAAAGCTCTCCTCCGCTCATCAAACATGGATGCTAAATTGTGTTTGAGGATTGTACTACATCAACCACCGACACGTCTCCTCACATAGATTACTCTTGCCAGAGAGGTAATTGTACCTTTCCATTGAGCTAGAATTTTTACCACAAAAGTCACTACATCAGAGTCAGTCTTAAAGCCTTATTGCTATTGACAGGTCCTGTATTGATTGTTGACCTTATCAGAGCCATGTGGAAGGACGTCTTTGTCATTCTCCCCACTCTCTGCCCCTTTCTCTCAGGTTTCAACAAAAGGATTGAATATGAGCCTGGCACAGGCAGCCTGGCACTTTTCCCCAGCATGCACCTGGAGACCTGCGATGAGCCCATCACCTCGATCCGGGCCAACATTGAACTGGAAACCAATCACATTGGAAAAGGCTGTGACCGTGACACGTATTCTGAGAAGTCCCTGCACAAACTGTGTGGTACGTCACTGCTACAATAGCTACAGTTGATCTCACTTGATATTGTTTCTAATCCTGTATGGTGTCCCCCCCCCCAGGAGCAAGCTCTGGCACTGTGGAGCTCCTGCCTGCCCCCAGCAGCTCCGCCAACTGGACAGTTGGACTTCCCACAGATAATGGGCACGACAGTGACCAGGTGTTTGAGTTCAATGGCACCCAGGCCATCAAGGTGCCCGATGGCCTGGTGAGTACCAGCCTGAAGGAGCCTTTCACCATCTCTGTGTGGATGAGACACGGCCCCGGTGCCCACGAGAAGGAGACCATCCTCTGCAACTCTGACAAGACAGGTAACTGATGCGGACACACATTTTAGCTTGTTGGTAATTGTGACTTTATTATTTTTTTTTGTGTACACCACCTTTTGCGGCTAGCTTGTATGAGCTGTTCTTGTCATACAGGCTTCTGTACACGACACATGCCAATGACATTCATTCATTCACTCATTCATAAAAAAAGGGTGGACAATCGTATCTTAAAACATACCTATGATGAGCAGAATTAAACAGTAGTTCCAAAACAATGTTGTAATTCATACAATCAAAATCCCGAGGCGGCCGTATCACATTAATGCCAGGAAGCGCATTAAAGTTCAAGTGCATCAGAGACTGCAATGTGTTTTATACTTTTCATATATTAGATTCGGAAGTCAAAGCCTGCAGACAGTTTCTTATCCCTATAATGCCAAGTGTTTCTGAGACCTATTGCATCACCTTTTGGTAAAAACTTCACTCAAAACCCTCTTGTATCCAATCTGATACTTGTCTTCAACCCCCCGGTGGATACCTTTATCACTAGAACAATTCAGACACAGTACGAGGGACAATCCAAGATTGTCCCAACATGGCCACCTTCAGATAGTTCCCAACTCACTGGATCATGGTAAAGAAAATTGCGATTTTTACGATTTTCCAATGACATTTTCTATGACATTTTTACTAGTATTCTAACATGAACACTTACTCTATTGAAGCAAGTTATAATTACTTACTTTTTTGCATTTTAGTGTATAGTAAAATCGTGCAGAACATGTGTGTTCAAATTTTATTCTATAAGTAAAAAAAGTGGAATTTGGATTTTTTTTTCTCCAAATTTCGTGAAAGGGCCAAATAAAGGTTCCAGATTCAAGAAATCAGAATTTTCTGTCCATTATTTCAGGGGTCAGGCATTATAGGGTTAATGATGCCTCTGGGAGAAAAAATTGCATCTTCATTCTACAATCAGTGTTTGAGCTCAGATGGCCGCCTAACGCATGGAAGCACATATCCTTTCATGTTTTCCCTTGCAGCCCAGCCAAGCGCTCTGCTAACCTCTCCATTTTAGTCGCTGGTTGTAAAAATGCTGCACGTGGTTCGTTTGATCGTATTGACTGTAAAGTCTCAGCCGTGGCCAGTGAAGGGGGAGAGTGTTCATCATCTTGCATCAAGCTGCTTATATAAGACGGATTACGTCAGAACAGCTGGCTGTGGCCAGGATGGGAAGCACCCACCACCATGATCTCAGCATCATTCATGACCTTATTCAGCACTGGCACATGAATATCTCACACTCAGGCGCTTCAGCCATCGTCTGCAGCTCATATAACTGACAAACATAATTCTGTAAAACCACGGCCCACAGAACAGAGAGAGCAAATAATGTTAATCTGTTTATTATATTTTTTAAATAAAGGTTTTCTTACATATATAGTAAAAGTCACCAGTCATGATTTTCTCTCATGGATCAGATCTCTACATGTTGGTAATGTGATATGTCACTGTACTGTGGCTGCAGTCTGTTGAGGGCAGATAATTTTTCAACAGTCCAGATTAATAATCTTGGAAACATATCATATGACATCAAATGACAGATTCTAGTTGGATACTGTCGTAAAATAGGCCTATATTTGGAAGTGCACTGTAAACCTTTGAATCATTTCAAGGATTAGCAGGCAGGATTAACAGCTCATGACATGTGCAGGAGAATCCCAGTTTTCTGGATCCTCTTGTTTTTGTTGGTGTCCGCCATGAAAACGGGCCGCGGTTTTGAAAGAGTTATGCATTTGTTAATGGGATTTGGCCGAGGAACCTGTTTCCAAAACATCGCCTCTGCCTTTGAGAGAAATTGATGAGGCATTTTGTGATTTGTTACAACAAGAAACAACACAGAAGTTTAGGAGCAAAAGAGAAATCTCAGTAATGAGTAAATTTCAGTGTTAGTTTTTGTTTTATTTTGTGTTTTTTACATCAAGAACACATTTACAAGTAATACCTGAAGCCAGGAAAGATTATTAATATAATAATGATAGTGATAATAATGATGATGATGATGATGATAGTAATAATAATGTTGATGATAATTTTGTGTTGTACATCTGTGCTTTTATAACGTATTCTCTATTCTCTATGGACCGAAATAATCTCACTCTTGTCGAGGGACGCTTTACATCAAAATGTTGCATCTATTCTGTAAATGTATTTATTTGCAGTATCCTAGTTTAATTCCCTCTCCTTTTCCCCCTACACAGAGATGAACAGACACCATTACTCGCTGTACGTGCACAACTGCAGGCTGATCCTCCTCCTCCGGCAGGATCCATCCGAGGCTGAGAACTACAAGCCGGCGGAGTTCCACTGGAAGCTCGATCAGGTCAGCCGCCAGCGCCTTCCACCGTCCGTGCCACATAATGTCTCGCTTAAACACTGCCGGTCTCACCTGTGGGCGTGGGTCGTTACAGGTCTGTGACAAAGAGTGGCATCACTATGTGCTGAACGTGGAGTTCCCCACAGTCACGCTGTTTGTGGACGGAACTAGCTTTGAGCCTTTCCTGGTGACGGAGGACTATCCGCTGCATGCCTCCAAGATCGAAACGCAGCTCACCATCGGAGCCTGCTGGCAAGGTATGCTCATTTAGCACTACAAAGTCACAAAATGTCTGGTTTAATCCTCACTGTGAGATTGTAGAAAAATGTTAATTCCTTTTTTCATGTGTTGATTCTGTGTCACTAACTTGTAATTCCTGAAATGTACAGGCACCTCTTGACAACATGTTACTGCTCTTGAATAGAGCTTGTGAATAAATCAAGAGTGCATGTTA
The DNA here is from genome assembly GCA_903171835.1 of Mullus surmuletus. NCBI lineage: Eukaryota > Metazoa > Chordata > Actinopteri > Syngnathiformes > Mullidae > Mullus > Mullus surmuletus. The sequence goes on along the minus strand of CAESWR010000135.1, from coordinate 483,558 downwards.
TTTTAAGCCGTAGTCTCGCTCTGCCAGTGTCTTGAACGCAACCTTTGTAGCATCTGAGTCTCTCCAGCAGCTCCTCAACCTTCCTCCCTTTCTCTCCCGACTCTCTTGTTTCTGTCTTCTGCAGAAAACTCAGGACATGACAATGACACTGAGACAGTCTCTGAGTCCACCTCAGGTTGCTCAAATCTTTCCCTTCTCAGATATGTCCATGTGTCCACAATGTCCCACCACCCTAACTGCATCCTCATGCCATTTTCGACTAGAATGATTCCTAAACATTCTAGATGCAGAATGTTATTTTTTTTTCCATTACCGCCTTGAGCATGACGCAGTATGGACCTTCCTAAAGCTGCCTGGTTATTTCCACCTTCTCATCATCCTGCGTTTGAGCACTTACTGCAGCAACTTATTGTTTTGTCACCATGACCTGATACACAAGCAGAACAAAAATAGACGCACAATTGCCACAAAAGCCTGAGCTGGCTGCGGTATTTTGACTGTGTGGGCTCTTCTTTCAGGCTCATGACCTTTGGGTCAGAAGCAGTAGCTCCTCTGTATCAGATAACAAAACCTACAGCTTACAAACACCGATCCCCCCACACACACAAACACACACACACAATCACCACTGGATGACTGTATGACCTTGAAATGTGTAAGTCCAGGTTTGTCTCTGACTGTGACAGTGCAGACTTGTCCTCAGTATTTTCTTTGGCTCACATTTCATAGAATTAAAAGACCGAAATACCTCGTTAGATAAGAATTTCAAAACTCAACACTCATACCTGCATTTTGACCGTTTATTTAGCAAACGTAAGTTAATCAAAAGGGATTCATTTACCGTTGAAGGTGATGCTCTCTTGTTTTAGTTTCTTCATTATCTACATTGCTTTTTTTCACAGCAAGGCAGATATCTATGCAGATGTTGCATGTGCCTAATAAGTGTTTAAACCCATCCTTCATTTTTGTGTTTTGAGCCTTAGGCCTTGTGACTGCACACATACTAACTTGCATGAACGCGCGACTCATAATGGCATGTTTGAATCGTCAGGCTCGAAAAGGTGGCGTCCATGTAACGCACCCTTAAGTTACCGCTTCCTGAGGGTCTCACCATTTTCCTCTCGATGCACCCAGGCGGAAACGCACGGATGGCCCAGTTTTTCCGGGGGAACCTTGCAGGGCTGATGATTCGCTCTGGCAAGCTGGAGAATAAGAAGGTGATCGACTGCTTGTACACCTGCAAGGAGGGCCTGGACGTGCAGCTGCCAGAGGAGGTCGCATCGGCTGTCAAGGTGAGGAGGATGTGATGGATCCGACTATGATTTTACATCAAGAGCAGTTTAAGTGGTTGCCAGCTTTTTAGGTAGTTGCCTCACATAGCAGAGTCCTCAAATTCACACTTTACTCCTGCAAACAGGAAGCCTTTTTCTTTTAAGAGTCCAGTAGTGGAGGTTTATGAAGCAGAGGTTATTCAATATTTCACTGTAAAAAAAAACTAAAAAACATTTATAAAGAATATTTGAATAATTTAAATTTAGCATGTTTTCTTTTTTGACATTGACCTTTGACTGTCAGCTGTGCACTCCACCTGAATCTAATAGTCCTCATTTGTTTTCATCTCTAAGGTGGAGTTCAACCCCAACCAGCCCTCCCTGACAGTGGAGGGCGACGACATTGACGCCTTTGACAAGGTCATGCAGCACATCTCCTACTTGAACTCCCGCCAGTTCCCGACACCCGGCATCAGGCACCTCCGCATCTCCACCACTGTCAAGTAAGTAATGGCAAAAGGACAAGAACACTTCAGAACCCATTCTCCGCTCTATGTGTGTCGTGTCACCTCAGCTGCCGTTCATGAGATCCCATTGACTTCCAAAGTCCTTAGTTCGTTCTGCCGTAAATGTGAAAGGTAGTGTGTTGAGGTAGAATAGAGGCCAAGTCTCAGTGAATTTCCACAACAAAGAGAATAGACATGCTTCTTTGGGTTTGGACGGCCAGGAGCAGAGGTGCTCTATGGTTTAGCAGGTGTTGTGTTATTCTCTTTGATGTGGAAATATATAACAGCGATGCATTCAGACTGAAATGTGAGGAGTTATTCAGTAACAAAGAGTTTGTTAATCTTTAAAGACTTTCCAGTTTTATACGTTGACATTTGGTTACACGACAACCAACATAACCATTGTTTACGACGGCCAAATAAGGGCAAAGAAACACCAAAAATGATCATGTTATTTGTGGACCTACTGCCTCCGGCCACAGTGAAAATCATTCTAGCTTATTCTCTGCATCATTAGCTATCCTCAAGGGTGAATCGAAAACAGAAAATGTCTTTAACCTCATTGAATGTTTGGTAGTTAATGCACATCAAACCTCTTGGCACACTAATATGCGTTTTACCTTCATCTAAATTTACGATTGTCACAGTTTAAGATGTCATCTCTGTTAGAGCACTTTTGGATTTATTTTCTTCATTTATATCTCACCATGTTTGCAGTTCAGGTTACATTTATGCGCATAGTGATGTTTGTAATGAATCGGCAGCAGCATCAGCCAGGCTCCCCTGTGTCTCTCCCCATCATGATGCCTCAACAAGACATAGAAAATGAGATTGCATAAGCAGAACACGTTCAAAATTCCACTTTAGAGGCAGCTGGCAAATCAGCAGTCTTATTATCCAGCATTCCACGTATTAACAATGAGATTTTCTCCCCAGATGCTTCAACGAGGAGTCCTGTGTGAGTGTGCCGGACACTGAGGGCTACGTGATGGTGCTGCAGCCTGAAGAGCCCAAGATCAGCCTAAGTGGTATCGACCACTTTGCCCGCAGCGCCGCTGAATTCGAAAGCCCGGAGGGTGTGACGCTGTTCCCCGAGCTGCGCATTGTGAGCACCATCACCCGGGAGGTGGAGGCTGACGCCGAGGCAGAAACTGCAGAGGGAGCAGATGACGACCCTACAGGTCAGTTACAAAAGCTAAACCACTTTTGCACTTTTTTTTGCACAGTAGCGTTAGAGATTTCCTGCTCCAACTCTGCCGCATAAGTGATATTTGTCTTGTGACTCCTGAGCTATGAAGATATACAGCTGAATGAGTGTATCCAAGTGGTCGTAAAGCAGCTATAAGATGTGTAGATACATTGCAGCTTTGGAGGATTATGCATGCAGGCCTAAAGGATTGGATAGACTGAGCAAGAGGATTGATAAGTTGTTTACTTCTTTATGGGAAGGGTCACTTGATAGGGCCATGCCATCTGTTCAACCTGAGCTGAGAAAAGAGACAATAGATCAGCTTTGAAGTTGACTCAGATACTGTAAGCGAGTACCATGGAGGACAGCAGGTCAGATGGAAAACTATGTCTCACTGAGATGCGTCGGTATCCCCCCCCACCCATTACGTGGCTCCTCTTCACGCCATCAACAAACGTGATCCCACAGTTAACCACGAAGAAATACAGATCGAAAAGGAACAACTTATATGCATGAAATGTAGTTTTCGCAGGCAAAATGTGGAACAGTGAGGCTTTTTAAAGTAAAAAGAGCCATCAATTGACTTTGAGTTCTGAGATATCTATGAAAACTATGAAAACCTTGACCTTTAGCAACCAAAATCTGAACAGATTAGACTATATATGTATAAGACATCATATTGTTACCTTTGAAGATGAGGTATTTAGAAGTTGCTTATGTACACAAATAGCAATTATGAAGCATTTTATACATCAGTGATATTTATAATGAATCTGCACCCGTTCTCAAATTCTTCCCTCCGTTTTTCCCTTAGTCCAAGAGACAGTGGTGTCAGAGGAGATCATGCACAACCTGGACACTTGTGAGGTGTCCGTGGTGGGAGACGAGCTGGACGGAGAGCACGAGAGCCTGGAGGTGGACACTTCCCAGCTGCAGCAACACGGCCTGGAGACCAGCTCCTCTCACCTGGGCCTCGTCATCACCGGTACACGTCAACACCTCATATCTGGACAGAAGTTAATCCACAAGCATGTAGTTTTGGTGTCTAGTTTAAAACTTTTGCTAGAAGATTGCCAGAACAAGCTGCTTTCTTTGTGTGCTCTTAAATCACGGCACTTACATCTTAGCTGGCGATTGTTGACATGTCGTCTCTCTGTTTGTTCTAGGCGTCAACACCATGGCCAACTATGAGCAGGTCCTGCACCTAATCCGCTACAAGAACTGGCACACCGAGGCTCTCTTTGACAGGAAATTTAAACTGGTCTGCTCTGAACTCAATGGTCGCTACATCAGCAATGACTTCAAGGTGGAGGTGAGAAGAAGCATTTGTCAGTCACATCACAAGAGGAGGGCGATACCTTATTTGCTTAAATTACATACAAGCGATATGTGCTCGCCTGATTACGGTGGTGTATTTTTGTTCCAGGTGAATGTGATCCACACTGCCAACCCCGTGGACCACGCCAACAACGCCTTGGTGCAGCCCAACTTCATTAACCCCGTCCACCACGCATCTGTTGACTTGTCGGGCCACAATCTGGTTAACGCCCACCAGGCCTCAGGTATCGCAACACTTCAAGCCTGCGGTCTTACTAATACATGCTGGTGCATCCGTAGCCATCTCACATAGTGTTATGGTTGGTCTTGCTTATTTGTTTCCTTTTTTTTTACGAGCTTGCTGAGATATCTAAGAGCATGAGAACCAAAGTAACAGCAGTGCCCCCCGACAAATCCTTCTTTAATATTAACCATAAATGTTCAATGAAATGAAAAGGATACTGGTATCATGATAAACGGGCAGTAGACTTTCAATATTTGCAGTGATACTTCTTGAAATGCATTTTGTCTACCTCGTGTTTCAGTAACTTACTTAACTATGAAGTTAAAGCCATCATTTCATAAACAAACCAGTAATCTTCTTAATTTCTGCTTAGTAGAAAATATACTCTGCCACTGATATGGCGAGCATTACCGTGGCTGGATTACGGTCTATTAAGCAGAAGTGGGACACATGTGACATGGATGTTTACCTTTTTTTAATGGCACAAGTTAAGGGATTACACTTGAGTGCCGTGTGTGACATCTGTACAGGCCGTGCTCTTGGCTGGCCCTTTAGTTTCTAGTTGTAATAATCATTCTGGCCTATCAGGCTCACTAAGCCGGCCTCAGCATGGGGCCCTCTGATGCTAATATGGGGTAAGGTGGAACAGTTTAGGGACAGTTTAGACAGTCAAAAATATTCATGGGAAGGGACAAACCGAGCAGGATTCGTGTGGAGACCATGGAGGCCTTCAACTGCGCCCTCATGTTAAAGCGTGTTAGCTTCTCATATGCAAACTGAGCTGAACCTTCTCTGTTTGCTCCCTCGCAGTGGTTCCCAGTGCTGCCACCATCGTCATCGTCGTGTGCGTCAGCTTCCTGGTGTTCATGATCATCCTCGGCGTGTTCCGCATCCGTGCTGCACACCAGCGCACCATGAGAGACCAGGAGAACGGCAAGGAGAACGAGATGGACTGGGACGACTCTGCCCTCACCATCACCGTCAACCCCATGGAGGTGAAAACATTTCTCCCACACCAGCGTGGTCTGATGTGCTGCCGAGGAGGCTTTTCACCGGCTAATGCTCTCCGGGTGATGCCGCGACTGTGCCCTACTTTTATCTGAGCTCTCATGATTAACAGTCTGGTGGGGAGGGGTATTTATGGTGTGTCTAATTGGAATAAAAGAAATCGCACGTGGGCTTGCTTTGTGGTGCAGCACACAGACAGTTGGGTGTTGTTGTTTTTTTGACCTTGGCGAATGTTTGCTTTGTCAGCGTCTGATCAGCATAATTTGAAATTGAACTTATCTGTCTAGACGGTTTATATTTTAAATCGCAGAGGAGCCGCTCAGCTCATTAAATGTGTGCATTTGTCTTAATGCAGACATACGAGGACCAGCATAGCAGCGAGGAGGAGGAGGAAGAAGAAGAAGAGAGTGAGGACGGAGAGGAGGAAGATGACATCACGAGTGCTGAGTCAGAGAGCAGCGAAGACGAGGAGGGCGCGGAGCCAGAGGACCAGCAGGGGGCCAGCAGACAGCAGCAGCTGGAGTGGGACGACTCCACCCTTACTTATTAGAATAACAAACATACACACACGGTAAAACATCCACATCACCACTTCACATCTCATACTCTCTGCACCACACACACACACATAAACACCCCCCAGTTTCATGTCCAAGGAGCCATGATATTTAAAAAGAATCCCTTTGGCGTATATATGGTCAAGGTTTTCCTGTTGTTATCTTAGTGGTGGTACTCAGTGTAGTGTAGTCATCACCGGGTTGCTGATTTTTACTCTTAATTTTTTATTTATTATATTTCAATTCCCAGGAAAACTTGGCCTACATTTCTTTTGAACTGTGTGAGGAAGCCAACCCTGCAGTTTTCGTTCTCTCTCAGATGTGAGGCTTTCAAAGCGGAGAAACATTTTGTTCCCCCCTCCCTTTTTTTTTTCGCTTTTAGATTTGTTTGCAGCTAAAATCACGTATAGCTTTGACCTGAGTTTCTTGACTTGTAGTCCACAGTGAAATGAAATGCTTTTAGCGTATAGACTGCTTTATCTTTTCTTTGAGGTTTTTTTTTTTTGGGGTTCTTTTAGTGCATGAGAATATTTCAGAAGACATATGTGTAGAGAATTAAATTGCTTTTTAAAGATTTTGTAAATATACAGAAACAATGTAATTAGTCGATGTGTTAGTGAAGGCCTACTCAACAGGGTCCAATATTTAAAATGACGCAGTACGTAATGTAGAATATTTGTGTCACAACGGCTGTAGCATGTTGCTATATTTCTGCAAAGCTGCTCCATCATGCTTGTACAAAAAAACGTGTCTGCTTCTTGAGGAGAAACCCAGGACTGTTCAGCGGAGGTTTCCATGACAAAGTGGTGTCCATTTTGTCTTTTTCCTCTTTGCAAAGGGGAAGTTCCTTTTTATCGTGCTTTTTTTTCCCCTCGTAGGAAGGACGGGTGGGTGGTTTCAGCTTCATACACGCTTTGCTTTGCTTGCACAGGTGGCAATGCTCTACCCCAGGCGTCAAGTGTATTTCATTCCTAATAGATCTCACTGTTGTACAGAAGGGATTTTCTGTGTTTTTATTTTATTTTTTTCGGTCTGAGTTAATCACACTTAAAGAGATGTGCAAATCAGCATTTTCCTTTTTCGGTGTGTACGAGGCAGTACAAACAACAGACCAGGTTCCGGTAGTGCTGTTAATCTTCAAATAGGGGCACTAACATTTCTGCCACTGGACTTTTGAGAGTGATTTCCTTAGCAGCTTTAAAAAAAAAAAAGATAAAAAATAAAAAAAGAGCCTTTTGTCTATATGTCAGCCCTGCTGTGCTGACAAGAGTAGGACGGGGACAAAACAAATCCTTCACACTGTTGAAAGATCAGATTTATGGCAGACTAGCTTTAGTGGAACCTGGTTGAATAGTGTAGTCGCTGGCATTGTTTTTTGGGGTCAGAAAAGTAAAATGAAGCACTCTTCTGTATCGCAGCCCCC
>CAESWR010000135.1:465719-476037 GCA_903171835.1 Mullus surmuletus | reverse complement strand
CCCCCCCCCCCCCCCATAGCACAACGACTTAACCTGAAATGATAACACTACATATATCTGAAGCATTTTTAAATTCGCTCCTATTGCAAAACAAGCAGCCTTCATTGCAGTTTACAGTAGGACCCCATTTAAAGATGAATCTCTCCGAATCTTAAAAAGGAAATATTTTTTTGCAGTAGACCACTAGATTTTATTGTACATGGAACTGTACTGTAGAGTTGTTTGCATATTGTTTACATTTGGTAAACTTATTTTTCCTTCTATTAGTGTAAAGCTTATACAGTTGATTGGGAAAACATGTCCAACCTCTATATCCTCTGTTGTATATATCTTCCACAAAACCAGACACAAATGTACTTTTACACTTAACGGTTTAGTATTTGTCATTTGTTTTTTGGGAACCAAGTAAACATTTCCCAAACCTGCAGCCATTAAGACCAGATGTGGGGTGACGTTATCTGGAATAGAAATGATGTTGGTGTCAATGTTTTTGCATGTCAACCTGTTTTCAGAGGCCAAAATTAAATTAAAAATGACACACAGGTTCTTTCTTTGGAGACAGCTTCCTGGCTACTTGGGAGAGGTTGAGTTGCACACTTACGTTTCTTCGTTTTAAATTAATTTATAATTTTTCTTTTTATTTTAGTGTTTTGTGGTGGAATGTTGCGAACAGTCTCCCCCTTCATGGTGACTTGGACTTGTTGGAAAAAAAAAAAAATGCAGCCAGGTCTTAGCCAGCTGAGATGGGAGTGCCTTTTGCTGATCATAGTGCATTTAGCAGATCTAACAAAAAACACTCATCCATGCTCTTATATTTGTGGCAATTTTCTTTACTTTCTTTTTTTTTTTTTTACTTGTTAGTGTAAACTGCTAGATTTCTTACAGAGCTGGGGATAATTTTTTTTCAGTTTGTCGTATACTAGTCCACCACTAGTTTTATTAAAAGTGAAAACAGTTTTACATAGATGTCACGTGTCCATGTTGATGTGTAGATGACGTAGATCCATATTGTATCTTTAGGTATTGTACTAAATCATATTGACGGAATCCACCTTTAACAAGATGTACAGTACATTATGAAATTTGCTTTGGCGGCATACATGGGTATACTGTTTGTGAATAGTAGCAGGTCATTTGAACAGTGTCCTATTGCCTGAGTTGTTGAGAAATGATTTTGAGGGCAGCATGATATTCACAAGAATCAGAGTAATAAGCCTGTCCATTCACAGAATCTTCACAATTTCATTACACCAAACACTAAATGTCCACCTTTCATCTACTTTAATGTTCCAAGAGCCACTGATTCATGTGCACAGGCTCTGAGGTATAGTGACTCCAGTTTTTGAGTTTGCCCATCAGCACCTGAGCAAAAGTGTGAGTATGTGAAATTGAATGTTGCATCCTAACGGACCGAAACCCAGCCATACTTTAAGAACACAAGGGGAAATTTACGTTGCATGAACCACAAGTTTGCCGAACGTTCAACAAATGCTAGACTGGAGCGAGGAAGATGTGATACACTACTGATGCTCAGATTTGTTTGTTTCACACACCCACGACACTCCAGCGAGATTTTCTTTTCTTTTCAATATGTGCTCAAAGTGGAAGGTCACAGTGTTTTTGGAATGGTTGGGATGCTTCCTTTGTGCGTGTTGGAGCTGCTCTCACTTTTCTACCAGTTGAAAGGCAAAATGTAGTGAAGTTGATGCTTGCTCATAAACAAAATAAAGGATAATGAGATGGGATGTAACTCTGGTGTGCAACGTGTTTTCCTTCACTCAGTGCTCATGGTGGACACAGTAAGTTTACACACTGGATACTGTGGCGCCTCGAAGCACTGCTTGAGCATTACCGCCATCTAGTGGTGGGGAACACAAACTTGCGTGGGTTGAAAGAATAAGAAAATCAAACACTGGCTGTTTTTGTTTCAAAACTTTAGGGACAAAGTTGATTGCAAGGACATCAATACATTAGGTGATTTTAAGCAGAGTACAAAGTGTAGTTGTACATCAGATAAAAAGCCCATATATTCTTTAAGTGTGGCAAAACAAAGTATTTTTCATTTTATGAGTGGACAAAATAATTATCGCAGAACAAAATGACATGTAGAGTATCATTTTAACAATGGAAATTCTCGATCATGCTGTAGTATTTTACATTACATTTTTTCCTCTTTTTGGCACTTTTTTCTTTCACTGTAAGGATGTAAACTGCTCAGGTTTCTTGGCTGTGCAAAGACCACTCACAGTGAATTTCCTCTGACCTATAACATTAAAGATGACAACAAATCAGTATGGTTCTTACACATTTTCAGGGAAAACCCTTCAAACACTTCATGGGCCATTTAGCACTTTTCCAAATGGCAGTTTCAGCTGCAGGATCTCAAGGGCTAAGCTACCACCGTTATTGAAAAATGTTTTTTTTCCCCGTTTCAATACGTTATCATTGTTTACCATGGGAATGCCATTTAAAGTGCAGGCATAGAGTTAAACTTTTTAACGTCTCCATCTGAATAGTCATTCTCTGATTCCTGTTAGGTTTGTTTTGTCCTCTTGACAAAAATAATGCTGCATTTAAAATTTTTCCAGCAGTTCTGTAGATAACCAACATCTCACGACACATAACCACATTAAAACAATCACAAACGAAAATCACACATTGTTCTGCAAACAAATCACATTCTTGTACCTCAAATATAATACACACAACCACTTGGGGATATAAAATAACACTGTTAAAAAGCATCTACAACAACACCTAGAAGTGCATTGATTATTTACAAAAAATGACAATCAATTGGCACATTTTCATTCTTGGTTATAACATAGTTAAAAATGAGCATTCTGTAGAATCACTTTATGAGTCTTATTTGAGTGGTCATAAGGTCAGAACAGTAGGGTTGTTATGTGGTTAAGTGAGTCGGTGGCCTTATGGTCGATTGTTACCCCTCCCAGCCCTCGAGTCACCTCAGTGATGGTGTGAACGATGACTGCACCTGAGGTAAATCTGTTTGTGGGTCATGCGTTGTGTGTTTTATACACTGATGCTGTATATATTGCGCTGCTGTTTGTGAATTTGAAATTTTTAAAAATTTGATCACAGAAAAAAGAAGGTCACACATCTGTTCAGGGGAAAGGTTGGTCCTTTCGGACAGAATGTTGTCATGCAGTCGTTTTTTCTTAAATGTCTGTACCACATGACCATAAGGCCAACGACTCACATGACCACCTAACAAGCCTATTTGGCCTTATGACCACTTCATTTGCCACCACCCTTCTAGTGTGTTTAAATATCTGAACCTACCCAACAGAAATCACAACTGACGAAGCATCTTGGACGACACGTGAAACGTCTTCACTTTACATGAGGTGAGTCCAGTTGCCTGCTTTGTGACTACTTGAGATATACGATGACCTGGATGATTAAGAATGTCCACAAATACACTATACTGTGGTTTTCACACCAGAGCTAGCTAAGGCCAAAATTTTATCTTCAGAACCTGGAAAAGAATGGAAAAAGATATAAACGAGGACTTTAAACATAACATTTGTGAAATTAAACATTTCAATACAGCTACATTGTATGGGCTCACCTGAGTTTGCTGTCACTTTTTCAAACTGGCTCAGAGTAGCTGTTGCATTTTCTGCAAGAAAAGTCTCATCCTCCGTTGTCAGCTGTTCCAAATGAAAATGTTTTTAATTCAGCATTTGATGGATTCTAATTTATACAGTGATAGCACAGTTATAACATAGAGCTTGTCAGCTGAGAGACAGCAACCCCACCAAACGACAAGTGCATTCAGTAGCACCGAAGCGGAACACTCCTACATGGCAGTGAGTAATTTAGGTAGAAATACCAAATGAAGTGGTCTGATAGCACACATTTTTTGTCAGAGGAAAGCTTGTCGTTCGGGTTTGCATGAGTACTTTTGTGAAATATAGCTCAGACCAAAGCATAATTCCAGGCAGCATTTTAAAAGTCAATGGAGCTTGAAGAGCTCATATGGACCCGAACACATGTCACTGAATCATCCACAGGTCTATGGAAAAACACACGTCATATCTTCACTCAGAGCGTTCCTCACCGTCTCTCCCAGTTTTCTCAAGGCTGTGAGGATTTCCATTTTCTGCTGTGTGTACACATCCCGTGACAGTTTCCCCACGATGACATCTCGGTCCATCTGTGCAGAATGTCACATAGTGGTTGGAAAGTGTCAGATGGAGCAACACCGTGCGTAAACAATAAGGAGGGGTTGTGCAGTTAAAATAACTTTAACACTGTCGTCCAAACCTCTGCTAGTCTGGTTCTCAGCTGTCCTGGCTGCTTCTTGGCGAAAAGTCGAATCACCTCCGGGGTTTTGAACGCTTGACTGATCGCAGCTTGGATTGCCTGATGAGGGTCAATAGATACATTGAAACCAGTCAAACGATGGGCTTTTCTACTAAGACATTGTTTAGTCACTCTATTTCCCATACCAGCTGCATTCCACTGAGCTCATCCACAAGCGTCATGTCTCCCGTCATGATCTTCTTGAGAGACTCGTTGAATTCACTCAATTGCTCCAACGTTTCCTTCTTCGTCTCCTCGTATTCGCCTTCATCAAGGTCCTCTCTGGAATAAGGATGGAAGAACAGTTGATAGCTTTCAGGCCTTCGATACACTGCTTTTAAAAGAACAAAAAATTCCTGTATACAACTGCGTGAATGTCACTAAGCAGCTCAAATATCCACACGAGACATGAATACGCCGTCTTAGATTAAGAGTTATACATTAACACAGGTCTTATGGATATTCTCCACATCGCTGAAAATATTTGCATCTTTATTGACCAACATTACAACCATTCCTACAGAGCTGTGATCTTCATAATTGATGATGGTATATACGCTGTATCTCCATCTTCACTCCCAGAGTTCCCTATCAGCACTAGTGCAACAGGGCAGATTGCCTACATCAGCTGTGTGTGTGTGTGTGTGTGTGTGTGTGTGGTCCATACTGCACCTGCACTCCTCCAGGTCCTGCAGCTGCTGCATCAGTCTGTCAAGCTGCTCTTCCATATTCTGCCGCAGTTTCCCCGTTTCTGTTTTCCCCCTGGAAGCCATCCTTCGCCTGACTGACGGGTCCAGTCCAAGGAGACCACAGAGGCAGCAAAGCAGGGCGTTGTTGCTCCGACTGAGCCTCCAACTACTTCAGGACAAAGAGCAGCGACTCCTTCCGGAATCACAACCACGACGAAACACTCGCCAAACCGACACAAACACACGGTTTATATCCGCAGACTATTCAGATGTGTTTGTTGTGGACGCTGTTGTTGTTGAAAGTTAGTTAGCTGCACAGTTAGCACACATGCTAAGAGATAAACAGTTAGCTTAGCTACACTTAGCTACGGTGGTCGCTTTAGATTGACAGGAAAACCGTAAAAAATAAATGAGGTTAAAGGAAATTAATAACTTAAAATGCTGCCAGGTGTGATTTGATATTGTGTGTCGATGTCGTTGGTTGGTGGTTTTGATCGTGAACGCAGCTCGAGAAGCGCGGTGGGCGTGGCCTTCTCCGCTTCCTGGTCGGCGGTTCCAGCCAATCGGCTTCCTCGCTCCTAATGTGGTCCGTCACGTCCACAGGAAGAGCAGGAAACACGACGTTTTCGGGTAAATATAAGCAGTCGTTAAAATTCCGCTTTGTATTGGAGGAATTAAAGGGAGTTCTGTGCTGTTGACGTGTTTTGTCTGAGGGGGGGAAGTGGGATCTATGAGTTGCAGATGTTGTTTCTCACCATGCAGCGGTGAATGTGTTCCAGCCATGGAGACTGAGAGGACACACCGACTGGTCCTCCTGGCCTGCGGGTCCTTCAACCCCATCACCAACATGCACCTGCGGATGTTCGAACTGGCCCGAGATCACCTGGAGGAAACGGGTTAAGTAAAGTTCTTCTAGAACACATTCCTGCTCTTCTCTGAAGTGCAGATCCCGCTGTGGCGTATTTGATCGATCACTCGGTGCTCCGCTAGGTGGGGCTGCTGCTCTTGGTCTGTCTGGTGAGCGATTGCTCGGGTCGCCACTAAGTGAAGTTGCCTAGAAAACTCTTAAAGGGAGATTCCTGCAGCCTCTTCTTCTTCTGCTGCCACTAAAGGAAGTTCTCTGCAGCCTGTCTATGGCCTTCTTCTTCTTCATTGTTTAAATCCCTCTCTTTCACAGATAATGATAGTTTCTTGCTGCTGGATTGTTTGAAAGATAATGCTGTTTCCGTTGAGAAGGTGTGCTATCGTTGGTCCTTTGAAACACCCTTTTAATTTTTTTTATTCATTTTTTTTTTTTGCAGAAATAGAAGAGCTGATCGAATTTGTGATTCTAGATTTCACTTAACTTCCACATGACTTGTGTCGATCACATCAAACCAAGCTTGATTTGTATGGCACTTTTCATACCTTTTATATCACAATGTGCCTCACAGAGGCCATAAAACGAACGAGTAAATAAAATGCTCTTTAGCAGGTAGGAATAATCTAAAAGCAGAGAAATAAAGATCTTGAACAAGTGACTAAAATAGTGTTGGATAAAGATCAAATATTATAAGAAGAGTAAAAATAAGAGCAGATAAATGAATAAGTAAATAAATGAATGGATACATTAAATAATTAATAGAAAATAAAACATTTAAAAACCTGATCAAAAGGAGTAATAGAAATCAAAGAAATCAGTCAAAAACTTGATTAGGAAGAATAAAGAAATCAAAGAAATCAGTAAAATGCCTGATTTAAAAGGTGCGTCTGGTAGACGAACACCAGTGCAGAGATTTTAAAACTGATGTAACGTGCTCCTGCCCTCTGCTCCTGGTTAGCACTGGTGCAGTTTAATTCTGTAATAATTGTAGTATAGACGTTCTTTTTGGGGAGACAAGAGAGCAGGGCATTATAATAATCTAAATGACAGGAGATAAAAGCGCATGCATCAGCACCTCCATGCTGGCCTGGGAGAGAAAAAGGCAGACTCTAGCTATATTGTTAAGGTGGTAAAAACCTACCGTGGCTATGTTTTTGATATGTGGCCAATTTCTTTTTACAGACTTTTTACAGGTTGTGATTTTACCGATTAAAAAAAATAAAATAAATAAATAAATAAATAAATCTAATTTAATTTTGAAACATGTCAATAGTGTGTGAATATGGGAACCTAATATTCCCTGCTCACTGTTTGCCTGCATCTCTGAGTCCCTGTATATTCATATATACTATATGGCCCACAGGTCACTACAAGGTGGTGAAAGGCATAATTTCTCCAGTCGGTGATGGCTATAAGAAGAAGGGATTGATTGAGGCCCTCCACCGTGTAAAGATGGCCAGACTGTCCACAGAGAGCTCCGACTGGATTACAGTAGATCCATGGGAGAGCTTGCAACACGAATGGGTGGAGACAGCTAAAGTAGTTCGGTAAGTTTACAGCTGTTCACGCACATGCAGTGCAACATACTGCAAGTCACACAAGTCGCATCTAACGACAGTAGCAGCTCAGAATGACTGTTAAACAACTGATATCCAAGCAGCCCCTCTCACTATTTTTCTTATTAAGTTTAATGAAATACTTCAGTGTTCGTGCTTTGTGGCATTGAGTGAAAACTGTTGACAATTATTGATTTAAGTGTAATTCTCTGCGCATGACAGTAACTCTTGTTGGAGAATTTCGTCAAAGCTTTGGGATTTTGATTTGAGTCACATTAACAAGTGGCAAAGAACAGAGCATGTTTTTTGGATTTCACAAAACTGAAACTGAATTAAAGTCAATGTGATAAGGTAATAACTATGTCCTTACTTTTACTGTGTCCATGTAGGCATCACTATGAGGAACTTCTTTCAGAGGGGCAGAACAATGATTATGTGGACACCGTCAAATGTGTAAAAAAGCGCCGCATAGAGGAGAGTCATTATGAAAGTGCAAGTCCTCACAAAGGGAGAGGTAGAGTAAAGTGCAGCTTGTTTGACTTTCACTTTTGCCCTTGTTTTTTATCTGCTACCAGACAGACAAGTCTGAATATACACATACCACCACTGTATTCCTCCTAACTGTAGGAGACAACACCTGAGAGTGTGGTGAATGATAGCCAGACGGAGGTGCAAGACAGAGAACTGAGCCTTGGAGACTTAGATAAGGAGAGAAAGGGAAACTTGCAGGAATTTGTGGCACAGACAGAACATAGCGTCTAATTTTTGTACTTAGTTATATAACTATTTGTAACACCATAGATGAGAAATTGGCAGAGTCTGGAGCATGGAGCTGCACCACTCAAGGCTTGGAAATCTAGCAGGAGTACACACTGTTTCATAAAGATGGTTTGTCAGATGTTAATCACAATCATTTCTTTGTACCTTTCAAATATACAAACGCAAAAATGTCTCAAAAAATAGCAGAAAGAGTGAAAAATAGAAGAGAGTGAAAAACATTTATACACAAATATTTATGACCTGCACACGTGTTTCTAATTTTGTATTTCTTAAAAAGTGTTAATAACGTGTTTGCTCACAGACAGCCTGTTCTCTCCCCACTCAGACACCCCTCAGCTGATGTTGTTGTGTGGAGCTGATGTCCTGGAGTCCTTTGGGGTCCCCAATCTGTGGAAACAGGAAGACATTGCTGAGATGGTGGGTCGCTATGGTTTGGTGTGCATCACCCGCAGTGGCAGTGACGTCCACAAGTTCATCCACCAGTCGGACATGCTGTGGAAGTATCGAAAAAACATCCACGTAGTCCGCGAATGGGTGTCCAACGAGATCTCAGCCACCCACGTGCGCCGGGCGCTGCGGCGGGGTCAGAGCGTCAGGTACCTGCTCCCAGACAGCGTTGTCCAGTATATTCAAGAGAACCACCTCTACAGTGCAGAAAGTGAGATGAAAAATGCTGACGTGGTTCTAGCACCCTTGCAGAGATACACAGGTGCCTCTTCAAACTGAGAAAGTGTGAACTCTCTGAATTTCAGTGCTGTGCTTTTCCACCAGTGCCTACCCGACAGAATAGTCTTTATTTTTTTTAAAGTGTGGGTTTCAAAGAGGACAACTCTATTTGTAGGTTTGTGTGTAAAGTCTTTTTTTTTTTAGTTTTCACATTTCCATTAATTAGATCAGGGGTCACCAACACCGTGCCTGCAGGGCCTGCTCAAACATTTCATTTTATTCTGTTGCTATTCTTTTTTTGGTCACAATTTGAAAATGACTAAAAACATTAAAATATGTTTATTATACATGAAGATTATATAAGTTTAGGGTAATCCTTGACCTATTCTAGTTCAAAGGTCAAAGCAAATTTGTTATTTCAGAAGAGTGTATCAAACTGGTAGCCCTTCGTAAGACTCAGGACCTATAAAGCAGCTGTCAAGTGTCAAAGTGTCAAAAACGTTGGTGACCCCTGAGTTAGAGCGTGTGGTCGGGTGTTGAATAGTGAATATAGTGGCTCACAGTTTTTAGGGAAATATTCTGCATATGCATTGTTTGCTGCTGTATGAGATGCAATAATGAACAAAAGAATTTGGCACTTACCACACAATGTCTCTTTCACTTGTCTCAGTTTACACCTCACATCTTATTGTATGTAAGAGTAAGACTAGACGTTGCACTACTTAAGGTTACACACTTTCAATCTGTTTACTCAGTGTTGATTTAAAACATGAAAATGTGATTTGTTTTGACTGGAAAGCAAATAAACAACCCTCTGTTTTCCAATTGGGAATCTTTTTCATTGCTATTATAGTACTCCTGCCAACATCAAGAGTTTAGGAAGTGCCAAGTTGACACCTCTCCTATTTGATTATAATTCTTGTTTGTATGTTATCTTGCATGTAATCATCACTAAACGAAGATTACAGCCCAATAACAGATTGCTATATATTTAGTGTGTGATCTAAGCTTGTTTACAGGAAATCTCTGTTACTGATTGGATTACACTGTTAAGAAATATCAGATACTTTGAATTAAATGTTGGAATAATTATGTTAAAGTTGATACAAAATAATCAACATGAATATTCACATAAAAAGGCAATGTAAAGTGACTGTTTAAGGCATTAAAAAGTTATACTTTCTTTTTGAACAGTTAATATGTTGGTGTAACTGCATATCATAGTTAGACATGGTTGGGAAACAACAATGCAAAAAAATGCTAGTGCAAAATGAAGTTAGGGAGGAAAAACTGCTTCAATGTTTTGCCAAGCTTCATGGCACACATTATGATTCTCTGCCTGGCATCACATCCATTCTGCCAAGCAACATGCCATTCTCAATATTTCTGTCCTCAAAAGCTGATATGCATGAAAAGAGAGCAGGTGTTTTAGGCCC
>CAESWR010000135.1:442629-462826 GCA_903171835.1 Mullus surmuletus | reverse complement strand
TTTTTTTTTTTTTACTAATTGCGCTAAGCTAAGTGCACTTGCTAACGTTGTTTTGCTAACAGCCAAAAATTAGCCTGCGAGACGACTCAGCATAAAAACACATACACACACACAAACCCCCCGGACCACCATTGTGCAATCGATAGTGGCCTGGATGTGTGAGCACACAGCCGTTTCTTCTCGATCCACGACCCTTAACGCAATATTTGTTGTCATTTTGGACACCATCATCTCAAACAGGAATCTGATACTCTCACACTTTTGCCATTTTTATTGACATTAGTACCGGCTCCACACGCCACTGTGGATTAATGCAAATAATTACAATTCCATACCTTTTTAATTATTAGCCACTATTGTCCTGACATAATAAGACATCAGTCAATCGCCTAAATATGCAGTCACACAGCTTTAATGGGCATGCAGTTGAATTAATATGATGTGTGGTGTCTTCAAGATTCGCAGAAGAAGACTGGCTCGATTGGCAGGGGGACAGACTTCACAGCCTTGCACCCCTCTCAGCACACCCCTGACATCCCCACAGAGAGAGACTCCACCTGGACCCCTCCCTGGACCCTCAGGTGCCACCCACCAGCCCCTGCCACCAGCTGCCTCCCAGTCATTGGGGCTCAATGTTCACAGTGGTACCCCCGCCACGTCCCCTCTGGGCACCTCTGGTAAGACCAGGATAAACACCTGCAAGACCTGGACACACTTGACACAGTTTCTATTAATAGTTTGATTATTATTGTGGAAAACAAATGGCACTAATCAGTCATTTTGAGTCATCAGTTCCCTTTGTTTTCTGTTGTCATTGTCACAGGTTAATAGTTCAAATGATCCCACTGATTTTGTCCTGTTACTTATAGTCCACAAAGCAGAGTTCAAAGATAAATAACCTTAGGGACTTGCTTTCAGAGCAACTCTGAGAGGGATCTGTTATTTATATTTATTGACCCTGATATTTCAGTCGCGTACCCTGAACACAACACAAACGGCAGCAGTGTCCTTGTTTGACACTGACTGTAAGCCGTGCTGAACACAGTGAGAGTTAATGCTTTCAGTCATGTCACTCTAGAAAAAACACCTGTGAACCTGGTATTACTGTCTCCAGGCATTCTTAGTTGGAATTCATTGATGTGTTGTACTGTAATTTAAGATGCCTCTTAGAAATGCTTGACTACTGTGCTTCACAATTAGTTAATATTTATGAAACGATTTGTGGCAGTTTTAAAAGATTTTGTTGTATTTTATTATCTCTAACCTTTATATATAGTGCTAATAAATTAAGGTTTTTTATTTCACTGTTACCAATAATTGCCATTTAATCTTGGAAAAACGTTTTAATTCTATTGCTTCCTTGACAGTCGGATCTCGTTGTTAATCATCTTTCTCTTCACCTGTGTGTCAATTATGGCTTGTAGTGTTAAGGCACGCCATGTTTTTAAAACACTATGGTAAACAAGTGGTTCCTGTGTAAACAAGTCCCGATGTATTTTGTGACTCATTACTCGACCCTTAAAATGAGACTTGACAAGTGAACCAAACATACAAGTAGATCTGTGCAGTTAATGCTTCGTTTCTACAGTTTATCTTTACTTCAGGATAGTGTAAATTTACCTTACTTGCAACAACAATGCTGAGGTTCTATATTATCCATTATTTAAATCAAATATATTCAAGCGGGTTGAGATTTGAGTGACATGTAAGTCATGATACAACAAAACTCAAGGCCACTCTACTAATAGAAAGGTTTTAAACAAGGTTGGGACTGTTGCCTCAATGCAAGAAAGTTTTGGATTTCAGCCTTGCTTGTCTAAAGTCCTTTTTGTTTTGAAATTTGCATATGTTCTGTGTTTGCGTGGGAGTCCTCATCATCAGAGATGTGTTTGTGGAAGTCTCCAAAGTTGAGGCTTTAAATCACTGATGACCAATCTGTTCATGTTTCTAAAACAACTTGAGATTGATACATGAATATATGCAGTTAAAATGTCTGAAAATAGTCTCACACCACCATTACCACCATAATAATAATGCAATTCCCCCAATGTTAGAAAATCTGATAGTGAAATCAGAATATGATTACATATCCATGTTGTTAGATGTTTTTGTATGCCTCAGAGTTGCTCAGGTTTGTTTTGTGTGCAGGTGTGGCATATGGTAGTCAAAGCAGTGAAGGTGTGAGCTCCCTGTCCAGCTCCCCTTCCAACAGCCTTGAGACTCAGTCCCAGAGTTTGTCCCGATCGCAGAGCATGGACATTGACACTGCCTCCTGTGAAAAGAGGTAAGAGATAAAACTGATGCTCTAACATTGCTAAGAACACTGTTGCAGGAGAACTGAAATGGATTTGGCAAGTGTGAATGGACCATTGAGTGTTGGTTCTTTGTGTCAGATTGATAAGAAAGAGACTGAATACGTGCTATGGTGGTGTTTTCATTCCAGCATGTCCCAGGTGGATGTGGACTCAGGGATAGAGAACATGGAGGTCGAAGACAGCGACCGCAGGGAGAAGAGGAACTTGACTGACAAGGTAAATAGCAGTGAACATGACTCAGAGAGCGTGTTCTTAATTTCTAATTACTACTTAACTTTGGGTGTGTTCCTCTCAAGGCTAAATGCATTGTGGAAAGATTGTGACCTGGTCATTTTCTTCGGGCTTATTTGGATCTTAACATTAGACTCCATTTCTTGGTTTGATTTTGATTTGTTATACCTCTGGAGCAGAAACGTGGGGAGAGGCAGTGTGTTTTCAGGTTGTCCATCTATCCTATTCTTGTGAGTGTGTTATCTGAGAAATGTCTCAGGAGAATCTCTTCAAACTTGGCATGAATTAATTAGACTCTGGTAATCGAATGTCCAGTTCTGCCAATGCTTATTTGGCTTTGTGAGGACAGTTTTTTTTGGAACCCCTTTTTAAATTGATTAGATTTAGTCTGTGTCAAAGTCATTAGTTAGGCTGTAGCACTAAAGAATGCCAAAATTACAAACTAATATCTGATTGGGTACACTAATGAGCTGTGAGCATTTTATTTCCAATTGATGATCAAAACCTTTGTGGTCATGATTCAGTCAAAGAATGCAATCAATACTTTACTTTATTAAACGCAAATGGTCAGTGTAAGTCTTAACTCATCTAATTCATTTGTTATTTTATTCAAAGCTGCACTACTGTTGTTTTAGTTATCTCTTTATCTACTGTGGAGCTGGCGATTGAATTTATGACTGTAAACGTAACGATTAGTCTCCATTGTCAGCAAGATAGCTCCAGACTGTCATCAAGCCTATGCTGTTGCTCTCTGGTCCTCAGGAAACCTCTGCAAACTCCGATGTCTCAGAAGACCAGGCTCTGCAGCTCATTTGTAAGATCCTCCGCGTATCGTGGAAGGAGCAAGATAGAGATGTCATCTTTCTCCCTTCACTGGCTGCAGAGTTTCACCAGAGCCCTAAAGATGGTATGTCACCAAATCTGTCCGTACCTCCGTAACAGAGAGACAAAGTTTTGTTTTCATCAGTCAGATTCCCGCATGTGGTAAGTGTACTTCTTGGTCTGTGTCTTCTAGTGTACTCTGATTTCAAAGACCTCATTGGCCAGATCCTGATGGAGGTCCTATTGATGTCCACCCAGTCGCGTGTCCACAACCCCTTCGCCAGCTTGACCGCCACATCTCAGCCAATTGCCGCAGCCAAATCCCCAGACCACCATTTGACACTGGTGCATCCCTCCAGCCAAGGTGGCAGTCCCATGGGCCCGGGTGCAGGGTCCTTTGGCGCCAGCTCTCTGTCAAGGCAAGTAGCTTTACTCAGTAGTATGACCTGTGACATCGAATCCCCTCCATCGTGCTGAGGTTCCACAGGAGTGTGCTTGACTGATGTCAAGTTATTGGTGGCTGCTGTTTTTTCTTTTAGGTGTGCTTTTCTATTGGTAAATTCTACTTTTAAAACGTTAGAGTTTTGCCAATCATCAATCTCATCAATATTGTCCACAGTCTGTATGGGTGTGGTAGCCCTCACCCTATGTCTCTGGATGCATCCAAGACGAGGACTCCACCGTCTCTCCCAACCCCTAGTACACCCTCTGTACCTTCTACACCGTCTACACCGTCTACCCCTTCTACCCCACAATTCATTGTCCCACCCAGCCCGCCTGCTACAGCCACTCTGAGACAGTCTCTCAACCCCCCATCTGCCCCCATGCCCATCTCCCAGCGCTATCGGCCCTACTCTGTCACTTCCCCCTGGGGGATACCTTCCCCATCCAGCCCGGGCCACAGAGGATTTAGTTTCTTTGGACCCTCTCCGAGCTTCACAGGGCCCTTAGTTCCTCCCAATACCCCAGTTCCAGTTCCCTTGCCACCACCCAGCCCCCAGTCACTCCCCTTCAGCTCACCCGTGGCTCGCCGTCAACCCTCCTCCACACCTCCTCCAATGGTCCCCCCTTCACCCAGAACAAACGCACGACAGGCCGCCTTTGCTGCCAGGATCCCGCCTTCTAGGTATCTCATCTATCATTTGCATGCCTGTGCTGCACACGCAAGCAACAGTGCTAAAGCCTTAACCTTTTGTGCTCCAGCAGACATTACTTTAGTATGAACCAAAACATTTACGGTTGTAAGTCGCTTTATACTTACATGATTACTTTATACTTACATGTAAAAGTTATACTTAATCTGCTTGGCAGTGCTAAAAAATGGATCTGTTCAATGACATTACCTAATCTTCAACATTAGAGCAATATTATCAATCATGACCTCTAGAAAATAATATGAATTTTTGAATTGGCTCACTGTAGACAAGCTGCGTGAGTGAGGGTGATACTCAGCAGAGCAGGCTGTAAAGCCGATGTGACAGTGTATTAAAGCTGCAGATGAAATGGCATGAATGAATATTTTAAAAACAGCCCAAGTAGACTCACGCAGGCATGAAATTCCAGAATTCATTAGATAGTACCGTACTTTCTTCTCTATCCTTTTTTCACCTGTATTACCACTCTACATTTGTGCTTGTTATTCCACCTCTTGTCTCCAAATCCACATCGTTTGCATTCTTCTTTCTTTTTCTTCCTTTCCCGACCTGTACCTCACTCCCTTTTTTTTCCCTCGTCATGTTAGCCCCTTGTCGCTCCTGTTGTTTGCCCTCTCTGACATGTCGCAGGACAGCAGTGATGAAGATTCAGAGGAGGAGGAGGATTTTGCACGGGTTCAGTTTGGGTCCAGGTACACCGCTTGCACGGTGTGTTTGTTTTGTGTGTGCATGCTTGCTCAGCGAGGGGCTTACTGCATGCACCAGTGGGCCAGAGAGGCTTGCCACTAACGGCGCACAAACACTTCAGGGCAGCTTGATGAAAGGCTCCGAACTTTGTTATTTTTAAACAGTGTTTTAATTGTTTTGGCCTAAGGAGCCACTGACTATGAGATGTAGTATATCGTGTGTTGGTAAGTGTTGTATAGAGTTTGCAAAGAGCTGTGGGAATTGCGCCCAATGTATCTACTTTCCTATTGGTTTGTTTCTCTTAATACATTTATGTAATATATTGTTGAATATGAGTAAACCCCAGACAAAAAAGTCATCACAATTGGTAATCATGCCAAGTTTGAAGAGGCAGATTTCCTGGTTTAAAGGACATTTCTAGTTCTTTCGAATATGTGTGTGGGTTGAGTGAAAATGAATAAGCCCAATTGTTGTGGCTGTTAGGGAACATTCCAGGAAAACTCGGGCAAATTAAGTTTTACATCATTACTTGCCGATATAATCTGCTCTAATCTGATTTCATTTTTAGCAAGGAGAACAATTGCGACCCAAGGCAGAGGTGGTGTTTGCACATTGCCTGTGTTCTATTGTCATATAACAAAGCTAATGAAATCACTTTCTAAGGTTTGTTGTGGTTTTGTTGCAGCTCACATCCAGGTTTTTGCTGTTGCAGCTGATCATTAACGGCACATCACAGCCCATGATTTTTGAGTGGCAAGCAGAATCCGATTACCTGCTTAAAATAACATCTGCAAACGGCTCATGATTATTTTATCTGAAATGTTTATTTGTCACAAGCGATATAAAGATGCTTCAATGCTGTCACTAATGTCTTTTTTAGTATGTTTTCTTTCAGGACTCGCGAAAGAGAATTTGAGCTTGTTTACCACATTTACTGGAATGTGTTTGATGCTAACAGTGTATCGGTTATGCGCTGTGGACATTTTCTGTAATTTGATAAGCCCAAGTTTGTGCTCGTTTTTTCATCTAACCATGGCCTTTTGTGTTTTATAGTCTTGGCGCATGTGGAGGGGGAATGTCCTGCGACTCAGCCAGCGACCGCTTCACCATCGAAACATGCAAGGAGACAGAGATGCTGAACTACCTCATTGAGCGTTTTGACAGTGTTGGCATGGAGGAGAGGAAAGCTCCCAAGGTGGGGGCTTGAATGCAAGACAAAGGAGTATTCCATGAAGTCAACTTGAATTCAGATTCTCATTAGTTATTTCATGTACACTACAAGCCTCTGCACAGTGTGTGCGTGGGAATGAGTTGGGGGGATTTGGTTTTTCAAGAACAGTGTCATTCAGCCAGGTTGGAGCAGTTCCTGTGAAACTGACAGCACACATTTTCATCTTCCATTTTCATTTTTTATTTTGTATCTATCAGATGTGCAGCCAACCAAACGTCAGCCAGCTTCTCAGCAACATTCGCTCTCAGTGTATCTCCCACGTCGCCCTGGTCCTGCAAGGCACCCTGACCCAGCCCCGGTAAGGAACCCTTGCTTTGGACTTTTTATTATTTGTATTTGTCTTTATTATTCTGTCCATTTACCTCTTTGAGTCTCCATTATTCATTCTTGCTTCCAGACACTATTTATTTATTCTTGGTGCAATTCTTTTGTCTCTTTACAAAATGTAGGAGTCCTCTCCAGCAGTCTCTCCTGGTACCTTATATGCTGTGTCGGAACCTTCCCTATGGCTTTATTCAGGAACTGGCGCGGATTACCCACCAGGAGGACGAAGTATTCAGACAGGTGTGTAACACATTTGTCCATCTTATCCTGGAACCTCTCCCATCATACTTGCAGACAAATTAACACAGTAATATTCTCTCCTACATCGTAATATTAAAACACTTTCTGTCATTTAAAGTTATTCAAGATAAATGCCCTTAGAGAGGGGAGTGGTACTCTGCTCTTTTCCCATGCAAATTAGATAATGGAAAACTGTTACTTCACTAGCCAAAATTCAATGTTACCATTACAATGGGATGGACATCGACACAGCCATCCACTAGAGGGCAGCTTGGAGCCAAACATGGGCTACCAGAACATGTCGATGCAGGGATGTATATAAAGAAGGGGGCAAATGTGAAGACGGTGTTTCCGATTGTTTTGATCTGTGCCATCATTGAATTACTGCATGTGGATGGAGAATACTTTTCACCAGGTGTCAACCTTCAAAATTCCAAGTTTACAAAATGTTGTCTTGCTCTCTTGCTTAACCTTTGGCTATGCTGTGCCCACATTTTTTGGTGGTGCTCTAAAAGCCTTCAGAATATGAGCCAGTGTAAAACGCTCTGTCCATATCTGGATACAATTATTTCTTGCCTAGTTAAGCCTTTACAAAAGATAAACCTTGACAAAAAATGGTGGCACATGATTGGGTTTTTCAGTGTAAGTTTGCTGTTGGCAGTGTTGTGGGGGGGCGTTATTAAAATAAGAGGCTGCAAAAATACACAACTCAAAGGCTTACATGAAATGTTTCTTGACTTTTTTCTCCAGATTTTCATTCCTATTCTCCATGGGCTGGCTCTTGCAGTGAAAGAATGTTCCTTTGACAGTGACAACTTTAAATTCCCCCTCATGGTAAGGATATGCGGTCTTGGTTGGGTTTAGAGTGCAAAGCAAAGATCAGAATGAATGTAGTTACATTTACATTTGACGGTGATAAAGATCTGGCAGCTTGTCGGACAGCCAGTCTTTCCAGTGGATTGACAGCTCTGAATCCACCCGTCAATATGTGTTCTTACTTGCTTAAGTGTGCTGCCTCTGGGATAAATTTTCTAAGGTTTCACAAAATAAATTCTTCATTTGATTTGGTATATTTATGATCATATTAAAATGGTTATTTTATTGAACCTTGCTTGTTACCATCTATGCTCCAGAAATGGAACAAGAACTTACTCAGTGATCATCTTTATCTCACACTTGTGATTAACATAACATTATACTATATGTACTATATACTATATTGTCATTAACATAACAATGTATATATGTATTCTTTATTTCTATAGGCATTAGTTGAGCTTTGTGAAATCA
The DNA here is from genome assembly GCA_903171835.1 of Mullus surmuletus. NCBI lineage: Eukaryota > Metazoa > Chordata > Actinopteri > Syngnathiformes > Mullidae > Mullus > Mullus surmuletus. The sequence continues at coordinate 454,532 of CAESWR010000135.1, read as the reverse complement.
AGTTCGGAAAGACTCACCCTGTGTGCAGTTTGGTGAGTATAAAGACACCCGAAGTAGCATTATGCTTTCCAAATGTCGTTATAATCCATAATTTAATGATGTCTTGGAGTAAAATTTAAAACACATGGCACCTTTGTGAATTTCAAAACACATTGTAGAGCTTGTAAAACAAGATATATTGTGAGGTATGCATTGATTGTAGATTGGCATTTGTTATCGTCTATAAGCATCTGTTGCATGGCTTATTGTTTGGCTTCCCTGCTTATCCAGTAAAAGAGCAAGATAGACCACGATTGTTTTTACTGTGTAGCTTCTTGAGTTTTTCATTCTTCTGGTTCACTGAATTCCTTAATCTTTGATTATATCCAACTCAAACATTGTGCAGCTGTAAAAGCAGAATAGAATTAACTGTTTTACCATATGTGTGAAAAGTGCCTTTGAACCACTGCTGCTTTTAGTCCGCAATTTAATATTTTTGCATGAGCTGCGTATTTTCTTAGATGTAGCTGGAAATGCACAGCTGTGAGTTATTGTTTTTTGGATATATCTTCTGTGCAGGTAACATCTCTCCCTCTATGGTCTCCAAAACCTCTGAGCCCTGGCTGTGGCAGAGAGATCCAGAGACTGTCCTACCTGGGGGCCTTTTTCAACCTCTCTGTGTTTGCTGAGGATGATGTGAGTCACACTGCTGATGTCTTTTTTTTTTTCTGCTTGATTTTTAAAGAAGGTGCACGAGATGCTAATCTGATGCTGTCTGTCTTTTAGACAAAAGTGGGAGACAAGTATTTCTCTGGCCCAGCTATCACCATGGAGAATACCAGAGTCGTCAGTCAATCTTTGCAACATTACCTTGAGTCAGCAAGGGTGGGTCTCTGACGCATGATGTTTTCAACCCATAGACACAAGTGGACCTGCTTCTTTAAATATCAACGTAGAACTTACTGTTATCAACAAACTTTACCTTTTTTATTTCCATTTTTCAGGGTGACCTTTTCAAAGTTCTCCACAACATCCTACTAAATGGAGAGACTCGTGATTTAGCCCTTAATTACATGGCAGCTTTAGTCAACTACAATGTGAAAAAGGCTCAGATGCAGGTAAGTTAACATTCAGTAAAATACTGTATCAAAATAGCTGTTGGAGTTTTTTGGGTTACCGAGGGACTGGACATTTATACAGTGTTGGTCATTTTAACATAAAACATATTTAAACATATTTAACAAATGTGAATGGGAAATATAATTAGATGAAAAGTAGAGTCGTCTAAGATATTTAGCTGTTTCATATCTGCATCTTGTGATTATGCATATTTCCTTTCCTAATTCACCCTCTTTTTTCCTCAGACGGATGACAAGCTGGTGTCAACAGATGGCTTTATGCTCAACTTTTTATGGGTGCTGCAACAACTGAGCATGAAGATCAAACTTGAGACAGTGGACCCCTACTACATTTTTCATCCACGTTGTCGTCTTGCCGTGAGCCTGGAAGAGACGCGTCTGAAAGCCACGATGGAGGAGCTTAAGAGCTGGCTGGCAGAGCTGCGTAAGTTGGCATAAATGTGAACCATTACTTTTTATGAAGTGTTGACTAATGTTAGTACGGCTGCCAATTGCACAAGATTTGTATATGTCTTGTGTGGTCTTGTAAATGTCCCCCCCCCCCCACTATTGTATTAATTGTATTAATAATAAGCTTGATCTATTTGCTTGGACAGATGAAGACCCCACCAAGTTCTCAGAACCCAAGTTCCCCACAGAGTGTTTCTTCTTGACACTGCACACCCACCATCTGTCCATCCTGCCTGGCTGCAGGCGCTACATCCGCAGGTTGCGGGCCATTCGTGAACTCAACAGGTACACACCAACACACATACATGTAAGCACAGCATCCTCCTCCTTCGTGTGTTGATGGTGTTGTTCCCTTATTAGGACTGTAGAGGAGCTGAAAAACAGTGAAAGCCAGTGGAAAGATTCTCCTCTCGCGAGTCGACATAGAGAGATGCTGAAGCGATGCAAAACCCAGCTCAAGGTCCGTTAAATGTCTTATCCGTTAATGTCTTATTATTGATTGGACCTTGAACACTTTGCGGAATCTTTTCTGTTTACTGTATCTGGATATTGGAGCAGATGTGTCTGTCCTTGCTGAAAGATGCAGTATTTCAGAGCGTATTCGCAGCAACATGATCCTTACAGAATGTGACTCTGTCCTGTCAGAAACTGGTGCGAGCCAAGGCTTGTGCTGACGTGGGCCTTCTGGATGAGAACCTGCTTCGCAGATGTCTGCAGTTCTACAGCACAGTCATTCAGCTCATTCTTCGCATGGTGGACCCCGCCTACCCTGAGTGAGTTGCCTGGGTGCTGACCGGCCATGTAGCTGTTTGTTGTGATATCGATGTACATGAAACAGATGTGGCATAACACGCAGAGGGGTTTTTTGTTTTTGAGTGTTTTGCTATATGTCATGCTGTGTTTAACTTCAGACTTAGACTGTTGTTTTTCTCTTGTGCAGCATCACCCTGCCACTGAACACTGAGATTCCCAAAAGCTTTGCTGCTCTGCCTGAGTTCTACATTGAAGATGTAGCTGAGTTTTTGCTTTTTGTCGTGCAGTAAGTTCACTGTTTAGTCTTCCTCTTTGTCTTATCAAGGCTGTCACACTGGTGTGTAAAAGAAATGACAATGCATGGAGAAAGATATTGATGTACAGTAAAGAACCAACACTTATTTCTCAAGATGATACAGTGTTTAATGCCAAGATTGTTTGTAATGTGAACTCTTCATACCCTCATACATCTCATTCTCCTAATTTTTTCCAGGTATTCTCCCCAGGTTTTATATGAGCCTTGTGTCCAAGACATCGTCACATTTCTGGTAGTGTTCATCTGCAGTCAAAACTACATCAGGAACCCTTACCTTATTGCCAAGTTGGTGGAGGTGCTGTTTGTCACCAACCCTGCTGTACAGCCTCGCACTCAGCGATTCTCTGAAATGATGGAGAACCACCCATTGTCCATCAAACAGCTGGTCCCCGCCCTCATGAAGTTTTACACAGGTCAGTTCCTCTGCTGCTCTAAGTTGTATTGGCAATGTAAAATGTTAGTAATAGTTGTCCTTATGGAATTGATATTGGAATTTTTTTGTATTCAACAATCTTTTTTCATTCTGTGGTCAGATGTTGAGCATACCGGTGCCACCAGTGAGTTCTATGACAAATTCACCATAAGGTACCATATCAGCACTATCTTCAAGAGCCTCTGGCAAAACATTGCACACCACGGCACCTTCATGGAGGAGTTCAAGTGAGTCAAGTCAATAGCATGCAAATACAATTAAACTTTGAAGCAGCTCAAAACCTCAACATGTAACCTGTCTCGCCCCCCCCCCCCCTCCTTCCTTTTTAGCTCCGGAAAACAGTTTGTGCGCTACATCAACATGCTGATTAACGACACCACCTTCCTGTTAGACGAGAGCCTCGAGTCCCTGAAGCGCATCCACGAAGTTCAAGAAGAAATGAAGAACAAGGAGCAGTGGGACCAGCTGCCAAGAGTTAGTTTTCATCTTTCCTACAAGGCAGAAAACATAGACAGCCTCACCGAATTTGAAAAACTAAGAAATCGATTTTAGTATATGAAATCGTGTTGAATACAACTGGCGTATCAAACAGGGTCAATCATAAATCATCATCATCATAATTGAACAGGGTGCAATGCTGTTTGTGTGATTCACAGAACGCATGACTGCACTCCCCTGCTCACCTAGACACACACAAAAAAAGCAGTGCACACATACTAGGCAATGCACTCGTCACCTTGTTGCTGACAGTTGGTCACTTGTGGACATAGCCTCTTGTGCCCACATTGCCCACTTGTCGCCCATGTGTACAAAGCTCACATCATCCTAAAAAGCTGTGGTGCTCTGCAAACACCACTTGTGTTTCTGGAGCACTAGTATGAAAGACTAAAACTGAACCAGTAAGGACAAATGGTAACCATGATAACTGGTTATAGGAGAGTTGATGCTGTAATGAGCTGTGAAACTTGATTAGAAGATAACTTATGCAGAATGGAGCCTAACGATACGATGAATGTGTTTTTCCTGTGTCCCTTTTCAGGAGCAGCAGCAGAGTCGCCAGTCTCAGCTGACTCAGGATGAGCGTGTGTCTCGCTCCTATCTGGCCCTGGCCACAGAGACGGTTGATATGTTCCATATTCTCACTAAGCAGGTCCAGAAGCCTTTCCTCAGGCCTGTGAGTGTCAGAACATTTGAAAAAACAATTGTAAATGCTCAGGGTATTATAGAGGTATTCACAATAGAATATTGTTGTATCCAAAGGCAACCTTTTGTGTCAAGACTAACATTCTGAAACCAACAATTTTTTTGGTGCTGTCCTCTTTATACAGGAACTTGGACCTCGTTTAGCTGCCATGCTGAACTTTAACCTCCAACAGCTCTGTGGGCCCAAGTGCCGGGACCTGAAGGTGGAGAACCCTGAGAAATATGGCTTTGAGCCCAAGAAGCTTCTGGACCAGCTGACTGACATCTACCTACAGCTAGACTGTGCCCGCTTTGCTAAAGCAATCGCAGATGACCAGGTTGGCACCAACTTGAGTTGGTTGATAAATTGAAAAATAATGAGACGCAGTATTTTCACTCGGACTGTGTAAGATTTGAATTGTGCACAAACATATTTATTTTACTGAGTTGATTGGGAAAAAAAAGGTTGTTTGTTATGAATAATAGTCATGAGAAAAAGCTACTAGCGAATGTGGTAAGTCATCACGGACATGGTTATAAAGCATGCAAGACATCAGAATGAATCGTCTGTTGTACAAAGTGAATGTAATCCGTTGTCTTGCACAGGTTTCACCCCATGACAGCCACTAGTCAGACAAAGGTCCTCCCTCAGTCCCTGAATACCTACTTCTTACCAATAACAGCTTGCAGGCTGTGGTTGAGGATGAAATAAACATTAATTTGTTGCTTGGAAGTTGAACATTTTCCAGCATTAGCGAATGGCAAGCCAGCCTCCTAATGACTTAACGCATCAAAATATGTAATCCTATGTGATTGTTGCGCTAAGATTTCATGCATATATTTCTACTTGTTAGCACATTTTAGTCAACATTTAAATGTAGCCAAAAGACACCTATAAAAATGTCACTTGGAAGTCTTTCATATAAAGATGACATTTGCTCAGTAAAGGCATTGAATATTTGCATCATCCCACAGCACTCATATGCATTTTTCTGTTTTTGTTCACTTCAGCGGTCGTACAGCCGCGAGCTCTTTGAGGAGGTGATTTCCAAGATGAGGAAAGCTGGTATTAAATCTTCCATAGCCATCGAAAAATTCAAGCTGCTATCTGAGAAGGTGGAGGAAATCGTGGCCAAGAACTCCCAGTCCGAAATGGACTACAGTGATGCTCCGGATGAGTTCAAAGGTTTGTGTCTGTGTCCACCCCACCTCGCCAATTGTGTGGCATACCTGCAATGTTTACATTTATTCTATTGGTACTTTCTAATCACTTTGTAACCATGTTTTGTTAAGGGTTTTTAATAGATATTATTGTCATATTAAAATAGCCTATCACCTATCAATAGTCAATAAATGTTATCTGAATTACTAATTGACCAAAGCAGTACTGTATTTGCGAATGGTTGAGAAGACAATTTTTTTCTCTCAGCAGAAAGAGTGACTGGTCTCAAAGTCAGATGTGACTTCGGGTCAGTCAGTGCAGACAGACAGGATCTTCAGCAGCCTCTGTTGCTGTTGAATTCCAAACATTTGCAGGGGATTTGGCAGCTCATGGAGGTCATATAGACAACTTGGAGCAAGGCTATCCCATAACCACAGACTTAATATAATCCCGAAAGAGAACGTGGCCCACATACCTCTTTTGATTTCCAGATATGACAGCCAACCCACCACAGTCAACTGGAGTGTGCCGTACAGGAGGCTGCGGTGTCAGCTTTCTATGCGGGCAAAATCTCCACACCGAGTTTTATTTTTGTAACCCAGACAGCCTACTGTACCAGCCCAGTGACATTTCAGTGGAGGACATTTGGTTCAACGTGCCTAATATATTTATTGGATTTTTTTCTTCACCACTGTTTTTATAGGTGTGGTCTTGTAAAATAGGCAATCACCATCTGGAGTAACCATGTGTTTGATGAAGGCAGTCTTTACATATGAGTAGTATCAGGATGCATTTCAACTTTGAGGTTTTGGTTACAAATACCCCAACTGACCTGTAACAAATACTTGTTTGTTTTTTTTAGATTGTAGAGCCTTTTCCACACTTAAGTAGCAGACTTTTGAGTGAAATGATGTTGTCTTAAGAAAAAAAAGTAGAAGGGTATGGGGTGTGATGCCCAGATCTGTCAGTATTGTGAATTAAAGGTGCCAGTGATATTGCTAAGATTTGAGTTTCAATTTTTGTAGTAACAATTTTCAATTTTCTTATCAGACCCTCTAATGGACACACTGATGACCGACCCTGTGATACTACCTTCTGGGAACATCATGGACAGATCCATCATCCTCCGCCACCTGCTTAACTCCCCCACCGATCCCTTCAACAGGCAGCCTCTCACAGAAAGCATGTTGGAGTCAGGTAACAACATGTTTGTGACGTTCAACAGTGTGTAGTTGAGTTTTGCAATGGGGATAGTGAGGCATTATAGAAAAGTGGATTTAGGGCACAAAATGTCAACTATAATGGCAGCTTGTGAATGCCACATAAAACATGTCTCTCAATCTGTCTTTAATTCTGCAGTCCCTGAACTGAAGGAGAGGATCCATGTGTGGATGAGAGAAAAACAAGGTGGACGAACTGTCTGAGGACTTCATACGACCACCGTCTGGCCAGCTAAACATCATCAAGGGATTTTGCCCAGCCAGAATTCAGTGTCACTGCTACCAATGAAAAACAACATTTTGAATGGAAAAAAAGGAGACCTGATTTGATTTTTATTTGCATTTACCCTTTTTGTCTCAGACCATTGTCATGGTTCTAAAAAACAAACATAATAAAGTTAAGACTTTTAAGTTTTTTCCTCATGAGTTTGTGTATATATATATCAAAATATATACATATATTTAACAAGAGTTAGTTAATGCATTATGATGCTGAAAGAATAAGTTTCCATCACCAACAGGTTTACCAGCGACGTGTGTACAGTCACTTCGCTGCTTATGTTCCTTCATGGTTCTCATTTGTTTGGTAATATTGTGTATGTTGGCTTCATTAAATACTTCTGATTACTTTAGGGTGAGGGGAGGGCAAAATCTATTTGGGAGTGTCAGTGTGGGTTTTGATGAATATTGATAGCCCTAAGTTACTCTTAGCGAGACTGTGACAATGACAAACTTGAGTCCATATAATGTACGCTGGTATCCCAGAGCTAACAGGTGCACAGTTTGTGCTGTTGTAGGCAAAGTTTAGAACTGGGAATATTCACAAAGGATGTAGCTTAACGTAAACTCATCCTAAATGTCAGCTTCCTTTCAAGTACAGTAGGACGTTAAGCAGTGGTTAATCAAAATACAGTTAGTTTGGTTCCTTTTTAATCACATTTTCCCTGCTGACTTTGATAGACTGAATTTCTGTCTTGTGGGTGCATGGCCTCAAGTCCACAACCTCCTAAGCGCCTCATGGACAAATTACCCTCTTTAAGGCAAAGTGGAAGGAACATGAGAGAATGTAGCATGACCACCAGAAACATCGTTGTAGGAGCACACTATTAAAAGTCTGTTCAAAAACCTCTTGACATCCGATCTCAAGATGGTCTCTTTCAAATCGCACTGTACCTAACCTAACCTTGCTGACCTTAACTGTACAGGAAATGATTTCCTCTAACCACATCCCTGTTTTGGAAGCTAGGATTTTGAACTGAAATAAATGATGATGCACATTACTTCACAATTTGTCAGTTTTTTTTTTTTCCCTAGATGGGATTTTAAAGGGCCCCACAGGTAGTAATTTTAAATTAATTCATTTTAGGGACAGTAGATATACACCGTAATCTCACCTTAAATGCATTTTTAATTTTAATGCTTTTATGTTTTCATTTGATAACAATTTCACGGATGTGGCGCTGCACTCAACTGATTCTCTGTGTTTTATTCATTCATTTATTCATTCTGCTTAACACATTTAGATAGGTTTACAATATTTATGAAAGGTTTATCAATTGTGATACTGGAAGGTTCCTCCAGTTTCCCATTCTCAGTCTCCGAACAATGTGTCTTGCTTATTAAAACTGAAAAGATGCAGATGTGGAAGCAAAATATGCCGAAACACACACACTAAAATGTGAATTTTATTTCAAATGTTCCTTGTTCTATTCAACTATTTGAATTTTTGAGTACAATTGTAGGATAATGAAATGAGCAGAATCATTCTCTTGCTAGGATGAGAAGATCCTCCTCGGCTCGCTAGGAGGCGCTCTTTGCGGTGACCCTGGGTGTTGCGGTGACAGCGGTGCGGGGAGCGGTGGGTAGAAAGAAATCCTGCAGTGTGGCGTCACGATCGAGAAAAAAAAAAAAAAAGGAAAGGTCCCGCCCTCTTTTCTCTGCAGTTTTCCCGGGTCGCCATTGGCCGTCACAGACATGAGTCATCGACGTCGCTTCGCCCATTGGCTCGCCGCTCGGTCAGTCGGGCACGAGCGAGAGGGAGTTGACGTAATCTGTTCGGTAAATCAAGGCAATTTATCAATTCTTCCCCTCGCCCGTGTGCAGATAGACGTCCGCCTTTTCATCTTTACGGGAACGCGCCGAGGAGCACCCCGAGCGCCGAGGACACACGGTGGAGGAAGCCGCTAGAATGGGCGTCGTTTCACCAAAGCGGACTTTATAACAGTTTCCCTGCTCGCAGATTCTGATAGAGAAGAAAAAAAACACATTTGACGCCCACAAGCTAACGTCAGCCGCCGCCGCCGCCGCCGCCGCCGCCGCTCTTCTTCTATGGTGGTGTCCTGGTGAGAGTCTGCAAACGTAAGTACAGCTCCCGGCTCCCACACCGGCTTTATTGTCAGGGTTTGTCGCGTGTGAGCGCTCACGGGAATTACAATCTGCAGCCTCGGCGTTTCTCCTCCTTTTTCTTCTTCTCTCTCGTTAGCGCGGACGTTAGTTCCGTCTCGAGCCTCAGCCGCTCGAGCCTCAGCCGCTCGCGCCGCGTCGTTTCATCTCGCGCTAAACGGATCACATCTGACAAAAGGGGAAGCACATTTCGCCCTCTTCTTATATGTATTTGTCAGCGTTTTTCATATATATGCCAATGCGGGGCTCTTTTAGGACAAATGTTTCTACCCTGTGCTGCCCAAAATATGCGTGCAACCCCCCCTCCCCTCCACACACACACACACACACACACACTATTCAACAACATACAGCAGCGGGGGATTAGCCTACTTCCGAACATCTGCGAATTTCATTTGACAGAAATAAAAAAACAAAGATAATGTGAGCGAGTCAGCACTGCCCGATGCAGCAGGCCCGGCTCGGTGTCCCCTGAAGCCCAAACCAAATAGGGTAGATAGAATTTCATGGGCGTATGCTTTAGCAAGTATGGCTGACTGCAAGGACATGGAAAATATTGGATGTTTGGCCGGTGGAGTCACCGGGACGTACAGCTAAGATTGGTTGTAAACACAGTGGAAAGTTGTGCTATGATTGAACAATGTACATATAATGTTTGGCTGATGCAGCCCTTTTTTTTTTTTTGCAGTGTTTTTCATTGGCAAACCGTCGTTTTACACATTCTGTAGCTGTCACTTGAATGCATCATCGCCTTCCTGCTGTTTACAAATTGAAGTGAATCAGCAGTTAGTCTTATGTTTACCACAAAACATTGTGTGCATGTGTTATGAAGGGTGCTGTATTTTTTGCTTGTTTGATTTTCATAAATATACATATTTGTTCAAGCAAGGTTAGATAGCCCAGCCTTAAGTGTGCATGTTTTTTGTTCTTTGTCGTTTTTATTTTTAACAAATGCCTTGTCTCTGTGCTTCTTTCAGGGGGGGGAGTCAACAAATCTTACTGGGAAGCTCCTCAACACCGCAAACATGTCTGGGGCGTCTGTTAAAGTCGCTGTCCGAGTTCGGCCCTTCAACTCGAGGGAAATGAGCAAGGACTCAAAATGTATCATTCAGATGCAAGGCAACACCACAAGTAAGTGTCCTGCAGGCCAACACATAAGGACGCGCACACACGCACAGTCTGCTAAAGGAAACTGTGTGTCGAGCATGCACCGGAGTGGGCTTCCTTCTGGGCTCCTCGCACAGAACAGTAGAATGAGCAAACTGAATGGTGGAACAGTTGGGGACAAACAGCCTGAAAGAGAATAAAAGGCTTACAGAGTGACATTCTTCCTCCTCTGGAGGGGCCTGCATGCCTGAGGAGCTTCTGTGTGAGAAATGCTGAGTTAGTTTGTAGTGGGACACCCAGGGGTCAAAGCCTGGCCCGCCAACACCCCCAATTCATCGAGGCTTCATCACAGTGTCTGTTTTAGACATACTATGGGAGTTGCTGTTTAGCAGCTAGCTATCTCTGCGGAGTAAATACAAGCGCTGCTATAGATGATAAAGGTAAATGATTAACCTCGGTAAATGTAGGGTTGTTTGTGTAGGTTAATACTTTAACACATAAACATGCTTTTATTCTGCTATAAATGGAGTTTAAAAGGGAAAGTGCTGAAAGTGAAATTGGGAAGCACGATTTGTTGACATTAAATCAAAATGATGTTCCTTTCTGTTGAATTGTGGTATTTGTCAGTAATGTGTCTTATATATGTCAACATGCGTGTCATTTTGCACTTACTATCGGAACCAATGCTTTTTGTTCTGTGTGTACCCTGACAAAAAGCATATGCTAATTTTTCTAATATTTAAAATCAGAATTAAGTTTAATGTAATAATTCAATAATTATGCACAAGGAATGAGTCACCTCGCCTTTGCCATCAAGCTTGTCTACGCAAATCTGTGAAACATTTCTTGTCGGCAATCACTTAAAGCGCTGAAAATATATGAAAGGACGGACAATAGCGGAACTAGAAGACCAGAACGTGTTTTTGTGTGGCCTTGTGAGTCAACCTGTCTGTTCGTGACTGTGAGTCATCAGGTGCTGCAAAGTGCTGGCTGGCTCTTTATTCATGGCTGTGTTGTATGCTTCATTTCATCCGAAAGATAAACACACTATACCTGACAATAGCATGGAAATAATGAAATAACCCAGCATGGATGGCAAAAGTCTGTTCTGCGAGTAGGCTCCGTTATTCGCCCCAAGTTTTGTCTGTCAGTCTTATAAGGCTCATTAGGCTAAGCTTATATGAATCTTGTATAAGATCAAGTGTCCCCAGCAGCTATGGCTCACTTGGTCTTATCCCCCCCACACTCCACCAAAGAGAAGCTCTCTGTGAAACCCCCAACACTTCTACTCCATATTTTAGGATTTTCATGATGCCAATGTCACTTGGAGGTGCTGGAGGGTGACCCGTGGTTTGTAGCAGAACTGCAGTGGAATATGCAGTGTTTTGGGGGTTAGTCAGTCTGTGCGTGTGTGTGTGTGAGCAAGGAGAGGAGGAGGAGGAGGCTGCAGCACAGCCTACTCTACCTCCTATCACATGGGCAGATTGCAGAGCAGAAAGGGAGGCTGGCAGGTGGCCATACTCTCCCTTCATCAGGACTTCATTGCAGATGGTATGCTGAGAATGCTGTCTTACTGGGATGCTGAGAGGTAGTCTGTAGCTCGTGGCTCAAGCACGCACATTTCCACAGACGCTGTTGAGATCTTTTGCACAGTGAAAATTAGATTTTTTTCTGTGATTTCCTCTCCCATCTCGCATTATGTACAAAACTTAGATCTGCAGACTGAACTGTTTCTGTGTGATTTATTTTAAGGAGCCAG
>CAESWR010000135.1:403475-440318 GCA_903171835.1 Mullus surmuletus | reverse complement strand
GTGTTTTTTTTTTTTTTTTTTCTGCCCTTGGTTTCTGCTTTAAAAATCAGTCTTGATTAAATATGTAAAAAGCATTATACTTCTTCCATCGGCAGCTGCTTTTCATCATTATTTGTTTTGCTTGCCCCCCCTTGTTCCTTGAACATTTTTAAAAGGAATTGTTGTGTTCATTTCACTTGAACAGTCAGAAGTTATTTCAAAGAAAGTTCATATAGACTGTCTGCTTCAAGGTGTGTTTCTTGATCATCGCTTCATCTCATGTTCTCGTGTTTTCTATCATAACAAAACATTTTCCTGAATTACCACATAAAATGTGTTTACAATATGTTTTTGCAATTGGATTTTGACAGTATTTGTATGTTAAACTGAACGATGGGGCCGGGCCATTCTAGTCCCTCCCACCAGTAGAGATCCTTTACACAAACAAGGCAGCAGGCACATGCGGTAGAAGGCTGAACGATGTCCGGTCCTCGAGTTCAGAAAGGAAAAGTGATAAATGCCTTTGCTCACTCGATGGTGGTTATGGTTCTCCTTGTCGATCAGGGCACTTGTGGTTTTATGTAGACCCGCTATCAGTCTGGCAATTGTACAGTATAGCAAAAATTGACAAATATAACTTACTGTAAGGATGAAGCTTCTTTTAAAAAAAAAAAAAAAAAAAAAGTCATTGGAGTCATTTTGCTTTTGGGGTGGCATGTCCACCTGTGTTTCCCCGGCAAACAGCACAAGTGCCAAAGTAATTTTGAATCCTTACAAGTCCAAACCTGTTGTCTCTCTCTTTTCCATGGAGGTGATATCTCCCCTTTTTGATTCTCCATATGCCTGCACTTATGTACATACCATTGTTTGAACAGATTACATTTATTCATTAATCTGTTCAACAAAAATCCTTCTACCAATCTAGCACTTGTTATTTATTGCAGTTATTTAAACCTTATTCTAGCTTTTTTGTGCTTCCTTTAATTTAGGTAGCTAGTGACTCATGAGTTTTACTGTCAGTTTATGAATACCTTTCAAGGTTGAATTCTGGATTTTTGATCAACCCGAGGGTCTGAATAATTCTCTCGGAAAACGTCAAAATAATCTGTGGACATCAGACATTATGTGTCCCGCTCCAGATGTCTTTTGAATAAAGTCTAAAAGCGCTCTGTCTGGAAAACCTGTGAATCTGTCTCATGAGATTTATTTGGTGACATTATTTGCTTATGTCCACTCATGTGAAATCTTTTTCCCAAAACAATCAGGCAGCAAGATATTTATCAGTGTTGCTTTATTTCTAGATTCTCCATCTCAGTGTCCCGCCCCCCCTCTTCTGCTCCACGCATTAGTTCCACCCTGTGATGGGGCTGAGTGGAAACCGAGCGGAGCTGGCTCGAGAGGGGGAGGGGAGATGAAAAACAGCAGCAGAGACAGTGAAAGTCGAGTACGAGCGCCATTCACGTGTATCACAGCGTGAGCCAGCATCACATACCAGTGCACAGCTAGCATCAGTATTGTTTGGTGCAAGAGAGAAAACGAATTGCATATGTGCATCCCAGGTCAAAATAAAACTAAAAGGATTCTGCGTTTTAGGTGTTGATGTGTGACAGCTTGTGCCTGAACAGCGAAAAAAGATGTTTCTAAAACAGACGAATGAGAACTCACCAAATTTCCTATACTGTTTCCAGGAATTTTCTACAAGCAGGCATTGTAGTTATTTTTTGCCATGAATTTTTTATTTTATTTTAGATCTTATCCTGAATATAGCGCTTATATATTGAGCTGTAAGTAAAATGTGTATATGTTGCTGCACAGACCCAGACAAAAGAGAGTAGATGCTTCTATGACACAATTCCTTGAGTTTTTGGCTATGATTAGGTGCTGGACTGGAGACCAAATAGCTCTATCAATGTTAACCTTGCGAACCAAATGATCTTTGTTCTGTCACCTTCATCGAGGTAGAACATACCTTATTGGTCTAAATTAGTTAGGTTAAATTCTGTCCCAATTCGACAGCGGGACAGAGGGTCAGTAGCAGGGTTGTGTGTATGTAATGGCTGATTTGAGTGTGTGTGTAGCTGTTTAAATGTTTTTTTTATGACCTGCTAATGGGACTGCGAATATTCATCAAAGATCAATTGTCACTTTATCAGTTGGTTATCAATTCACTAATGTCTCCATGTAACCCGTCTGGTTTATATCTTCAAATCAGTCTACAGCCATTGTTATTCATTCTTAATGATAATTTAAAAAAAAGCAGATACTGAAGTGTTTTTGAGGTTTTGGCGCTCCCGGCTTCCTCCTCTTACCTACAAACCGGTCCTTTGCCCAAGTTGGGTGCAGTTTCCCACATTCATGAAAGTTCATGTTGTTGGTTTTCAGTTTTTGTGCCCGATCCGACAGTGCTGCTCCGGTTCCAGACTGTATTGTTTGGTTTCCTCCCACAGTCTGAGGGGATGAATTCAGAAGCACACCAGAGAGCTTTGCAGTCCAGGCACGGGGAGCTTGGTGGGCATGATGCTCAGTCTGTATTATTCATGAATAGGATGTTGGAGGTTGGCAGTATAATATTTTTGAAAGTTTAATTCAAAATCGGGACAGCTGACTCTCGGTCTGATTGGCACGTGGAAGTCTCTGCTGCACAGAAATACTTGTGTAGCTCCATGGTATTCCACATTAGCGCGAGACATAAGATCTGTAGTACTTTCGAACTCACAACAGACATTTTCACGCTCCTTTCCATCCTCTACACAGAACGCTGGATAAAATGTGTTAGTCATCTGACGTTTGCTCGAGGCACGAGGCAGCGCTTATCTGAGATGTTCCTTTTGGCTTCCTAGAACATGTCAAAGCAGAAATTGTACTCCTCTTTTGTAATTCTTAAGACTGGAGTTTCACCACAAGTTGGGAGATTTTTCCCCAGATCTCTTTTTGCCAGAGTTGTGTTCATGATGTCACGATGCTTACATAAAGCCTGAAGGCATTTTTAAAGGGAGACTTCAGCCTCCGAGTTGAGGCTAGCTGAGGAAATCCAGGTCACCACTCTGTAAAATGGGCGCCTTTTGTGAGCAGTGAATGCGAGGGGCTCTCTGTATTTCCCCTTGTCTGAACAGCCGGGTCGGCACTGTTGTCTGACCACTTGCCTGGGTCACATGATAAGCTCCATGTTGTTCCGAGTCAGATCGAGGATGCCGTTTAGTAATAATTCAATGCTTCAACCAGATATATCATTGTTTTAAATACGCAAAGCTTTGACGTTGTGATTTTTGAAACAAAGCTTGCACTTTTGAGCTAAGAAGATGACATAAGATAGTTGGAATTGCTATTTTCAAATGAGAAAATTGGGTTTTCTTGTAGCAGTGCTGACAAAATAAAGGGAAGACTGTTACTAGCTGGCCATAGGTGCGGCTTTCAGTCACACAGGAAGGGGTTTGGGAAGACCTTTGAGGCAGCACCTGCAAAGAGAATATCCGCCTTGGACCTAATCCATGGGATACATGGAGCTAAAGTCATGGGAGGGCCCCATTTTGGTAACACTGATGTGCTTAAAGACAGGTATGCACAATAAACAAGTTGACGCCACATTAAACTTGTAACCCACTGGAATGTCAATTGGAGATTTCTTGTGTATATTCAGGTCTGATTTCAGGTCTCTGGGACTCGTGAGTTCACGCCCCTCTTCCTCGTGTTATCACCTGAGAGGCTTTCTGACATCCCTGTCTCTTTGTTGTGGTTCACTGTTTTTTTAGATCCTGAATGGAGTCCTGCTGGGTTAGCATGTTCCCTCTGTCTGCTGCTTTCTAGAAGCCTCTCTTTAGTCTCTGTGATCCTGGACTCAGTGAGCATGCGCAAGCTCGCTAATATCAAA
The DNA here is from genome assembly GCA_903171835.1 of Mullus surmuletus. Classification (NCBI taxonomy): domain Eukaryota; kingdom Metazoa; phylum Chordata; class Actinopteri; order Syngnathiformes; family Mullidae; genus Mullus; species Mullus surmuletus. Next base: position 436,471 of record CAESWR010000135.1, on the reverse strand, counting down.
AGGCGGTCACAGTCCTATCTGTGTCTGCGGGCTGGGAGCAATGTATGGTTTGGCTACGAGTTCAGCGGAAAGGTTGGGCGGCTGAAATCTGTCCATTCCTTCCTGTCACTGACAGTCTGTCGGCATGCAAAGCACTAGCTGCCATCTGCTGCTGTATAAATAGACAGTAGTCAGAGCTGGAACAGCTGGCACATGGGCAAGTGCTGCACCCTTCCTCGCTGCTTTCTAACTAGACAGCCTGCCCCACCTGAAGCCATTTTAATCTTCATATTGTTTAGCTTTTCATCTAAATTTTGAAAAAAACTAATAACTACAATGACAAAAAAAATCCAGATCAGACTTTGTGAAATGAGTTGAGGCTTATTTGTGCACGTTAATTAGAGATTTTAGTTAGTTTTAAAAACCCTGTTCACGAGTGTTGCGAAGAGAAATTTGGTTACCAAACAGAGCATGTACACAATAATAATGGTGTCTCTCTCCATTATTGTCTTTTCATTGGAACTGTCACTTCAAATACTAAACTCCTCAAACGACGTCGGTTTCCTCAAGTAACAAGTAGATGCATCGTGGTGAATGTGTGTCAGATGCATGCAAGAAATCCTTTTTTTATATGAACAATGAACAAGTTTCCCACTTCAATCCAACAATTTTTAAAGTAACTTTTAAGATTTGCTAACTTCACTCAGGTTGCAACAGAAACAGAATTTTTTTTTTCTAAAAAGGAGAGGGGAGTAAGGCAGTGTGAAAAGGGTCATTGTGACGGAGGGGACTGGGCACATAAAGCCTTGTCATAACAGATTACCTAACATGTTTTGCAGCCTCTGTTGTCAGCCGCATTACCCCGTATTCATTGCATTGTTCTGGTGTCTTCCTGTGCTTCAGTACACCCCCCCACCCCCTCTCTTTTAGTCGCCTGACAAAAATGACATGGGCAACCTTTTAAGTAGATATGGAGGATTTGTTGGTGGGATGAGAGTTGCATTGACCACACAAATATGGTGATGTGTGCCCTTTACATGAATAAAAAGTTCTGAATTCTGTGTAGATTCTCATGTGAAAGGGACCCATCTCTTGTCTAGACAATCTCTTCGCCCAGCCAGGGGGGTTTACAGGCCTTTTGGCAGGAGAACTCAGTGGAGTATTGAATCGCTGTATGGATTTTTTTATTTCTTTATTTTATTTTTATTTCATTTTATTTTTCATCATCAAAGTCTCCAATGCATCTCCTTGACCGTAAATCCAAAAGGTTAATGAAGACCCCACATGTTAGTTGCTGTTTTGGAATTGTTGTATGTGCTCAGCTGTTTGTCAAATGTGCGCACCAGTGCTCAGACACTACTTTTAGCCCTCCAGTTTGAGTTGTGTCCAGTGACAACTCTGTCATGTGTGCTGCAGCCCCGGCAACCGGGCAATCACACATATGCACACACACTCTCCCAACATGCAGGGCATTTCTGTGGTGGCATTAGAATGCACCCCATTCACTCTTTATGCTTCCTGTTTAAGACTGAACAACCGTATTAGCGCTTCTGAGGCAGCGCTCGGCCCACCGGCTCATGTCAGCAACTGCCTTGCTTCTCACTTCATGTCTAAACTGTGACACAGGTGCAGTGGGCATCATGTGCGGAACACTGGAGCTGCGACGGCACTGATTTCTCGCATAATGGCACAGGGCATGTCAGGGATACATTAACCACTGTTTAAGTCTTGTAAATACAGTGCAAGCTGTTTGCACTTTGTTTGAAAACTTTTTTTTTTTAAAAAGCAAACTCCTCATGTGCTAAATAAGGCACAGGAAACACCTGCACCATGTCATCATGTCTCATTCGAAATCTTTTATTAGAAAACCGACTTTAGTAACCTCTGTAATCTGAGCAAACAACTCTTTTGATGACTAGTAATGACGGAATTGTATCTGTTTATTCCATTTATTGATTTTCTGGCGTATTACTACTTTTTTCCTCCTCAAAATTATCATGCCTGCTCCTATTTCACCTAATATTTTAAGTCAGCAAACTAAGAGCTGTCTGTTGGTAAATGGCGCCGTTTGAGTGAAGCGAGAGCATTAACCGCCATGATATTATTCAGAGGTGAACTGTTACATCACTCCGCAGCCTGTGTGCACGCAGACTCCAGGGATGCAATTAACATTCCTAGTCGTGCTGAACAAGGCACATGTGGTAGTAAGAATCAAGCACATATTTACGTTGTCTGTGTGAATTTGCTTCGCCTCTCTGTTGTTTTTTTGTTTTTTAAAGTTCTTTTCACATGCACTTATCCACCCACTGATATCCTCCGCAGGCATCGATCAGCCGGAGCTAACAGCTAGAGGGTCCTTAGGGGGATGCAAGTCAGATATGCTCGGCCATTTTAGGCCCCACTAGTCTCAGGTGAATGGATCTCGCTTTTAGTCCCCATCTGGTGTTCAGAGACCCCCCTACAACCTAATTACTCGGGGTGTCTTTGCTTTCCTGGATGGATTATAGTCCCACGTCAAATGCTGGAGCACAAAATGTCTGCCGGCTAAAACCAGCTGAGTGATATTCTTTAGATAGCAGGATGTGGTTAGTTAACTGGCATCCACCCTGCCATGAAATGGAGAACTCCCACAGAGTACCAGAGACCAATCAGCCCTGTGTCCTGTAGAACACGAACTGAAGACACAGAGCTATGGCATTTTGGAAGCATTTGACCATATGTCACCCAGTAAATTGTGTGTGACTGTGTTTCTCCAGGTTGAGAGAATTATGTCCCCTCTGTTGTGTCCCACTAATGTGAATGAAGTCCAGTTTGATGAGCTGATGATTACGCAACAATAACTTGATGCCCCTGTCTGGCTCCTTGTAATCAGTTCAGCTTTATTATTCATTCCACTACCCCTGTTTCTCCAAAATTTTTTAAATGCCTTTATGTCGTAAATGTGGTTTCTGCTATTGCTTCTTGACTCTGAAATGGTAAGGAGCCGAGTGTCTTAATTACAAATCCTCGAGCTTTTCACTGTGTGTTTCTAAGCACATTTAAAGAAGAATTAGAAACCGCAAATTACTACTCTTTAGGTAATCAGAACTACCTGTATCTGAATTGAAGTTACTCTGTTCAATTTCTATAAAAGTGGCAGTGAGGAATGCTTGAGAAGAGAAACAGAACGCAATGTGCTGCATCCTCCCCTTGTGTGCCAAGTTGGGGTTGTTATGGCAACCAGAATCTGGTTCTGTACCTGTTGCTATGGTTGAGAAAGAGAGATGACGCTGTCTGGCAGAATGCGTCTGCCATTTTATGTCTAGGATGTGACTCTATTGGGAATATTGGCTATAAATGGAAAACGAAGATTGCTCATTGATTCGTTGGTTAGTGACAATCATGATCTGTGCATCGGTGCCCACACAGATTCTGTTGTTTGTGTGTGAAAAGGGGAATGACCTCAAAGTGAACTAATATTCAGACAAAGTAGGTGAGTAATGCCAGAATAAATGGAGCACTCCTGTCTGATGCATTTAATCTCAGATAGTGAGTCTGAGAATTCCCTCCCCTCTGCCGAACTTGTCAACGTAACGATGCAACAGGGTGACAGATTATGTGCGAGGTGGAATTTGGAGGTGATGCACGATGTCCTCACTTCAATTTAATAACAAAATTGGTTCCAAACTTGTAACCACTTTCACATCTGGTCCCGAATGCAATCAGAAACCCTGGTGTTTTTTTTTCTCCATCCTTGATGTCAAGAGCCTCACATCAGAGACCCACTCTTGTGACGCACAGACGGGACCACATGGGTGAGGCAGCTCTCTTCTCTGAGCACAGCGGTGTGGGCAACGGAGTGAGACGTCGATGCCATGTTGTGAGAATGATTCACCCTCGGAAGCTGAGTGGTCTCCCACTATCTGCTGTCGTGTACAGCGGCTTTGGCGGGCTTCATTTTTATACTCCCACCTACATCTAACCTGGTCTCTGATTTAATGCCCATTTAAGACTGAAATGGGGGAAGTACGTACTCTGTAGAGAATAGAAAACTTGCATCATGTGGAGAGCACAGCTGTGCTTCCCAGTAAGTCTCTATCAATTTGCCCCCCCCCCCGCTTTCCCAGGTCCAAATGTACCTCACACGTGATCCTGTCTCATCATGATCCGCTTTTTTAATGTTAGCTCACCTCATTGGCACTGAATCAGGGCATGGTGTGCCCCCTTGTTAATAAGCACTGTAGATTGTTCCAGGAAAGGGGAATAGGGGCATTGGTAACATAAATCCTTCTTCATTTCTTCGTGCCCTGGCTCCAATTTCACTTTGGAGGCAGGTCAAAGGTGAAATTAGGCTTTATTTAGCCACCTGTCCCACTGTATCCTCTTTCCGTGCCCAATATGGAAGCTGCTGATGTGCCAGTGTGCACCTTAACCTGTTTTAGGTCCGCAGTGGGGGCCACATCACCGCATTGTTGTTGCCGGGATGCGGTTGTGTCTATCTGGCTTTATTTGCGATTGGCAGCTGCAATAATGGTGGCATCTTTAGCACACAGCAGTTACTGTACTGGTTTCTGGAGGACACGCTGTGCTTTTCTGTCAGCATGTGACCTGTGGAGGGCGATATGCAATCCCTGTCTCTCCACATCTCCTGCATTATTGATAAGTGTGCTGAAATCCACTGAATGCACAAGGCCCTCTGCGGGGACATCTTGACGCAAAAGCCTCTCGAGCACCCTTGTGTCGAGGAGGCCCGGCTTTAATTTGCCCATTAGCGAACCACAGGATTTACATGAAGTTAATTACCGCTTTGTTTGGAAATAGTGGAAATACTCTAAATACAGAGATTGAATTTATCTCGCTAAGATGCAGATGCTGCTTTTTCAGATTTATTTTTTTGTTCTGCTGGTTTTGGTTTTTCTATTTCTGCCCTGTTTGCATTGTTGATAGGCCCCTTAGCACACTTTAATTCTCTCTACCAACTTTTTCTTCCACCCTTGAGGCTTTTTACACTCCTCCCTCTTCCTCTCCGCTTCTGTTCTTGAGGCTGAAGTGTGGGTTTGACTGTTTTGACCCCGACACAAGTCAGCCTTTGGTCGAAACACAAGACACGAGTTCAGTTTGTCTAATCAGACCATTTGTGGAACAACTGGGGTACCATATGTACAAATATCCTCCGGTCAATCTCAGTCTCCTCCTCCCCTTTGGTCACATATCCAGTGCACAGTGTGAAAAGCCTAAACAGTCGTGTCAGAAGTACCAGCAAGCATGGTTCGGAGGAATGAAATGCCAGGCATGGTTGCAGATTCTTGTTCATTAAGAAATGTCTGTGTGGCAGCTGTCGGGATGCATAGCTTTCCACTCCCAAGTATACTCAGTATTGTTTTCTTTTTGATGTGTTATCGGCGCATACTGTAGCTGATGGGCTGTTTTTTGTTTGTTTTTTGTAAGAGTAGACACACAAGAGTCGCAATGCTCAAAAAAAAGGCAAATGCCTCATGATCCATCACTTGTTCATGTGACTTTAATTTCCAAATATAGTACTGATGGTGCTGTGATTGAGAAAGACGATCATATATTGGATAAAAAATAATACAGTAAATGAATACACCAAGTGGACACAAATGCCAAGAATGATGTCAATGAAGCAGACTTCATTTTAGGATGGAAGTTTGATTCATGTTGTTTACTTTTGTACAACATTTGTATAATCAGCTGAAGTTTCCTGAGTTTTAAAATGAAGCAAGTGTTGTAAACAAGATCAGCTTTGCAAGTATACAAGCTAACCGAAGGAGAAATGCAGCTGATTTGGGGCTCTTAAGCAAGAACTAGCGAAAAGACACATTGAGTAAGCACAAAAGCAGTGTCAAAGAAAACCCACTGACCAACTGCTACAGATCCAGTTATTGATGGATAATCTCTGTTCTCTCGTGAAATTGAAAAGCCAAGGTATCAGCATGCAAATGACTGGAATAGTCTATTTATTTGAATAAGGATTCAAATTCACAAACAAATGCTGCTCTCATTCTCCATGCAGTCAAGAGTGAAAGAATAGGAGTTTTCATCCAGATACTTTGTTATGTAACCCATTAGAAATTATTTGACTGTATTAGGCCCTCAACATGGAGTCATTCTTGCCTCATATTCATGTTAAAACTAAATGTTTTCAACCACGTAACTCTGTTTTTTCTCCTCCACAGCTATTAGCAACCCCAAAGCTCCAAAGGAACCAGCAAAGACCTTCAGTTTTGATTATTCATACTGGTCACACACGACGGTAAGTTGAACGTTTTCTTTTATTCTAGTATATACTAATGTAGATTTGTTTCCATTAAAGGCCCAGAGTTGTACGTGTTTTAAGAGATCTCTCTATGTGCCCTGCAGCCAGAAGACCCCAGCTTTGCATCACAGAACCTTGTGTACAATGACATTGGCAAGGAAATGCTGCAGCATGCCTTTGAGGGCTACAATGTCTGCATCTTTGCGTACGGCCAGACAGGAGCTGGCAAATCCTACACCATGATGGGGAAGCAGGAGGAGGGGCAGGAAGGAATCATTCCCATGGTTTGTCCCAGAGTGCAACTTTTTGACTTTACTGGACTGCAGAAATAGACTTAACGGGGCTCTAGACATCTTGTGTTGTGCATTTACCCGTTAAATCAGAATTTTATGGATCAGGGTCTCTGTAAACTTCTAAAATACTTGGGTCCTGCAGACTCTGATCATATACACACATATAATCTATAATAGCATCATATAATCTAAAAGGATATAATGTATATTTTCCTTTGACAATATAGTACCTTGAATGAATTGAATTATGTATTGATTCTAACTCGAAATTGGCTTTCTTTGATTCAGAGATCATCATTTTGGATGCATTGAAACAAAGCAATTCTGTGCTAATTAAGCAGCTCATTGGTACAGAGCTTAATTTATCATCTCTCTCCAAAATATGAATGTTAATGCATAATTTCACAATGTGTGTTTGTACGTGTCTGTGTGTATCTAACATCTCTCTATGCTGTCACTCTGCACTAAAACGCCTCCTTTCTTTGCCTCTCAGCTCTGTGAAGATCTGTTTGAGAAAATCAATGACGACGGCAACAAAGAGGAGCTCTCCTACTCAGTAGAGGTGAGTCTCACACTGGTTTGGCATCTTTAATCCCCATTCTTAATTCCAGTTTGTGAGTGTTGTGTCTTATTGTAATTACAGTATTACAGTGCGAGCTGAGGTCAAAGAAGAGTCAAAGAGAGAAAATGAAAGCACAAAGTTGCTTGGCATTTAAAATTGATCTGCTGTTGTTAAAACATCACCAGTCTTTGGTGGTATAATCTCTACAATAAATGGGTTTCATCATGCATATACAAAGACATCACAAGCCTTTTATCTGGCAATTATGACCAAATGTGAAAAAGAAAATCATACAAATAAGTGGGCAATTGTGAAAAGTCTTTCCACTTGCTTATTTTCTCAACTGCTACACAATGTGAGGCTCCGAATCAGTGTTCTCTTCCTTTTACTTTTGCCTCTAGGTCAGTTACATGGAGATCTACTGTGAACGGGTGCGGGATTTGCTCAATCCCAAAAACAAAGGGAATCTGCGCGTACGAGAACATCCTCTATTAGGTCCTTACGTGGAGGACCTATCGAAGCTGGCTGTAACCTCCTACACAGACATCGCTGACCTGATGGACGCAGGCAACAAAGCCAGGTGAGCCGCACCTTGGAATCGCCCTTTCGATTGTTTACAATACAGCTGGGCATGTTCATATTACACATATGGTAGTAGCATCTTGGTTTTCAGTGTTGGTGAGGGTAATAACAAATGATATAATAGACAAATGAATTTATTAGTAGTAAATTATTTATAGGAAATGGAGCGTGATTATTTTCCTAAATGACTGGGAAATCACTGCAGCTCTTCCCAAGAGTTTATCTGAGTGTCATGAACATGAAGTCAATTTTGACTCTTAAACAGGACTTCGCGGAGTACACTTGTGAGCATCTGTGTGCATTTGTGTCACGAGAGTTGGTGTGGGGAGGAGTGAACCCTGCCTTAATCTTCCCATGCTGACTCAGAGGGCTTATTTCTAGAACATGCCGTGTAACACCCGTATCTCCCTTGTGACTATCCCTCTGAGTAGTACTTGCGCATTTGTATTTGGTGTCTTTACAGTATTATCCACCTCCGCCGCACAAAATAATCCCTTATACTCAATTCTCTCTAATAGGCATAAAACCCAGTGATGATAGCTCAAGTAAAAGCCAGGACTGTGCATTTTTGTACTAATTGTGTAAGAAAAAATGCTGTGTATCCGTATTATTTATTTTATAACGCCACACTATGCCTTGCCTTGCAGAACTGTGGCTGCCACAAACATGAACGAGACCAGCAGCAGGTCCCACGCTGTATTCACCATCGTCTTTACACAGAAGAAACACGACAGCGAGACAGACCTTTCGACAGAAAAGGTCAGAGGACACTAAAAAGACGCCCTGCTGTCTGATTCCCTAATTAGATAGTGATGCTGTCAATCATGCCGATAGATATGATTCCAAGCTGCTGTGAGTGCACTTCCTATTTGTGATATCTGCTTACAGCCCGTTTATTCTGTTTGCTTCTTTGATTCGGGCTAAGCTGTGTCCCGTGTTCCTTGGTGGTTATCAGAGAGGAGGAGGGGGTTTGGGGCCATTTTAGGGTTGACTTGTCGCATTTCCTCCGACAGTGCAGCGACAAAGGCTGCTGTGTTTTTGTAATCACAATGCCATTTGTATTCGGCCACTCCATCAGATCCTACTGCCTGGATCTATCCACGCTTGACAGTCTTAATATTTGAATGTACATTAGATGACAAATGTCAATTTTTTGTAAACTGTGCATTTATTTCAAATTCATTTACTCCCTCCCTAGGTCAGTAAAATTAGTTTGGTAGATCTGGCAGGAAGTGAACGTGCAGATTCCACCGGTGCCAAAGGGACACGACTAAAGGCAAGACTCGTACACAATGCAACAATGAAATGAAGCTTGAAATATTCTCAACTTTGTCCATTTGAATTATATTCCAATTTCTGCAGGAGGGAGCAAACATTAACAAATCCCTCACCACATTAGGAAAGGTTATCTCTGCCTTGGCTGAAGTGGTGAGTGCTACTTTTTTTTCTTTTTTTTTCGGTTTTCTGCACTCTTTCTCCTCCTTTTCATCCTTTTCTCTTTCCCACTACCTGACCCTCACCCCAAGGAATTAATCTTGGATGCCGGACTTGCTGTAATGCCTTTCTTTCTGTTTTCTTCTTTCTCCTTTCTTGTAACTCTTCCTGCTTACCCAGGATAATTGTACAAGCAAGGTAAATCCTTTGACATCTGAACGGCTAAACTCCATTGGCCAGATTTGACAACCTTTTGCCATGTGCAAAGTCATTGTTGTGGCGCTCTGCTACAGCAGATTTTTATCACCTCAGTGATGTGCTTTAAGCTACCATACACGCTTGAATTCACGTTTCTTGCACATGAGCAAAAGGGCATCAAATCAAGCCACAACTTGTTTCACATATTCATTCATCAATCACGTGTTGTTTTTGTTGTGACATAATATTTTTAACTGCCATCTAGGGGTGTCCCGATCCGATATTGATATCAGCTATCTGTCCGATATCAGTGGAAAAAACGAGTATCGGATTATATCGGCCTGCATCTAAAATCTCCAATATAAGCACTCCGATACAAGCAGTCCATTCCAGACTTCGCTCCAGCACTTCTTTGTAGAATATGCTTGTGTTTAAGTTAAACTAGTGGTGATTTTGCACTCTAGAAATATTTTTTTTTGTTTATTATTTATTGAGGTTTTTTTCAGGGTCTTCTAATGTATTTTGAATGTATTTTATTGAATTGTAGAATATTCTTCCGTTTAAGGTTAGAATGTATGTAAGCCATTGGTTAATAATAAATGGGTCTGTTTTTCTCATAGCTACTGTTGCAGACTATTGTTGTCTGTTTGAGTAATATCACTTCATCAAGCCTTTTCTAACATTCCATACTACAAAATAAGTCATAAAAGTAGGTATGATTCACCCTGATATCAGATCGGATTGGTATTGGCCGATACTCAATGCTGAAATATTGGTATCGTATCGGAAGTGAAAAAGTTGTATCAGGACACCCCTACTGCCATCCCTAATTTTGAGTGGTTAAACAAGTCCTTGCATTGGTTTCATGCCAGATAACTGAATATTTGTATGCATTTTGCAGAGCAAGAAGAAGAAGAAGACTGACTTCATCCCATATAGAGACTCTGTTTTGACGTGGCTGCTGAGGGAGAACCTCGGTATGAACATGATTAATAATTGAGATCTCCCTCCAGTGGAATATGAACTTAAATTATGTGTGTTTTTTTATCACCTTATACACACAATTTTGTGCTTTAGTACAAATACATAAAAGGCAACAATATCATTTGCAATAAAGATGTGGAGAGTTCTGTGAATAAAACAGTGGGTGAACTAAAGCTTAAGACAGAGTCACAAAATATAATATTTTTCAAGGAAAAGACGATAAAACGGGTAAAAAAAAAAAATCACAGTAATTGCCCTTTAAAATTGCATTGAATCATGTCAGAAATGTGAGCAAAATCTTTAAGGGGTCATCGACCACTATCTCAGTTGACCAAATGACCTTGGGCAGGTAATTCCAGAGCAATGAGGTTGCTGTCTGCAAACTCACTATATGTACTCTGTTGTAAAGTCATTATACCTGACCTGGAAAAAAAACCCATAAACATTTAATGCAGAGAACTTGGGACAGGTAGTAAGGAGTAGAATTTAAAGTGATTTGTAAATCTTCTCATATACTGAAATAATTCAAATACAAATGTAACACACGCATAATTTACTCTTGGTTGTTTCTTTTTTACAAGGTGGAAACTCTAGAACAGCCATGGTAGCTGCCCTCAGTCCTGCTGATATCAACTATGATGAAACTCTCAGCACGCTCCGGTAAGGCTGCTTCCATCCAGGGCATGAAGGATAACTCAAAAATGCATTGCAGCTAACTGTCGGTGCACATCCTCTATCATGTTTAGCTATGCCGACCGAGCCAAGAACATCAAATGCAATGCTGTCATCAACGAGGATCCCAACAATAAGCTGGTGCGCGACCTTAAGGACGAGGTGTCTCGATTGAAGGAGCTGCTTCGCGCACAGGGCCTGGGAGACATCCTGGACAGTGAGTTTTCTGCCACCACAGCAGGTTGTATCTGTAGCCACACAGAATTGACCTCCTCTTCTCAGGGCCAACGACAAGCAGGGAAGAACATGTCCTGTTGTCGACCTTCTCTGTCTCATTGTCGTCAGTCACCATGCCTTGTTTCCATTGTGCTGTTGGTATTCGTGACTTTTTTACAACACTAAAATATATTTATTGCAATGCTGATTTTTAATGCCTTCTAACACGTAATGTGTATCTTTTTAGTATCACATATTACATTTTTTTTATCATGTCATGTTCTGTTGAAAAAACTTTCAGTTCATGAAAAATTAATTTGGTCATATGTGAACGTTAATAGCTGATGATACTGAAGTTGGTTTATTGTATGAACTTGAGACTAATGGTTTATGTCTTGTCAGTCAGAGGCATATTACACAATATGAATTACGTCCGAATAACACGCATATGTGCTACTGCTATCACCGTACCGCTCATGTATCATTGAAACTTTCAAGTCAAAAGCACCAATCCATTCCTCCAAAGGACTTCCAACACTTCTAAATGTTTGAAACCCACAGATGGCCATAAGCAGTCTTTACTGTCCTGCTTCTCTTTTTGTTCAAAGACTGTGACAACATTTGGATAGATTTCTTTTTTTACATTTATCTTCCCTAAATACTGTCCTATCAAGAGAATTACTAGCCACCGTCCCTGAAGGAAATTATGAGAATGCAGTAAATGCTCTTAATGAGGCTGTGGGTTTCATTGCAGAGTGCGTAACTTTTGGAGTGACAAATTCTTTGCTCTCTGACTTGAATGTAACATGAGCTCATAGAGGACACGAACGACATGGCGAGCTTTACTCGCGCCCAACGACATCCATGCCATTTGTTCTCATCCGTGTCATCATTGCCACTCTGCTCACTAATGTCTAAAACATTTTCCTGCCATTCTGCCAGTGCTGACCTTTGACCCTTCTCATCTTTTCCTGCCTTCCCTCAGTTGACCCCATGGGGGATGATTGCCCAGGAAGTGGAATCAAATGTGTGTATATGTGTGGTAGTCATGCATTGCCTATCACCGTTAAGCTTATTAATAATATCTAACATTGCTTATGCCCCTCATTAGCTTTACGTATGGAATCTGCTACTAGCTTTGCATGTAAACGCTATAAATGCTAACGTCTCGTCAGTCGAGACTCAGATATGCAAGGCTTTCTTAGATTTGCTGACCTGGCAGGAGTTAGCATGCCATTAGTTTAGCATGCTTTACGTTTGCTATTTTTCTACAAAGATAGGGGTTGGGGCAGCTGCTTGGGATCAAATCTAACTACTTAACCAATTGCTAATTGAGTATTCCCTTTAGAAACATTACTTTTAGACTAATCTGTCCGTCTTCCCCAACTCCTCCCGATCGTTGGCTTACCTCGCCAACCTTCAGCTTGCTCTCTGAAGCTTCTTGTCTGATTTGCACAGCTGTCCTTCTGTTGACGTCCTTCTACTAATTATCTGCCGCAGGTGACAGTGCTCAAAGCTTTAAAATGCCAAATATCAGTTTGCAAACCGAGGTTCAGAACAACCGACGAAAAGGTGCAGAATTTAAGATTCTAAATAGATGCACCAGAGGCTGTGCAGTGTGGTAGGATAGCGAAACCTCAGCTGTAGTCTCAGAATTTCCCTTTCTCCTTTTTGCTTCGCCCTAATATTCTGTGTTGGTGCTCCTAATGACTATCATGACCCTCAGGTGATATCCTCATCCATTTTCCTTCTGTTTTGCAATTACCTGTAGAGATTAGCTGATTTAATGCTTTCCCTAAATCCTACATCACCCATGTTACAAAGTCAGTCACTGTCAGTTTTTATTTCCGAAACGTTGGGTTTTTAGTTCTTTGAGGACTCTGTGTTTACTAGCATTTCCTCTCAGCCATGAGCTTCTAAATCTTTTGCAGGGCTGCTGTGCCTTTTTACAGTGTGGATGAGGGTGTGTGTGAACGCACGTATATGTGTGTGTGGCGAATCTAAATATTTGACTGTGGGCTGAACTTTGGCAGCATGTCTCAGCGATTATCCTCTGTCTGCCCTCTGGGTTCCTCTCGCAATCTCCATCTCCAACCCATCCGAAGATTGATTTAGTGATAGCAGTTTTCACGCAGTATGTTCCCAATCACACTATAGTTCAAAACACCTTATTCCCCAACAGTGCAGAGATTGGAAATTGCACATTGAATGTAAATTGACCTACAATTTTCTTCTTCATGGCATCGTAAATTGATGTCAGCTCAAATTAAGAGCTGTGATCTGATGCATTTTCTCTGGAAGTTAGAGAGTATGCCATTAAACAGTCGAACTCTCTGGAGTGAAAACTGCTTTTCTCTATAGGCAACCATTATACTGGATGTTTGTCTTAACCTTTTGGCGTACAATGTGTGTCTTACATTGGTCTTCCCTCCCTTTTGTCCTCTCTCCTCCCCCATCTCCTCTTCTCTCTCTCTTCCTCCTGTTTGGTATTTTGTTCTCCATTTTTTTGTGTGGTTTTCCTCTCCCTATCCTGCCCGCCCCTCCTCTATCTCTGTTCCCTTTTCTTTTCCTCTCCTCTTTTCTCTCCTGCTGTTGGCTCAGACCTCAAAGACATTCAGAACAATAAGAATAGATACTTGATAGCCTCAGAGAACCAACGCCCTGGCCATTTCTCCACAGCACCTATTGGTTCCCTGACAGCCTCTCCATCCTCTGGCTCACTGTGTAGCCAGGGTGGCCTGCAGTCGGCCACCAGCATCCAGGAGCGCATCATGTCCACGCCCGGAGGAGAGGAAGCTATTGAAAGACTCAAGGTAAACTAGGCTTGTGTTGGCTGCTTACAACTCACCTACTTTATGGTTCTATCCCCACAGCTTTCTGGCCACAAAATCCATAAACAACTCTATTTATTTGCCGATTTGCTCCCTCTCCAGTCACCTGTCAACCAATCAGTGGAGCAAATAATAAGTGAGGTCTCAACACTTAAAATAAAAAAAAAAGGCCATGTGCCTGATTAATGTGCCATATCTTTTCCTACCCGAACAGCTCAATAATTATTTAAAGGGAGCACACGGTGTATTGAGTGTATGGCTGAGCAGGAGAATTTTTTAGTGCTAGCTATTGTATACTTCATTAAATGAAGCATTTGCAGCATAAAATACTACTGTAAATAACTATGATACAATATGTTTTTTTGTTTTGGATAGAAATAGGTCAATTTTTCCCCACATATTTTGATGGAAACATCCCCCCCTTTATTGTTTGTGGTAAAATAGGATTTATGATGTTTCATTAGGAGCAGTTGTACACTTGGTTGTAATATTTCAAGATATCTATGGGACAATAGAAGGTGCATCTTGTTGAAAATGAGTGGGAACAGTATATGCCAGCTGAAAGTAAAGCATAGAAAGAGGCAACTTAAATCAAATCACACGAACATTTATTTAATCCCTGTTTAATTTTAGCCAACGCGTGGCCTTTAATCAATTACATCTCTACACTAGCTGTAGACCTCTCACTCTGTTGATAAGGGAGCTCATGGCATTTCCAACCACCACCACAAGCTGCAGTTTCCATGGCAACTAAGGTGTCCGTCTGTCTGTCATCCAGTGACGTCAAGCACCAACGCAGATATAGAGAAAATTAGACCAAAATAGATCCTGCCTCATTTGCTTTTAGCTGTAATAGTGATGCACATACTAATCTGGGAGGCTGCGGACATTTTCTATTAAAAGATTGTAGTGAAGGTTGTCCTTACAATATTCAGAAAAGGTGTCATTGTCCCATACTGTCTATAACCCAGTATGGAAATGAATTAGAATACTGACCTAAGAGCAATAGATCAGTCATTTTGCGTTTGCTGATATGGCAGGTTTATCAGTATTCAGCGCAACATGTGTCTTCTTGCTTGATTGGTTTAAAAAAATAACATGTTGGTGTATAATATGATGACATACAAGCCTCATTTGGTGCCATGTAAAGCTCTAAGCAATATTATCAGATTTTAATATTAACATTTTAACAGAAACGTTATATTTTAAAAACACATACATTTGACCACAAAATTAGTAGTTTTTTTAAAATTGCACATACATGAGACTGCAATACTCAATCTGTTTTTTTTTACCTCACATCTTGTCTCTTGTGTTTAGGAATCAGAAAAGATCATTGCTGAGCTCAATGAAACATGGGAAGAGAAGCTGCGAAAGACGGAGGCAATCCGCATGGAGAGGTCGGTACTGGCTGTCAGCCGTAATAGATCAGTCTCAGTGGTTCCACCATTCTTTGCTGCGCAGTCTCACTTTTGTCACACATCTTGTTTCATTGCGCTCCCGCTGTCCATTCTGTCACACTCTGCTGCACACATGCCCCCGCACCACTCCTCTCACACCTCCTTTCTTTCTGCCTCGACTCACTCATTTATGGCAGCAGACATCGGCAATGCTACTTATGTCCACTGAATCCACTGGTGCCGCTGCCTGCCTGTTGTCGCACCACGAATCACCATCACATTTTACTTTGCTTTACTCCAATGCTCAAGTGTTGATGAAAATGAATGTACTGCTAATTCTTTGCAGTATTGTGTCTGGAGGCACTGAAATGATCTCCAAATACTTGTCCTTTACTGCAGGGAAGCCTTGTTGGCTGAGATGGGTGTGGCCATCCGTGAAGATGGAGGCACTCTTGGGGTATTCTCTCCGAAAAAGGTAAGAAAAATCATCTATCTGTGGAAGAGTATAGCAAATGTCTAATGGATGATGGTAATGCATTTCACCACCACTTCCTCACTTTTGTTTCTCATGCTGTTCTTTCCACAAAGCCCTCCCTGCACTGTCTCTTGTATTTCTCATCTGCTCTCCCTATCATTTTTGTCTTTCTGTCCACTCTTGATAACGCCCCCCACAAGTGTGCTGAGCTTAGCCAAGACAGGGCATTTGATGAGCAGTTTGATTGTATTTCCACCAAGAAGGTTTGTTGAATCAGGTTGGCAGGCATTCCTGGCAGTAGATGTAGCCCCAACTGACAGAGCTCAGTTAAGCTTTTAGTTGTGATTTACCACTGAGACTGTTGCTATTAGTACGATAAGCGTAAATTTCATAGAATACTGCTGTACTTCTTGATGAACAGCTCCTTATGTTAATATTTGACAAGTGAATTTGCATTTAAGCTACTTTGAAATTAAATTTTATATGCACCCACTTAACCAAGGTTTATAAATATAATGCTTCTCACTATGGTAGTAGATTAATCCGGCTTTCCCTGCAGCTTTAGTGCCCATGTGACGTCATGAACCATATTAAATTACAGGCAGTGATGCATTCCCCTCTCCTCATTTCTTCAACATCTTTGAGTAGAGGCAGTGACGTCTGCCAACAATGATACATTCAGTAGATGGCAGAGAAAAAGATAATAATATCTTTTAAAAACTGACTGCTTCATCTTTTAAAAATCCTCTTAAATTGAATCATTTTCATTCTTCTCATGACCCCTGTACTGCTACTAACTGTTTTTAGTTTGTGTGCCCCTCTTCTCACATCCATTTTTCTTCCATTCATTTCTCTCTCTCGCACCCACTGCTGCTCCATGGGTTAGCATTTCAATGAGAAGCCTTGTGATCTATATACAGACTTTAATGGGGTCTTTTCCCCCAAGAAGGTTGGTGGTTTTGCAGAATAGAAGCTCATAGTAGTGCTGTGAGGTGTGACTACTGTGTGGATGGATCCAGCTTTATTCATGTTCATAATTTCTAGTGTTTGATCTGAAATTATAAATGTTAGACATTTCTGAAATTCTAGTATGCAGAAGAGTAATTACAGAAGCCAAATGTTTGAACTGGTGTCAGAGATAACCGTATACCTCTTTTGTTTCATCTGTAGACACCACACCTGGTTAACCTGAATGAAGATCCGCTCATGTCAGAGTGTTTGCTTTACTACATCAAAGATGGAATCACAAGGTAATAAAACATGAATAATGAGAATGAAATGATGCAGAGGCTGTGGAAATATTCAGTGTTTCTTCTAGAAAGCATCTTCAGAAAACTGTACTTTTCTCATTATACTCTTTAGTCATTGATTTAGTTGCTTTTTCCTGTCAAACCAGAGGAAGTTTCAGAGGAAACTATTTAAAAGGTGTTGTTCTACTATCAATTAATATTTTTTTTACGATTTAATTGTCCCTTCATCTGTCCTTTTTGGTTGTTTCTAAGATTATCAATTTTGAGTGTTTTCTATGTTTTTGTTTGTTTTTTAAGGAGAAAATTTTAGTATTTTAGAAGTTCTGAATCTCTTCGACAGTTCCATGTGATGTGGGTGCTTAAGTCCTCACCTTCTCAAAATGTACATATGATTGTTGCAGGGTGGGTCAAGCTGATGCTGAAAGAAGACAGGATATTGTCTTAAGTGGTGCCCATATCAAGGAAGAGCACTGTATCTTCCGCAGTGAGAGGAATGCTAATGGAGATGGTGAGATGTCATCCCTAAGGGTTTTGTGTTTGTGTGTCTTTGCATTGCTGTATCCCATTTTTTTTGTATTTGGTAGTATTTACTGAGAAAAAACATTTCCTGGTCTGACTTTAAGACACTGAATCACAATCTCTAATGTAATTCTTCCATTTAGTTAGGACTGGATTAGTGGGGGGTTTTTTCTTTCCGTTTTAAACATTACGCCTAATATGGTGAGAACTGCACTAGATCAAGTGTGTAGTATTCTTTTGAATATAGCAATGATGAGCTTTAATAGATACAATGCTGATTAATTGTTGGATGTGTCTTTGCTGAAGTGATCGTCATGCTTGTGCCCTGCGAGGGATCGGAAACTTACGTCAACGGCAAGCGTGTTGAAGATGCAATCCAGCTTCGTTCAGGTACAGATTTGGAAATTAAAGAAAAGAAAAAAAAATTAAGAAGCATTATGATGGTCTGTTCTGTATTTGCGAATTTGTAACATTTATAATGTGTTTTCTCTATCAGCTTGCAAATTGTAAATTCATAGTTCATAGCAAAAGCCTACGGAACATGACAAATCTATATTGACATTCAGTTTTTAGTATACAAGTTTATTTGCAGATGTAAATTTAATGGTTTATTTTTGTTATTTATGAACTTTCAGGAAATCGTATCATCATGGGCAAGAACCACGTGTTCCGCTTCAACCACCCAGAACAAGCTAGGGCTGAAAGGGAGAAAACGCCAACGGCTGAGACCCCTGTGGAACCAGTGGATTGGACCTTCGCTCAGCGTGAGCTTCTGGAGAAGCAGGGCATTGACATGAAGCAGGAGATGGAGAAAAGGTGTGATTTTTATTCATTTTTGATAGTGCCTGGAAACAGTGGTTGATATACAGGTATGGATTGTTATGTATTTAACCACACTTTTTCATAATGCCATGTAGACTCACTGAGATGGAAATATTATATAAAAAGGAGAAAGAAGAAGCAGACCAGTTACTGGAGCAGCAGAGACTGGTAAGTTCAAAGAAACTGGCACTCATTTAGTGAAACCCACTTTGAGTGAGTCTGTTTTCTGAAATATGTTGAAGATTGTTGGAATCAAGCAATAGTGGGTTTAAAAGGATTGTCAACAATTAAAAGCACCTTCTTAAGTGATTCTGTTAGTTTGTGATTTGAGTTAGTTGAACATCAGGATGTGTCACAAGTGTGATGCTAAGATCAAGCATTGTTTTCTATGATAAATCACAATTGGAGAGTGAGTTTGGCTTTTTAGTTTACTTTAGTCCAAATCTGACTAGTACTAATTCTTACTCTGAGTTCTGACACTTTGAGATGTGTGTGCTAGCGCATGTCTGTTCTTCTTGCATGGAAGTTTTTTTCTGGTTTGAGAGAGTTGAGCTTTTACTCGCCTTCCTCTTGAGTTTAACTCATTTTTCTGTATGAATTCGATTGTGCAAGAATAAGATTGTTAAGCTTTCCCCTTTTCCAAACCCCCGTTATCACTTTCCTTGTTTGTGCTAGATGTATTTGAATCTTGCAAACAGCAAATTACAGCCACAAATAATTTGATAAGAATAGTTAAATTGAATACAACAGATGAACGCTGGTCAGCATTGAAACACACATTGAACAATCTTTTGTTACAGTGATGCTGCTTTTGCATGGTTCATGTTAATAGCATGTTTTCTTAACTCCTTCGGTACTGGTTCTGGACTAAGTTGCTTTGTTTGCTGTCGAGCTGGTCAACTTTGAGGTGGCTGTTGATTTGCTTTGATTAGATTCCTATTCTAGTCTTCTTGCTCCGTTTTGTCTTGAGTTTCATCTCTTCAATGCAGTTGCTGACATGTACAATGCATTGGGATAACAACAATTCCTGCTGTAGTTTTTGACGGGTAGTGACAATGTGGTTTCTCATTGACTTCTTTGGCGACTTTTTTTCTTCTTTTTTTTTTGGTCGCCCTTAGTTGGTTTTGGTTTAGTCATGCACCGAGGGCACAGCTCAGTACCAAGATATATCACTCCTCACAGTTGAATCAGTGAATCACAGACCTCTTCCATACTCATGGTCCAGAGCTACTGGCATAAGCTTCAGACTCCCAGCAATGGAATATGTATAATTTATAGTCATAGATAAAGTATCATATGCAAGACCTGACACATCGGCACCCACTGGTTGTGATCTGTAATGTTCTTTGTCAACGGAAAATGAGAAACTGCATTCTTTTCCGACTAACTAATCTTTCTTGTAGTGAATTAACACTTATCCTCACCACTGCCTCTCCTCTCTCTACTGGCTTTCTTATCAGCTGCAAGACCACTGTCCTCTAACTCACTGCTAACACTAAAGCCACTCAAAACTTCTGGACTAAAGGGGAAAAGCTCCAAAATCCAACTCCAAGCATGCCATGCATGCCATGGTAGCATGTTTGGGACCCAGTTTTCAAATCACCCAAAAGGAAAATCACAAAACGATACCAAAGAGCTCCAATCAGCAAGTCCTATCATCTATTGATATTTCTTTTCTAATCATATAAGACATGCTCTACCTTTACCTTTAATATCAATATGCAACATTGGGAACACTTGCTAAAGCTGATGTCCCCATTTCTCAGATGGCCTTTTACAACAAATGAATGTACCAGCTAATACTTCTACTTGCATCCCGACCACTAGTTCATTAGAGAAGATGTGAGAAGGATGAAAAAAAGATCTAAAAAAACAAAAAAAACAACAAGAAAGTCAATGGAAGCCACGGTTTGTTGGATTTTCATTTGTTTTCTTTTTTCAGCATAATTCTTGGAATGATACTGCATGTTGCCATACATCTTGTACAATGATGTATGCTAAATATTGTAAAAGTAAAAACAAATCTGAACATCAAAAAACTGTTCAAACCGACGAATTACCTTGAGTCACAGTCAAAGTTCCCATGTTGCATATTCATAACTTTTACTCATTCTTTTTTTTTTTTTAAATAAACCATCTTTTCATCTTCTCTTTGATTTCCCATTTTAATTTCTCCTTTATGGGAACCATTTGGTTTTTTCCCTTGTTGTTTTCTCAAGGATGGCGACTCTGATAGTGGGGATGACTCAGATAAGAGGTCTTGTGAGGAGAGCTGGAGACTGATCACTTCCTTGAGGGAAAAGCTCCCCCCCAGCAAGGTACAAACCATAGTGAAAAAGTGTGGATTACCTAGCAGTGGGAAGAGAAGAGAGCCTGTCAAGATGTACCAGATCCCTCAGCGGCGCCGCATCACCAAGGACTCCAAGTGGGTGACCATCTCTGACCTGAAGATCCAGGCCGTCAAAGAAATCTGTTATGAGGTTGCACTCAATGATTTCCGCCACACACGACAGGAAATTGAGGCCCTGGCCATTGTAAAGATGAAGGAGCTCTGCGCTAGCTACAGCAAGAAGGACCCCAACGAGCGGGACTCGTGGAGGGCGGTGGCTCGGGATGTTTGGGACACTGTAGGGGTTGGCGATGAGCGTATTGAAGATGTCATCACCAATGGTATCCGACCGGGAGGGGTTGTTATGGATGACCTTAAGGTTCACATTGATAAACTTGAGGACATCTTGCAGGAGGTCAAGAAACAGAACAACATGAAGGATGAGGAGATTCGAGCTCTCAGGAATAAGATGGTCAAAATGGAAAAGGTCCTTCCACTCATCACCCCTGAGGGCCAAGAGAAACTTCCCAGTGTACCTCCCAATGTAGACACTCTTACATGTGCAGCCAGTACTCCAAGCCCACTAGAAGCAAAGCCTCCTATGCCTGAAACCCCTGATGTAGAAAAAAGAGATTCACAAATGGGCCAAAGCACAGATGACTCCACTCTCAAGCGAGGCCAAATGCGCTGGTTACGCCAAGAGCAGTTACGCCTCAAGAGCCTTCAGCAGCAGGAGATCTCCAAGCAGCTCCGGCGGCATACCGGGCCCCATCGCTTTATACCCCCAGAGGACCGCAAGCTACGCTTTCCCTTCAAAAGTAACCCGAAGCACCGCAACTCTTGGAGCCCTGGCACCCATATCATAATCACAGATGAGCAGGTCATTGAGCTCAAGGTGCCCAAAGAAGCCGTGGAGGAAGAAGAGGGAGAAAACCAGGCTTTGGACGGAGTGCAGTCCAGAGAAATGATGTCTGCTTCAGTTATTGAAGTCACTCCTCCATTGCCGAGCCCATCAGTCCAGCGCAGAAGCAAGAATGCAGAGCAAGGAATGAACCAGAGCCACAGACACAGCTACAGGAACAACCAACATCAGCAGCCCCACGAACGAGGTCGCAGCAACTCTTTTAATCTCCGCCAGCGACCCTCTGGCTCCATGGAGTCCCTGCAGCAGTCTGAAACCAACAGGAGGCATTCACAGGCTTTCTACCCACCCCGCCACCATCAGAATCAGCCAGCCCCCACCCAGCAACACCATCAACAGCCTTGCCACTATAATAGCATGATGTATACTGATAGCAGCTTCAATGGCTACCAGCAGTACCATCACACTGACCATGCTAACCATCCAGTCAACTTTCAGGCACCTCCTCGAATGCGCAGGCAAATGTCTGCTCCAAATCTAAAAGCCAGCAGAGAGACAGCAGTGTGAGTGGGACTTGTTGAATGAGAAACTAGAATTGACATACCTTTAGTAGGCAAACACATTACAGATCACAACAGATCAGAGAAGTCCAACAGCTAATACTGTGACTTTTTCACTTGATTTTGAGTGTTATTGGTTGATCCAAACGTATTGTATGTATTATAAAAATACATTTTATCATCGTCATAATATATGCTGTGTTATGAATTTTTGCTGCATTGTATATGCTGATATCACAGGTATTGAGAGAGCCGTCTTAAGCAAAAACATATAAGGGGACTTTTATTTTTTCTTCCCAGAAGATCCATACCATGCTCACTCTGCTCATTTCACATCCTGTGTGACAATTCATCAATCATGTTTTTATTTGCCAAGTTTATC
Source organism: Mullus surmuletus (assembly GCA_903171835.1). Lineage (NCBI taxonomy): Eukaryota > Metazoa > Chordata > Actinopteri > Syngnathiformes > Mullidae > Mullus > Mullus surmuletus. Next base: position 413,865 of record CAESWR010000135.1, on the reverse strand, counting down.
TTCATTGTTGAGTTTATATATTTGCCAATTTAGTATTTTATTTTTGAAATATTTTAGCCACTACAGTATGAACACACCGATGTGTATCATTTTCAATGTTCCAAATTAGGAGCCGAAAAAATATCCATATTTATTTCCCCATATGGACCACATGATCGAGTGTTAGGATGGACAAATCAGTTCTTGTTTGAAAGTTATACAGTTTCATAAATCCTCAGAGGCCTCGATCAGAGTCAAACACCCAGTATTTTGAATGTTTTAACATTTATCATGGATTAACTTTATGCACAAGTGAGTTGTGTTACTGGATTTTATGTATAGACTGGATAACTGAGGTATTCAAAAAGTGCCTTCTCATGCACTACTTTGTTTATCCTGCTGTGTACAGTAGTTAAGTATTTCCTCTCCGCTTTTTAAATTTGGTGCTTACTCACAAGGTTCCATCCAAATTAAACAAAAGAAATTAGATAACATGCCTAACCAGAACTAACTTTGTAGTGATATACTGATTTATAGGAATTTCTCACAAAACCAGTTGATTGCTTGATCCCAGACTTGTATAAGATATTTTGCACTCAAGTTACAGATTAGTATTAAATAGTAAGTTCACAAATTAATTACTTTGTACTACATTTTTATACCTCCTTTACAAAATACTTTTTGAGTCCTGGATGTTTCTACAAATGTTATGTTCACTTGAATCACGGATCTCAGTCAAGATCCTATTCAATTTAAGACCACTTCCCTGAAATGTTAGGGGATGGACCCAACTGGGAGGACATCACAGAAACAACCATTTGAGATAACTTTATTTGAAAGTTAAAATGTCACCACTCTAGTAAATTGAAAATAATTTATTTTTCTTTACAAGTCACACAAAGAACCTAGCTCTGAATTCTGTTACGTGGTCTGAAGTTAGCATTTTAGGTTTGTGAGTTTGCTCAGTAAGCACAGACTTCACCACCATTCAAATGGGTGTCCTACAGGGTGTTGTCATGGTTCCCAAAGACTCGCCTTAAAAAATGTTGGAGGGAAGACAAAGACTTGAAGTGTTTGCATAATGTTTTTTGGGAGAACTATTCATGTCAAATGAGATTTGTCTCATTTTAGCTGTATCAAATGCCATATTAATCCATTCAACCTATATAGATCTATCAAAGATGGTCTATGAAGGCTAGTTTATTTGTTTTTTGGGTTTTTTTGGGGGGGGGGTTCTGTTTTAACCAGTGTTGACCCGTAATAGCAGCAAGTCTGCCTGTCAATCTGCTATCTGCTGCATTTGTAGCTTTAGCATAACACATTAGTTCTTATATTTCAATACCAGATGACATCAAATCATTTCAGAGACTTGTGGCAGCATGGGAGAGACCTTGAGCAACTAGCAAACTGTTAAACTTGGGAATTGTGATATTTTCTGTGGTTTTTATTTTACTACGTTTTGACAGTATATATTTTTCCTTAACTATGCTGTAAAAAAACAAAACAAAATCAAACAACCAAATGATATCACACGAGTTTAGTCTCCCCACTCTCAGCTGACTGTCATTGCATGCAATAGCTTTGCATCGCTGGGAAACGCTACATTGAATTATTTAATGTATACACTGGTGCTAATGGCTACCAGGTAAGCTGGAATTTATACAAAAAAGCAAACAGACAATGTACAGTATATTGTTCTTATGAAATATAGGTGATTGGTCACAGTCCAAAGGGTCTGTTGAGTGTCATACATCTGCTGTTTGAATCTGCATTATCAAGTGCCTCATTGTGCCTGTGTACCATGTTGTGTTGCTCCTTAATCAAGCACTTTGTGCAAACATGCATAACCTATTGGAACAGTACTGTCACACAGGTTTAAAAAGAATATACTAAAGCCCTGTGATGTTGGAAGTTTATTTTAAGTATGACTGAATAAAAAAAAAAAGACATGCTCCAAATGCAGTTATTTGTTATAAATGTGTGCAATGCGTTTGTTTCAATTTACCAGTTAATGGATATGAATACATAGAAGAAAGACAGGTATTTTTACACCATCTCATAGGTCAATGCTTTAGTTAACAATTATATTGTAAAGCTCAAACAATGTGAAACTCAATTGCTTATTAATTCAAAATATCTCCTCTATTCATATCAGTATTCCATGAATATCTAGCACCTACACATATGACCTATGTACTTAAGAATTTATCTCCACATGATCATGCAATTCATTTGCAACATATGATTGAAGTCCCAAATCTACTTGCATTCCCCTATACTTTTTTCTTATACCTTTTTTTTTTTTTACAAGCTTGAGTATTAACATTTTCATGTACATAGATGACCTCAAATGGTCTCTCAAAAGGTTAAGGTCGGCATCATTATGTTTCAATAACGGCATAATACATTCAGTAACATTTTATGTCCATAGTTTTCTTGAATCAAAGAGTTCTTCTTTAGGGTGGCTGGTTGGTGGAATTTCAGCTGGGAGGAGGTAAATGACAAATGAAAAGGCTGCATTGTCTTGCCAGAAGACACTGAACAAACAGGATGAGGTCATCGGGACCACAGTCTGTCCTGCTCTGATGATGATGGCGCCCCTCATTGGATTACAGTTGACTCAGCCTCTGCAAGCACCACTCCTCCACTGCTGCAGCCATTTCTCAGTATATTATTATTATTATTATTATTATTATTATTAAGTTTTCCTGTTAAAAGGAGTTTAATTCCTACACCAATGTTTGTCTATTGTATCTGTTGTGGACAGAGAAGACTCAAAGCATATATTTATCCCCTTTGGATAAACACATTAAATTATTTCTGCTTGTTGTGGTGAGGAGATTTCATTGTGTTGTGATCGAGTGAAGATTTTACTTTCTTTCTTTTTTTTTCAACTTCAACATTAATCATTTTTCACATACATATGTGATATCTGTGTGATACACAGTGTTGTCGTCAGGTCTGACAATGTGCAGCATAATGAAGACATTCCGTAGTTATATCCTTGTCATTGCACATACCTATAAGCACCAACCATTTTACATCATCATGTTCATAGATCCATTGTCACTATCATTTGCATGTTATCGAGTCCTCAGAGCTCTAATACACAGTTGGACCCCTCTAGGTGTGTTGAGGAAATTTAAGGGATGCTGTTCCTTTTGTGTCTGTGTGGTGATGGTGGGGGAGTGTTGAATGGAGTTCTGATGGCTGCCTGAGCTCGCCTGGTTGTGGCTGATGGACAGATGTCTATGTTCCTCTCCCCTGTGTGTCGGTGTCCAGGTTTACGAGAGCAAATTGCAGGAACTTCAAAAGCAAGTTGAGACTCGTTCACTGGTTGCTGAGACACCTGATGAGGAAGAGCTGGAGGAAGAGGAAGAAGAGGAGGGTATGTACTGTAAATTTTCATTTTTGTGTCATTCTTCTTTTTCTTTTATGCTTACAAAACCAAAAAAAGAAGAGAAAAAAAACAAACAACTGAATGTGTTCTTCCTTGTTTTGTATCCAGATCCCATACTACTGGGATGTGCGTATTGTATTCGCTGTTTTAGACCTTAATGTTAACTTCATTCAGATTGATTATGACATGTTAATATTTCCATACTAACTACAACTCAGTTCATTAAGTCAAATAATGGATGAACCCTCTCATTCTTTTGCTAAAAAGCGAATTACTAATGTACATAAACTAGCATGTGAACACTAAAGGACCACACCAATGCCTCCTCAGCTGCACACTGGCCAGGGCATAATTATAAAAAACAAAAAAGAGGTGCCTATTGAATGGGCTATGTCTGGATTAATTCATTAAATCCATGGTTAGATATTTGTATAGACACAAATGTACACACAAACAGCATATATTTTCTTTCCATCCTATGTTTGACCAATATTTTTATATACATTGCTTATGTGTACGTGCAGATACACACATTTCTCCCAAGAGATAAAAACTTTCACCAGTCACAGTTGTTTATATCTGCACTCTAAAACACGCAATGCCACTGGTATGGTCCTTTTGAGTTTAATGTGCATCCACACGGTGTGTGTAGATGCTTCCCCATGTCTGCTTCACCTGCCTATCCTGTACGCCTGCAGTGCCGTGGACTCAGCATGAGTTTGAGCTGGCTCAGTGGGCTTTCAGGAAGTGGAGGTACCATCAGTTCACCTCCCTTCGTGACCAGCTGTGGGGAAACGCTGTTTATCTGAAGGAGGCCAACGCCATTAGTGTGGAGCTGAAGAAGAAGGTAAGGGGAACTGTGTCGCAAGGCTTCCTCTAGTTTAGTACAGGTGCGAGGCAGGTGGCACAGATGACACAAAAAAGTTTAAAAAAGAAGCTCGATATTGCAAGGTGAAGTTGTTCATTCATGATATACCTGTGTGCATTCCCACATGCATAGGTTAGTCAAACTTGTAGCCATTACCCATAAGCTCCAGTGACATGTTATTGTGAAACCTGAGGAGTACCTTACATGATCTCCTGACCAGATTCCTTGACACAAACACTATATCACGATGAAAGGCCCCACAAGGCGTCTCTCGAATCCACACTGTTGCCTATGATTTATGTCGCTGAACGTGCATTCTAAAACCTAATGTATGTTTGAGATAATGCCCGAGCCAGCCCTTTAAATCATGCATTGGGCGTTCACTCGAGACATGGAGAGATATTGAAGTGATGCATGTCAAAGCCGCCCTGCAGTGTTCCACCGTCCCCATCAGGAAACCAGTGTGATTTATTTTCTTGTCCAGTCCAAGGCTCTTAATGATTGATACTGGAGATGGCACATTTTTCACAAAGACATTTCCAGATGGGGTCTTGCATATATTTCTGTTTCAGTCAATCTGTAATTTATGTCCAGTGTTCTTAATTGCTTGAGTGCGTTATTCCCCCAGAGGAAGGCACAAGATGGAGTACGGTGTTGTTTGGCTGACCTTTGAACCCTGTGACATCTGCTATAAAACAAAGCAATATTACCAATCTGTGAAGCCTATTGCAAACACTTAGTTTAAAAAAAGTCCTCTTGATCTGAATAAATTGAGAGACGTATTTGTCGCTTTTTTCCTTGACGCAGCTTGATGTATTTTCTCTTTGTTTTTTCAACTCCCACCTTTTAGGTCCAGTTCCAGTTTGTCTTGTTAACCGACACGCTGTACTCCCCGCTGCCCCCTGAGCTTCTGCCACCAGAGCCGGAGAAAGAGCGCGACTCCAGACCGTTTCCCCGCACAGTGGTGGCCGTTGAGGTGCAGGATCTAAAGAATGGAGCCACGCACTACTGGTCCCTCGAAAAACTCAAGTAATAACTGCACATCAAGCTAGTTTTAGTCATACATCTGTAAATTTTTATTCATATACCGTATCTCTTCTCACCATCTATTACATGGCTCATGTCTTCGCTTTCTGCTTCTCATTAATATTGAGTGCACTCTTGCTTCATTTGCAGGCAGAGGCTGGACCAAATGAGAGAGATGTATGACCGAGCTGGAGAAATGGCCTCCGCAAACCAGGAGGACGGCAGCGAAGGGTCTCTGACAGGAAATGACCCCTTTTATGATCGCTTCCATTGGTTCAAACTAGTTGGGAGGTATGTAAAGCAACATAAAATCCAACACTTGTGGCTCAGACATTTGAAGCCAACTTACAATTTTTTTATATTTGAATGTATTGAAATAGGCTGTTTGAACTAAAACGTGTCAGCTTATTATTGTTTTCAGTAGTAATTGGTTTGAAATGGATGCAGTCATTTAATGCTATTGATTTTTCATTTTCATGGTGAATTCTTGTCACATACATACATTTTCTATCATTTCAAACTTGTTTCCTTTTTGACACTATGTTTATCATCTCCGTTATGTTGCTCATGTAAATCCCTTTGGTACAAGTTGTGTTCATATTTGGTTTTTCATTTGTTTTGTTTATTGCATATACATCGTAATTTCATGTCACCTACCAATATACCTTGTATATTTGTTCATTTTTATGTGACTTCATGATTTGAAACCAGTTTTTTGTTTTGGTTTATGTTTGTTTTCTTTGGGTCACATACTGTGTCATTTCATTTGATCATTTATTTTGCCATGTTTCCATTTTCATTTTGATATCCCTTTTAGTTCATACAAAAGCTTTTTAGCCTTTTTAAAAACATACTGGATTTAGATTATGTGGACATTTGTGGCATTTTATATTCTGTTGTCTGTCAGAAAGCATATTAGAAGATTAAGTTATGAATCATTTTAACGTGGCAGTGGATCCGTACATGTATAGAATGGCCATGTATATATAATGTGGTGTGACAGCTAACAGCCTGCTCTAATACCTGCGCTTTTGAAATTAATACAACGTGCAGAGAATTAGCTCCTGTGATGCTCGATACAGAGGAGGAAAAAAAAACCAGAATGAACTTAGTTTAGCTTAGTTAGTATGTGCCATCTCAACTGATGATGAATGTGCATCTTCTTTTTATGGTTGATTACTTACCAATTCCAAAGATAAAAACCATGCTTATCTTGCTTATCTTCATATGCTTTAATGTTATATGGTAGGATATGCAATAACATGCCACTTATGAGGAAAAATTGTCATGCATAAGTGGATTTTCTCCTCTACAAAGATGTTCTTCAGCGGCCTGTTTAACTGACTTCAATGTTACCTTTCCTTGGTTTTTGCCACTGTTCCCACTCCGCCAACTCTAAGCTCCCCTATCTTCCACGGGTGCGTTAACGAGCGCCTGGCCGACCGCACGCCCTCTCCCACCTTCTCCACCACTGACTCCGAGATCACTGAGATGGCAGACGAGCGCCAAAGCGAGATGTCCGACTTGATCGACGACGAGGCGTTTGTGGACGACACTAGCTCGGACGCTGGCACCGAGGAGGGCTCGGACATCTTCAGTGACGGCCAGGACCCCTTCTACGACCGCTCCCCCTGGTTCATCCTGGTGGGAAGGTTGGTGACTGGCAGTGGCATTTCAACCCCCACCCCTCTCCTCCACACACACAGGAGAGGGCAGAAGTAGGGGGAGGGGTGCTGGCTTGGTTTATTGATTAGTGAGTGTAAGGGGGAAAAGGGAGGGGAGAAAACAATGTATCTAAATGAAACAGCTAAAAATACATTTTTATGATATGCAATTATAGAACATGACACTACTCTTCAAACGACAAACTTTTCTTTGTAAGATAGAAACCAGCATAATGTAGTAATTGAGCAGCTGGCAGTTCAAACTCTGAAGAAATGTGAGCTGCGTCACTTATTAATTATCAGTTTACTCTGAATTTCAGAATCAAATCATGTATTCACAGAGGCTTTGCAGATAAATTGGACTCCTTTTGAATTTAATATGATTAGTCACACTTCTTTGCCACGCATGCCTGCTTTGTAAGATTTCCTTTTAATTTTCTGGTCCCCTAGAAATTGAAAAGCCACCATCCTTTTCCCCCTGTGCTTTGTCCCAGTGTGATGTCATGTCCCCCGCCACCATCAGAGCACTGACTGTATTAACTCCCATCTGTGTTTGAAGTATTTGCGGTGTCTGAATTGAACAACTGTTCGTCCTTTTATTTATTTTCTTAATTCTGTTTTGACATTTGTTTTCACTAATGTTCCTAAGCATTTTTTTATAACCTTGTTTTAATGTTTCTTGGTTTGTAATAGAAGTCAAATTAACACAGCGGTAGTATGCAGTCACATCCATAATGCTTGCTTGTTATGTTATGTTAATGCATTGTTGTTGAAATAGTTTACCAAGGCAGCACTGGAAATCACAGCACACCTCGTACCGTGGCTGTAAATATCAGTAATAAACACAACACGGCAGTCTCAGAATAAAATGACGGATCAATGCGGGCGAGGGGCCAACCAGACTGCAGCAGCCGTGGCCCAGCTGCCTGCGTCACCGTGACTTCAGAGATGTTGCAGATTGATATCTCCTCTCTGCCTCGGCCTTGAGTCTCCCCTGCACGGGGGAGGTTAGGGAAGGGAGGGGCAGCGGAGAAAGCGCAGGTCGACTGGGGTGCAGCAAAAACAAATCACGCTGGGAAAAAAACTAAATGTCAGTGAATGAGGGACCAACATCACGACAACATGACACAATAAAGCTCATTTTACTGCTGCATCCCAGGCGACCTGTCATCACCCCGTCATGCGGTTTAAAAATAAAGTGGGCGGTTTAAGCTGTCGCTGATTTCAGTGCCCTTAAGCTTTCATGCTCTCTGTTCTTTTTTGTTTTGCGTTTTGTCCTGAAACAACACTGTCAGTAATTGTAGTCAAAAAAATGTATTATGAACACTGCTAATGTTGATGCAAATGTGTAAAAACTGTGAAAAATTGTGAGATTGCAGAGCTATTATTAGCACCTGTGACTGATTTTATTTCATGAAATCCCAGTTTACTCTGAGCCTTCAACGGTTTCCACGGGAGACTGCAGCAGTTGCTCCACACTGCGCCAGAATCCGATTTTCATCACTCGCTCCTCCTTTTTACTCTCAGAGCTTTCGTGTACCTGAGTAACCTGCTGTACCCCGTACCACTGGTTCACCGTGTTGCCATAGTAACAGAGAAGGGTGAGGTGCGTGGTTTCCTGCGTGTGGGGGTTCAGGCCATCGCTGGTGAGTAATAAATGAGACTCTTTAATGAGCAGAGTTGTTATAGCCTGTTAGTCTCTTGTAGTTTGATGATGTTTGTCAAAAGTGATTGTTTGTATTTCTAAGTTTCAACAAACTTGAGAGATAATGCAGTTTGAAGGAGCAGTTATAACACTGGTCACCTTTTAATTACTGACATTATTTTTGAAATGAAATGATTGAACCTTGTACCTATGTTGTTCCTTCTGTTTTGATATCGGTGTGAACAAACTTTGACGGACCCTCCCAGCTGTAATATCTCGTGGCAGAGGGAAAATTCCCTCACAGGCCTAGTCCTTTTGATGTGCTTTGACGGTTAACTACCTGTGATACAACATGATAAAAGGAGGATTCCTCTCTTTGTAGCTGACGAAGAGGCCCCAGACTATGGGTCAGGAGTGAGACAGTCAGGAACCGCCAAGATCTCCTTTGATGATGAGTACTTCAAAAAGGTAATCCCCGAGTCCACTTAACTGTCAAAGTGGATAAAGAAAAAAACTTCTCCCTGTGTGGAAGTGTATCATATTTGCTTCTTATCATTTCTTTATTTACCACATGCTCTCCAAACAAATGAAAGAATAGATGGCAAATGTAGATTGTAGATGTAAATTCTGATGTCTCCCTCCTTGAATCCCTTTCTTTCGTCCAATCAGAATGACTTTCCCTCTATGGTCATGACCCACTCCGGCTTGTCTCTCGAAGAGCTGCGTATCGTGGAGGGTCAGGGTCAGAGTTCGGAGGTCATCACACCCTCAGAGGAGCTCAACAGGATCAATGACATGGGTGCGTCTGCCAGACCTTCACCTCTTCTCTCATCATTTCTGACCTTTCAGGCCAGTGGGAAACACACTTGGCAGATGGCCCTGTTGAATGCAAAACAGGGCCCAAACTGTTTAGTCATGGAAATGAGGCTAGCGCTGTTTTTCTTGTTTTGTGTTGGAATGTGCACAAAAGCGGGTTGATGAGTGAAGAGATCTGTGCTACAAATCACAAGCTTTATAACGTTCAGAGATGTGGAGAGTTCGTATTGTGCCACTTAGAATTCGTATGCAGATTGCAAATCCCAGACTGAAGCGCAAGTCTGAGTGAATGGTAACGCTATGACCTTTCCCCCTGTTGCTTTCCTCAGACCTCAAGCTGGGAAACATCGCAGAGTCTAAGCTGAGTTGTGGTGATGGCCTGGCAGGCCAGCTGGAGGTAGGCAGCATCTTCACCTTCCGTGTTACTGTGCTGCAGACCACTGCCATCCCGCCTGAGTTCGCCGACATCTTCTGCCAGTTCAAGTAAGTTCTCATTCCTTGAAAAAAGCCATCTTTGATTATCACTAGTTCTCATCAAGCTGTTATATAAATATCAGCAAAACTGATATCGGAGCACCTTTGTAACCACAAATCAAAGCAAAGTGAGCACATACCATGAACAGTCTCATTCACTTCCACAAAACATCAATATCATCCAACATAGTCTAACACAATGTTGTCAAAACCACCATCAAAGAAATAAACATCCTAAAATTGTTTTTAAATGGATATGTCTCACTGACGCTCATTGTTTCTTTGCACAGCTTCCTTCACCGTCATGATGAGGCTTTTTCCACCGAGCCTTTGAAGAACACTGGCAAAGGAGCTCCCCTGGGCTTTTACCATGTTCAAAATGTGAGTTTATATTCACCATCACGCAAAAGCCTCCCCGTAACCCCCTGTGTGCCCATTTTGACCATTTTGACAACTCATCTCTGCTGGAACAGATTTCCGTCGAGGTGACAGAGTCTTTCATCGAGTACATCAAGAGC
>CAESWR010000135.1:385792-396808 GCA_903171835.1 Mullus surmuletus | reverse complement strand
TCTGATTTTGTTCCGCTTCGTCGTCATTCCCTAACTAGTAGCATGTTGTAATAGTCTACTTGTGTGTGCACGATTCTTCAGAAAACTTTCAAGCCACTAATTTTCAGTTTGCCAATCATCTGTAAAAATGTTTTCCATCAGTGTTATTTGTCTCCCAAGTAGCGTTTTATTTTATTTTATTTTTTTTGTGTTTATCTTTTTAAATTGTTAATATGTGTGCATGATATCTGCAGCAGCCCTCAGGAGAAGACCATATTTGCTTAAAAAATGAGATAACCTACAGTTGAAATCATGAAGGGAAAATACAAATATCTCAAAGAGACGTATCTGTTTACGCTCTGCTATTGAAAGCAAGGCTACTTCAAGAATTATTGCTGCTAATGTTTTTTTTTTCTCTAAATGAGATTTGCATCAGGCTGCCGCCTCCTCCTAAAGTAGACTCAAGCTCCCGTGAACCATCTCCTCAACAGCCTTTAGACGCAAACACAAAACGGGAAGAATTTATCAAAGTCCCAACTCAGTGAAATAAAAGGGCAGCATTGAATTTCCACTGTACATTCATGATGATGCTTAGATCCCACTGCTCAGTCCGTGTATCTACACCGACTGCGACCTCTGATAGTGCTGTCCGTCAGTAAGTCAGTCAGTGATAACAACAATCATGCATTTGTGTCAAGGTAAAAAACATGCTAACTGAACAATGAAAGTGATTTCATATCTCTGCGGTAAAAACACAAGTTTTGCTCCTGCGGGTGTCATATATTTATCCCTGTTTTTGCCATTTCATCTCAAATGAACAGGTTACTTAGAAAACAGGGTCTCACAGGAATGAGGGAGATGATCTAAAGAGAGAATATCATTTGTACATAGAGTCTGCTCCGGGATCAAGCGGTCTCGTTGCAGACATTCCTCTCAGCTCCGCTGGCAGTTCGAGCCTCAGACCTCATCAGCGTCTTAATGTGCTTTATGTTTAATTTTTTAAACCATCAAGACGAAACAGAGTTGAGTAAGGAAGACACAGAAATTGCGCTGCTGTAGACGTGATGCCGGGAGTTAATTGATGAAGTTGCGTTCACATTGCCTGCAGGACAGACGGCGATACGGTCGAACTCATGACTGCCCTCTGCCACAGCAGTGTTGGGTTACATCTCTGAAGTAAAGCACTCACTGCTCAGCAGTGTGAGCTAACACACCACATGTTACCATGTGTTCATTTTATATTTGAATTTAAACCTCATAACTCATCTGTCACTGTTATGGCTGATTCTCTTTTCCTTTTTAATTCTCTTTTTTTTTCTATTATGCTTTTAATCATAGTGGTGTTTTATATCAACTCTAACAGGGCATTTATTATTTCTTAATTTTGAATTATATTTAACCTTATTTTGCACATTAACACAAATCTCTATAGCAAGACGAGGACAGGTCATGTCTTTTGAATCCAAGATTGTTTTGATCTGAGAATCAGGAACACTGAGAAGAGCACATATCAAGGCTACACTGGATAGCTGTTACTCGAAAAAGGTTTAGTAGAAAGAGGTGATATTAAAGGGACAAAATATACAAATGATGTTTTATTTCTGATATTGTTTCAGAAAATATTTGCTCTGTTCACTGGACCACAGTTACTATATTGAGCTCCACGTTGGAGCCTCTGTCTCAACATATCCGAACCAGGACTGGTACAGGTGGGTGTGAATAAACTCTGGTCAACCAACCAGCAGTAAACCTACTGTGCCATGTCAAAAAACGGCTTTCACACTGATGTGAAATTGAGGTGTTGAAACAGAGGCACCGGTAGCAAGCTCCATTTGTTACATATATACCATTGTATTGACATAAAGATAAAAACCATGCATGTCATGGGTCTGTACCAGTTGAAAACTCTTCCCTCAAGTCAGACAACCTGCTGGTAAGAGAAACAGAACATTCTGAATTTTCTAAGAAATGGTTTTTTTGCCCATCAAAGGAGGGGGAAAAAAAATGACCAAAAACTATCTATGCACTGATCAAAGTTTAAAGTGCAATGCACATGATACTCAGAGCAAAGATTTTCATTTCAGTTACTAATTTGCAGAGGTATATTATTTTGGATTGTGTATTTATTGTTTGCAATGTATATATTAGTTTGCAGCTCTTTGCACATAATAATAAAAGGTTCAACTAACTGATCAAATAAAGTCTGTGCGGTTTAGTTGTTCTACTCAGAATGAACCAAATGATGGTGTGGCGGAGTTGAATGTACCATGAAGATGTGTGTTTTTTCCATCATTTGAAAAAAGGGGAAAAAAGGGAACTAAAATGTAACCCAGCTTACCTTCTTGGAGGGCAGGTGGGTTGCATTAGTGCTTCCTTTTTCATTTGAAAGTGATTAGCTTTTTGTTGGTTACAAGAATATTTACTCACTAGACATGCTAGTCAGCCATCTTAAATCTAACCATTTCATAAGGGTGTTTTTTAACACGTTTTATTTTGTCTTATATCAGGGAATATGATACGAAGTAGCTAGTGAAATCTTACAATATGTATTGTTTGTGCTGGTGTCTTTCTTCACCTCAACACTTTTCCGTGGATGCCTTTCAAGCAAAAATAGCTGATATTTTTCATCTTTCCCCTCAGACAATTAATATTAGTTAAATAACCTTATCTCTCTGTGGATTTGTTCACTAGATGAAATTTAAAACAACCCATTACATTAACACTGTACATCATTTGTCAAACCGGTTTCATTTTCATACTTATTTTGTAAATATTTGTGTTGTATGGAGCTTGAATTAAAATGTAAATATGTTTACTGTATTTGTAATAATTATAATCCATTCGCTGTATAGCATAGATGTGTCATGCAGATATCCTAATTCTGTGTATGGTAATCTTGCACCATTGAACTGTTTAGTGAATGAGGCAACAATAAAAAAACAAGTGCAAACTGTGCATTAGCAGAATATGTGATGCATGTTTCCTTTGTGAAGAGCTTGATTCATCTAAACCATTTAGTCTTCCAATTTTGCTGAAAAAACATTAATCATTGATGAGAAATGGGTTAAGAAAGGTTTAGAAATCATAATATGCCACATTTCTGACTTTGAAGTAAAAATTATGGGAGCCAATTGTAATTCTTGATTTATCAGCTTTAATTTCTCAATATGGTAGCAGATTTTATCCATAATAAGTGTTAGAGGTTCTTAAAATATGATATCTACATTCGGAAGTAATCTCTAGTTGTCAGTACTTTGAAAATAGGTATCACTTTGTTTTTGATATTTTAGTAGTGAAAGCCATCCGCAATCATTTCAAACAAACATTTTAAAGGCTCCGTCTCAAGTGTGGAACTGTTGGTGTACAAACTTTTCCAGCTCGTCCACTTCTTTACGTGTGTAGATCAACACTCCTATCCGCTTCTCATGCATGCAAAGACACATTCGAAGACAATAAATGGGCTGAGAAGCAACCATTTATTCTTTGAATATTATTAGAATGCATGAGATGAGGTTTACTGCATAGAAGAAGATGCACACATTCTGTATGAGAAATCTCTCTTTTTTTAGTCTTTTTCAAGAAGAACATTTCCAGAAAAGGGCATCATCTATGACATGACATTTAAAAAAAATATATTAAGCTGCCAATTAGAAGTTGTCTTGAGCAAGGATTTCAATGGACGTAAAGGAAGTTAGCACAGAGCACAGTCTTCTATTCTAGTGTAACAACATCTGCTTTAACTAATGCATTATGCAAATGGTTTGCACGATATTCCAAAAATACAGACACAAAAAAATAGCAATGCTGAAAAGGAGAGTGTGAGTTCTATATCATGTAACATGCGTACAAATGAATGGAGTCTGTGTGTGCTTAATAAGAATGACTGCCACACAAACCAATAGGGGGGCGGCATACCTCTGCTTAGGCTTCTAGACCAATCAGAAGAGACGTCTGGCATCGCTTCAGCAGGCTAGACGCGGTGTGATTGGACGGTGTTCGGGGTGGGCGTGTGTCAGCGCCGTCAGTAAAGAGGAGAACGAGGAAGAGAGCTGTCATTTGGGAACTTCACGGTTACATTAACCCAGCAAAGAATCATGGCGGAGTAAGTTCTCCCGCAAGTTTTCTCATATTTAGACTGCTTGGAAAATATACTTACTTTATGAAGCGTGTGTCGGAGTTGCTGTATATGTTCTAGCGGCGTGTGTTTCCGTGTGGTTCGGAGTAATTGGGTCCAAATTGAAGTGTTAGCTTGTCGGCTAGCGTTAGCGTTTCATAGAAATGAATTATATTCACCGTAAAAGTTGCCCCATATGGACTTACATTGTTTTTTCCGTCATGGATACATGGAAACCCAACGGAACTCCCAAATAAGGAAGCGGTGTTTTGATTTGCTATTTCTCAACTTTCATTTCCTTGAAGTGGAAACACCTATCTCGCTTGTTAAATGCACATTTTAAAGATTTTATATTAGTTTTGTGTCGTGTTGGCTGATATGAAGGTGATGAGAGCATCTTCCATCTTCTAATGTACTTCTGTGACGACTCATTCTCTTCCAGAGCTGATATTGCACTGATTGGATTGGCTGTCATGGGCCAGAACCTCATCATGAACATGAACGACCATGGCTTTGTGGTGAGTCAGCTCGGTAACGAGGTTTATTGTTTGCACACTTCATGGCACCGTGGAGGATAAAACACGTCATCGCGATGCCTCTTCAACAGGTCTGTGCCTACAATCGAACGGTGTCTAAGGTCCACGACTTCCTGCAAAACGAGGCAAAGGGCTCCAAAGTGATTGGTGCGGAGTCTCTGGAGGACATGGTGTCCAAGCTGAAGAAGCCCAGGAGGGTCGTCCTGCTGGTGAAGGCCGGCCAGGCTGTGGACGACTTCATCGACAAGCTGGTTGGTGGCTGGACGTCTTCAGAGCGCAGAAACATAAGTTGTGGAAGATTGTTCAAGTTGTTCTACATCTGTTCTTCTCCAGGTTCCTCTTCTCGAGGCCGGTGACATCATCATCGATGGAGGCAACTCTGAATACAGAGATACGACAGTAAGTGAAACAAAGAATGACAACTATATATCTAACCTGCATTTTAGGAGACCGTTTAAATGCAGTATATAGAGAAATCAGTGAATAGTTATTGTAACAGTACCACTGGTACTAGTATAAGTATTTTAACATGTGTTTGTCACACAGAGGCGGTGTCAGAGTCTGAAAGAGAAGAACCTGCTGTTTGTTGGAAGTGGAGTGAGTGGTGGTGAGGAGGGGGCACGCTACGGACCCTCACTCATGCCAGGAGGACATAAAGAGGCCTGGTGAGTTCACATGTTCGTTTACTCACTTTGCTGCATAGTCAAAGAAAAGTGACAGGTGTGTGTTTGTCTGACTGGTGGGTTGATGCACATTGTAGTTAAAATAATGCTTCTCTTTTCCTAAACCAAACAAAGGAGCTGGAATATCTAGTTAAACAATTTATTTTGTTGGGGGAGGGTATGGTTTCTGGCCAGCCTCTGGGGAAACGGTCACGAGAGCTGTGCTCGGGTGAGGGGATTTTAGGCACCTGTTGAGGAACAGGCCGGCATAATTGTTTTTTGCTGAATAAAACTCTCAAAGTAAGAAAGAGCCTTGAGTTGTTTGTCCTGAGGTGGACCCTAACTTTACTGCACTCTGGCTTGCAGCACTTTAATGTATTCAATCCTCGACTAATTGTTGTTAGTAACCAAGCAGTGTGTCTTTTTATCCACATGATGATTCTCTATGACTCTCTTTTTGTTTTTCTTAAGGCCACACATAAAGGACATCTTCCAGAGCATCGCTGCCAAGGTTGGAACAGGAGAACCCTGCTGTGACTGGGTGAGTGTTGTCTCCTCTTTCTCAGTGTGAATGTAAAGCCGAATGACATCTAAGAACCATGATCTGGACTCTTCAGGTCGGAGATGAGGGCGCAGGTCATTTTGTGAAAATGGTCCATAACGGCATTGAGTACGGCGACATGCAGCTGATTTGCGAGGCCTACCACCTGATGAAGGATGTTCTGGCCATGGACCACGACGAGATGGCAAAGGTGAGTCTGATTAAATATCTCTGTAACATGGGCTTCAGCAAAAACCACCCTTAGTGTATTTGATCGCCTTGTAAAAACCCTCAGGCCTTCGACAGCTGGAACAAGACGGAGCTCGACTCGTTCCTGATCGAGATCACAGCCAACATCCTCAAATACAAGGAGTCTGACGGCACACACCTGCTGCCTAAGATCCGTGACAGTGCCGGGCAGAAGGGCACAGGGAAGTGGACGGCCATCTCGGCGCTGGAGTACGGCACACCCGTGACTTTGATCGGTAAGATAATGACACACAGGTGCAGACGAGGAAGTATCCAGTTTCCCTGTCCTGCTTTCAGTAAACTGCATTGGTAACGGTGAGGTTGCAACATGTATTACATCACACCTGTTCAGCTTTCAACATGGCATCAAGAGGCTTGATGATCAGAGCGGTGGACCTCCTCTAGTGAACATGGTCAATTTGTGGCAGCCCCTAAGAAGATTGACGGCTTTTCTTATGGCCTCCTCTTCTCAAGTGACGTAAGGGGGATTTGTGATGCTCTGCAGCTTTTGCCGTCTTCGCTCTGACTGGATGATGAGGCTGGAGGGCAAAATTCATAATGCAGTGCAAAGAATATTATCTTATTACTGCACTGAGAGGCTATACAAACTGGGTTTATGAAGGTTTATTTGAATTGTTAAAGGGTTTTCAAGGGTTAGATATGCTTTTTCTAAAGAAATAACGAAGCAGCTTAGTTTTGTTGCTTCATTTTTGGTTTATGTACCTTTTGTAAAAGTTTTGTAAGATCTTGCTAAATCAAACTTGCTAAATCTTTGCAAATGTTTCGATTATAGTGTGATGAAACAACATGTTTGCTCAGCAATGGCCTGAGCGCTGTGGCTCGTCTGCCTTGGTAGAAGAGAAACAGGCAACACAAAAGGCTTCATTGTATCAGATGAGATCTGTGTGTGTGTGTGTGTGTGTGTGTCTGTGTGTCTGTGTGTCTGTGTCTGTGTCTGTGTGTGTGTGTGTGTGTGTGTGTGTCTGCCTGTACAGTGTGGATTTCTGCCCCCACTGGGGTCGACATTCCTCATTCGGATGGTTCAGTGGACACATTTTTGTCTACCTGTCTGCCTGCCTGTCTGTCTGTAGTGGTGTGTTGCATCACAGAGCTGTGCAGTTTTTCGCAAGTCATGCTTACTCAGTGTTTCTTTCCTGTTCTTATTTTGTTGCAAGGTCATTCATATTTTTAAAACGTGGTGTCTGCCAAGCCTTGTTTATGTCTCTCTCCCTTCAGTGGTGATTTCACACCCTGCTTTTACAGTAGTATCACTGCTACACTGACTCATGCAGATCCTTAATCAGTACTTTCGTCTTAGCATGTGAGCAGTTCAGCTAAATCCCCCATTCATTCATTCATTCCCTTTTGTTTTTGTGTAGCAGATAATGTGATGTGTCTTCTCTTCCCTTCTGCTCTTTGTGTTTCTCAGGTGAGGCCGTCTTCGCCAGATGCCTGTCATCTCTAAAGGATGAGAGAGTGGAGGCCAGCCGCAGCCTGTCGGGGCCGCAGGGGGTCAAATTCAGCGGGGACAAGGCTGCCTTCCTGGAGGACATCAGAAAGGTAGAGCAGACTAAAGGCACAAAACATGGCTGCCAGGGCTGCAGTATCATGACAGGCCAGGACAACAAGCAGTGACACACTTAGTGAAAAACTGTCAGCATTTTACTTTGACAGCCGGTTTGTATATCAGGTTTTTAAATTCTTTATAATTCGATATACGGCTCTTGTTGTCAGTTTCAGTATTTTTTGTCATTATGGCTTTCAAAGTGATTGCCAGAGTAGCCATATTTGCACATGTGATTGGTGTACATTGAGTGTTTAAACCCTCTCAGAAGCACTCACATTGGGCCTATATTAGTAAATTCAAGAAGGAAAAATGAATGCAGTTTTATCATATATGCGGCAAAAGAGGCACTTTACGTTGTTTCATAGAGCCATAAGTGTATTTAACAGAGATCTGCACTCTGCCAACCTAATTTTTGAGTCTAAAACAGACCTTTTTGTTTACGGTGACTCCGGTATCAGAATTGTTCTTTTCTTCTCCACAGGCCCTCTACGCTTCCAAGATCATTTCCTACGCACAGGGCTTCATGCTGCTTCGCCAGGCAGCCAAAGAGTTCGGCTGGTCCCTCAATTACGGCGCCATCGCCCTGATGTGGCGAGGAGGCTGCATCATCCGAAGGTATGCTTGACCTCGCATCAGCTTGCCTCACGCTTCCTTTTTGCAATGTTCTGTCAACATGGATATTTCACACTGATGGTGAAAAATGTGGTTTTGCATGTATGAGAGAATTGTTGAGAAAGCGAGAACTTAAAGAAAATGGTAGAGTTCTTTGTTAATGCAGGTGACTTTGGTATTTTAATCTTTAGGGCGTATGACAAATCATGCTTGTACCAATTAAGTCTTTGTACTGTTGTACTTTTTTGAAATGCCATAATAGAGGGCAGTATGTATTCCTGTAAAACATAGAGAGGAAAGAGGAAATGAGGATTGTGAAATTGCCATTTGATGCACTCTGACTCAGAGAAAGCCTCACGCCTCCTTTCAGTAGCAGGTTTTCACGTGACATGTTGCCATTCCAAAGTTCCTTTGTTGAGACTTTTTGCCCAGACTTGTCCTTTTGTCTTTGCTAGTGTCTTCCTGGGTAAAATCAAAGAGGCCTTTGACAGGGATGCAGAGCTGCAGAACCTGCTGCTGGACACTTTCTTCAGTAATGCCGTGCAGGACTGTCAGGTATGAGGAAGGAGGAAGTTGCCCAAAAGACGAACCTGCAACATCTGCATTGACAAAGACTTTTTGCAAAAGACTGGAGTGAAGCAACACTTGGTGACATAATCATCATCTGTCAGGCATGCTGGTTGCTCAAATAGAAATCAAATGTTTTCCTGTAATGTTTTATGATAAAGAGAAGTGTTTGTTTTGTCTATTTGAGAGCTCCTAATGTAAGTCTTCCTGCCAGCTCCCTTGTGACACAAACCAAACAAGTCCCACCCACAGTGAAATTAGTGTTATATAGGAATTGAGCGACCTCATATCATAACCATTCATGTCAAACTCACCTGAACTGGAACGTTAGCGGTTGTTACATGTTTTGATGTCTGTGTGCAGGAGTCCTGGCGCAGAACGGTGAGCACCGGGGTCCAGCACGGGATCCCCATGCCCTGCTTCACCACTGCACTGTCCTTCTATGACGGTTACAGGCACGACAAGCTGCCAGCAAACCTCCTCCAGGTATGACCAATAATAGAGGCTGCAGAGTTGAGCAGATTAGAGGCTGTTTGTGTTGGGATTGAGGGGCTTTAAGACCCTGATAATGTAGAGTGTTTGTGCTTTTGTACCTTCTGTCATTTTTGGTGTGAAAAGCATTTGCAGTGGAGGTTTTAGATGTCAGACTTTGCTGCTTTTTCTCAGATTTTAGTAGAGCCTTAGATGGACAGATGAATTAGTGCTCAGCTACTACTAGCAGGCTGTGTATGCTTTGTGTTGCAGGCTCAGAGAGATTACTTTGGAGCCCACACGTATGAGTTGCTGTCAAACCCCGGGAAGTTCATCCACACCAACTGGACGGGCCATGGCGGAAACGTCTCATCTTCATCCTACAACGCTTGAGGCACTGACGTAACAAAAGACAAAGACAAGAGGGAGACCACCTGTGAGACAAGAGAGCGTGTTACACATTCCATCGATATGACCACAACGGATTATTTAAAACCCCAAAAAGCCGCCTTCGTCCAACTTTTTACTCATCTCGAAGATGTGTCATTGCACATTTTATTTATCAAGAAGTGGAATCATAGAATAGCTTCCCGCTTGTGTGTATGTTTCTGCTTTAGCAATGTTTTCTCACAGTCATCAGAGGACGAGCGGCTAAGTGTTGACTCCATCTGGACACTCAAGGTATCAGGCTAATGTTCACCAGTCATGCTGCGCCCCGGGTTCACCATGCTAACTCTGGATTAAGGTGGCCGTTGCACTCTACTGTATTAGGCTAAATAAAGATTTCAATCCCTTTATAATTAGCTTGTGTGGCTCTTACTCTCCAGGTGCTGTAAAAGGGATTTACAGGTGTTTGTTTGTATCACTAAATTAGGAAACAAGTGACATAAGTCGACTTGAATGGCCTGTCGCACTTCTCTTCCCCATGTTCATACTACTGATGCAGTACATGGCACCATTTGTATTAAGCCCCCCTCGCATGGCTCCAAACATAGTATTAGTTACTGAAAGTAGTCATGCTTCAGAGGGGGGGAAAAATTAGATTTATCAGAACTCTTGCATGTTTGCAAAAGGCAGTAATTCACCCAGAAGATGAAAATGTTAAAAATGCTTTTTCTCCGTCATGACCAAACCCAGAAATGCATCACACCCACACTTGTTTGGTATTCTACTTTTATTCCAAGCCTTTATTGTACTATACAAAAGTCAGTTTGTATCCAGCTGAATGCTTTTACATACTGTACTGATGGTTTTAGAATCACATTTCAACAACAACCAAACTGTACTGGGAACGGAGCTTTCCCCAGTAACGGCGATATCTCCAAACTTGATTATGTTTGGTTGATGGGGATAGCTAGCTTCCACCTGACAGGTTGTTTGCCAATTCAGCATACGTCACAACCTCTCATCCTGTCATAGATATTTACAGCACAGACGTGTTGGATCATTTTGTTAATCACGGTTCAGACAATGGAAGAATGCGTACACGTTGCGAAGGGTTTGACAGTATCACTGAAAATCAGCTCAACAGTTGACAATTCATCATCTCCACACACCGAAATGTGGAATTTGATTGAATAAATGAAAAATTCTATTATTTAGTGAGCAACAAACCAAATGTTCATTGATTTGCTCTTAATGTATTGAAAATGCTTCTTGCATTCAAACACTGAGCCAAAGTAAATAAAAATAAAAACTGTAAAGGGCATTAAGGTAAA
>CAESWR010000135.1:352202-385109 GCA_903171835.1 Mullus surmuletus | reverse complement strand
ATGGAAGAATGCGTACAAGTTGCTAAGGGTTTGAGAGTATCACTCTCCACACACCGAAATGTGGAATTTGATTGAATAATGAAAAATTCTATTATTTAGTGACCAACAAAACAGATGTTCATTGATTTGCTCTTAATGTATTGAAAATGCTTCTTGCATTCAAACACTGAGCCAAAGTAAATGAAAAAAAAAACTGTAAAGGGCATAAAGGTAAAAAGCAAGCTCAGCTAATGTATCTTGATTAAGAGGCCCTCTCCATGCACTGTTTATTATCAGATATATGTATATAGATTCCAAAAATTAATGTAGAAAATAAAAATGACTGACTATAATGAAAAAATGTAAACACACAAAGAAATCAAATAACACCCTCTTTCAGCATCCCCGCTGCTCTGTCTCCTTGCTGAGATTATCAGCTGCTGAAAGAAACATGTTTATTTTAGCCCCCTGTTGCCTTGAGTGCTGTCGTAGCTGACAGCAGCGTGTTACAGCTGATATCACACCTGATGTTGAACAAAAACAAAGCCTCACCTCGGCGCATCTGCTGCAACAGCTTGTGCTGATTGCCACATTGCCTTAATAACAGTGAAATTACTTCAAGGACCACCCCCCCACCCCCGTTATACTCATGCTGGAGCTTTGACTCGGAATCTGAACATGGCAAAACAAACGCCATAAAGTCCCTGCATGCTGATGCTGTAAACAGAGTGCTCCATCATCAGTGAGACTAACTCCAAGCAGCCCCCAGAGAGACCCTCACTTTTAGACTTCTCTATTAATTGGGCTCACCCCACTTGCGAATACGCCTCTGCTGTGCTCCAGCCTTTCTCTCAAATGTTAAGTTCATCCTAGGACAGAACGTTCTCTAGAATTGGGGCTTTGTGTCACTGAGGCCTGGTGGCTTACGGGAGCTCGGTGCAGGTGGAGGGTGAGATCCCAACAAGAAACAAGACGACATCAGACATTCTGCTGATGCCGATGATTTTCAGCAGGATGCAAAATTCTCTAATCTTGGATAACCGCATCACACTGGGCACAAACGAGCCTGTGTGATGACTTTATGCAGCCTGGTAGAGGCCTCTACCTTCCCACAGTATCTAGGAGCAACGTTTTGGTTTTACAGTTTATTTCACTAAAGTAAATATGATCAATAGTCTCAGAAACTGGAGGGACCCAGTGGGACATAATGACAGAGACAGTGAAGCATCATGTACTTTCGAAAGATTACAAACTAAAAAAAAATAGTGTCACATCAGCACCACCAAGAGGAAGAAAAACAAAACTACATCAACACTGATGCACACATCAACATCAACTTAACTGTACAGAAAATGCACACTCAAAAGAACAGATAAATAGTGGGCAAAAACATTAAGAGAAATGGAAAGAAAGGTTGGGGCATCCCTTGACAAAGTCTTAAATCCAAGATAGCAAAGATGTCCAGTTGGTTATTTCATACACTGGATAACAGTATTTTTTTTTTATATTACCACAGATATAATAGCAGAGATTTTTGTTTTTGTTGGCAGCTACATGCATTAGTTATTCTCTCACACTGCTCCTCTGCAACAGTCTTGCCTCTTTTTAGATCCTCCCAGACTGCCAATAATACATAATCCAAGTAGGTTGTTCAGATCAACTGGGCTAGTGACTAGATTGCTCAAAATATTTAGTCTGGTGATAGCTTCTCTTTTACAAAAAGAAGAAAAAACAGAAAAAAAAGAAAAAAACTCATGGGCTACCCAAATCTTAGCTACAACATTAAATACTACATACTGCAACATATACATTGTAGTCGAAATACAAATCTATATTTCATCTACATTAATAGACAACAGGTGATTAAAAACTCAGGACCTTTATTTTGCACCGCAATACTAAAATACTTCAATACATCAAGAGTGAATCCTTGCTGGCATGTTGTCAGTAACTTTAGAGAATCCTCAACTCATTACAATCCAATCACGCTACAATCAAAGGCAAACAGAGAGAGGAAGATTCTTGGTGACCACATTTAACCTTACTTCCATTTATCAGCAGTGACTAATGAAGAGTGTGCAAAATGACAGACATGCATCTGAAGTCATCTGGTGGCAGCTGTGATTTGGTCCCATCTGACATTTGTTAGGCATTAAGAGAACCCTTCTGCCAAATGAGCTGGGTCCGCTCTCAATTTCGTTTCGGGATGGTCCAGGGTTTCTTGTTAGTGAGGTGATGATCCCTTTCAGGATTAAGGCAGCGGTGCAGCGTTCCCGGCCCACCCAACAATGTCTTCAGCTCCAACTCCAACCTGGATCCCAGTGTCCCATGTCCGAGGTTCCTATACATGTGAATTAAAGTGTTGGCATTTCAATTAATTGATTGTCAGAAAATAAAGTCACTGTGAAGAGGGTGTCATACCTAGTCAAACTCTGTTTTATTTCAGACTTCCTTTGAATTCACAAAACATAGAAAATGCATTCATAACTTCAAACACAAACTTTCAGTGGGAACAAACATTCACCACATCAGCCTCTGAGCTCACTTGCAAACTTCCAACACACTTTCAAACTGGTGCGCCCCCCTCCCCCCCCCAACCCAAACACACAGACATCACCAGCACAAAATCACATTTTCACACAGAGAGGGTGGTAACAAGGAGAAAAGAAAGCACACAACCAGACACAGCATTCACGTCAAACCAGACAGCAAGAGAAAGCTACGAAAAGATACAAATAGCACTTGACATTTCACTGTTTTAGGTTGATAGAAAACTGTGAGAGTGGAGACCTTAGGGATCTCCACACATAAAAAAAAAATGTCCTTGTGATGACCATTAGGAACACACTCGTACTTGCTTCTTCCTCTCACACTCGCACAAAGCCACAGGTTCTTTCCAACTCTCGCAGGCATTTGTCTTTTAAAAAAAAAAAAAAGAAAGGAAAAAACAAAAACAAAACTTTGCACAGACAGTCCGTCTCACACCAGCTTGCTTTCATTTTGCTCTGCCGCTCGCTCACTCAGTCTCACTCTGTCCAACATCAATCCCATTCATCGATCTCGAAAAGCGACAAGAGCAGACAAGATTTGTAAATCCACAAAAAAAGGGGAGGAAAAAAAGACAACACCCACCGTCTAACACAGTATATGCAGAGTGAAGCTGTGTTCTTTGATGACAAAGCATTTACACATTGGAGGAGGGGAATTGATACTGAGATCGGACGAACATTGCAGCCAATGAGGCGCTTCCTCCCGGGAAATTGGGAAAGAGTTGGTGAACTGCAGAAGAGATTTTCATGAAGGCGTTTCCATCAGACGTCAAGCAAAAAACAAGCAAAAGAAGATGCAATAAACCGCATACAGATAGATAATTATACAAATCCCACTTCAAGGGACTCAAAAGGTTGTGATACTCGTGCATGATTATAAATATTAACGCTGCATGCACATTTTAACTAATTTTCTGAAAAACAAAGTAGTAGTGTGGCAATTTCCACAAGCTAAACTTTTCACCCATTCAATGCAAAAGTCACACAAATATTCATTTTCTCTTTAACACAAAAAAGGCAGTGTATTTTTAAGTAATAGGAACATAAGATATAAGCAGTTCCTCTGGGTATACTTACCAGATTAGCCTAATAGCAAACGAAAAGGGAAGGTCAAAGCTATCTACATTCCCCAATTAGAGGACTTTGACTCCATAGAGGTGCCAAAGCCAGAGCTGAACCCGCTGTTGGAGGCAGTGTTCGTGCCTGCAGCCCAGCCCAGACTGGCCGAGCTGGGACTGCTGTAACTGGTGCTGGCTGAGCTATAGGTCGGGTCTCGGGTCGTGGTGGCCGTTCCTGCTGTTGTGGTCAGGCCCTGCTGGTTAGCCAGCATACCCATCATTCCCCAACTGCTCTGCAACGCTGCCTGGGCAGCGGCCACCATTGCCGGGTTGAGCCCCAGAGCCCCAAAATTAACACCACTACCACTGCCTAGGCCACCACGATTACTGCCATAACCCTGACTGAACCCACCGGCCCCAAACCGCCCACGATCCATCATTTGCCTACTATTATTGTGTTTGGGCTCAGCATTGGAGATGTGCACGCTGACACCCTTGACGATCAGGTCCTCTCCACACAGCGCCTGAGCAACCTGAGGAAGAGTGAGGGGGTATCATAACAGGGCCTTCAATAGTCTGCGAAACAGCCAAACTGCAGTTGTTAACTGAGTCTCTTACTTGGTCATCGGCGAATGTGACAAATGCAAAAGCCCGGAAAGGTTTGGGGATGAAGACATCAGTGACTTCACCGTACTGCATGAAGTACTGCCTCAGGTCATCAGTGGTCATGTCCTCTGTGCAGCGGCCGACAAAGATCTTACGGCTCCGCATGGGTTCATCAGGACATGCCTGAGAAGAAATACACACGCTCATAAATATCCTTCCGTTATAAGATATGTCAACGCCATACAACATGGACTTTTTGCAGAAATCTTATATTATGCTTTAGACAAATGTCAAATGATGTCCCGAGGCCCTCAAATGATACTCAGCGGAGAGTCCAAAATA
This sequence comes from Mullus surmuletus, assembly GCA_903171835.1. NCBI lineage: Eukaryota > Metazoa > Chordata > Actinopteri > Syngnathiformes > Mullidae > Mullus > Mullus surmuletus. Next base: position 380,575 of record CAESWR010000135.1, on the reverse strand, counting down.
CCTTTGAATTGGGGAGTTTACAATCACACCATCGTCCATCAATCATGTGCCTCTGAGCGATCACTTTAGCCTGTGTCTCGTAGTCCGTGAACCGTACAAACCCAAATCCTTTGGAGTTACCCGTCTTTGCATCCCTTTTGATCTGGAATCAATAAGAGGAAATGAAAGAATGATCACATTTGAACCAGAACATTCTAAAATAAACAAGACAATAAATACATGATAAGGAACATGACCGACTGTAACATATGCAGAGCTAGATGAGATGACACTACCTGCACCATGATGACTTCGCCAAAAGTACTGAAATAATCTTTCAGGTCTTGTTCTGTGGTTTTCCACGGCAACCCGAGGACAATTAGATCTGATGTCTTCTGAAAGCCCCTTTTGATTTTCACAGCAGAGGCAGCATCTATTTCATCCATCTTTCTTTTGTTATCTGTGAAGAAGGAGTAAAAACATGGTGCCAGATGAGTAAAAGGAGTTGATCAAACATTGCACTCTGTGAAATGACGTGATAGGTCAAACAATCGTCCCTCTGAGCCCTTTTGTTGCCTGGTAGTGACTGTGACACACACAACAATAAAAAAAAATCATGGCCAAAACTATGAGGACACATGAGCTGTGTGGATGTTAAGCTTCTCACTGTTAAACCTGGGGCATTTATTTGCCTCTAGAACATATTATTTGCCTTATGAACAGCTTCCAATCTTCTGTGAAGGCTTTCCACTACACTTTTGAACTTGGCTGCTGGACTTTGTAAATATTCTTAATAGCACAATACAGTTAATAGTGTCTAGGCCAATTTAATAATTCCCCTAAACTGGGGGTGATCCTGTATTTCTGGAACCTATATGCACATAAAACATCTTTGTTTGCCACAGACAACTGCTGACTTGTGCTTATATCCACACTACACTTTTTCATTGTCCATATCAGTCAGCAATGGCCATGCACTATAAAAGAACCCCATCCATATGCAAGTGTGGCCGTTATTAAAACAATAACAAAGGAGAGTAGTTTGAGCACCACTAGGAATAGTATTGGCTTGCATATCCTCCACAGACTCTCATGAGGATTGCACAAGCTGTGTCGAATTTTGAATGGCAAATAAGGAGGATCACAGCCGACTACTACAGACACAAAGATGCACAATGCTCTTTAGATACAATTCATGGAAGGCTAAGGGCAGAACTCCTGTGACAGAGAAGATACTGATACAACTTACAAGCTTCAGTGTAATGCTGTTACACCTTTCTGTGAGGCGTTTACAGCCTAGATCAGACTACAGTCAGGCTGTCGTGTTCAATAGAATTTGTTGTAGGGCAATAGTGTTAACTGTAAACATGGCCGTTCTAGCACTGGATCCCACGAGTATGTGTTATGTTGCAAAGTTGGCTCCACTTGGTGCCTACATGCCCCACAATGCATTGCGGGCAGTGTGCCACTGACCCTGCATATTGAGCGGGGCAATTTTTGACTGGGATTTGTAGTTCCTCCTCTAAACAGGTAATGCAATGGTGCCACCGGGCAACACAATAGGCAATTATGTCTTGATTTATGCAGCAACACGGGGGGACTTTTAGGCTTCAGACGACGTTAAAAAGGAGGACAACTCTCTCGTGAGGAGGCCAACAACACGGCGCGGCGTGCATTGACAATCCCCGAGTGACTCCTCGCAGGGCGGCCTCACCTTTGGGGTAGTTGACGACATAGACCAGGTTCCCCCAGTCGTTCTCGGGCGCGTGCAGCACCCCCTCCACGAGCCGGACCCCGCGCATGCACTGGGACTCCGGGTTCCTGTAGCGCAGCCCGCACGCCCCGGGGAACTGAGCCGCCACCGACGACAGCAGCACGGTGCCGTCGTCCTCCGAGGGGATCTCCATGGGCTCCTCGGTCTCATCCTCGGCCACCCGAATGTACAACTCCGACATGATGTCTGGAAGGCTGAGCGGACTCAGCTGACAGAGCTCAAGGCGATTAGTACACACTCCGAGCCGCGCTGAAGTTCACTTCTCGAGCTGGGCTAAAAAGTAACGGGAAAACGCGGCGGGTGCAAGTCGACGCGAGAGCCGCGGGCGGTCCGCTACATTCCCCGAGCGGCTAACCGTTGGTAGCCAGCCGCCGTTCGAGGTGGCCGTTTTCTAAGTTAGCTAGCCGGCTAACAAGCTAGCACAACTCGAGACGGCTCGGGGAAAAAATGAATGACCATTCACTTTGGCGCCCGGGTTTGTTGTCAAGTAAGCACACAGCGCCGCCCTTAAACTACGAGCACATGGCTGAAAACGACACGCAAATAACCAACACCAACCTGCTTTCCTATTCGGCGGAACGAGAGTAGGGACTCAATAGAACACAAAGCACGTTATTTGGGACTACATGCGTCGGCTAACCTCCCTCTAACCTCTCTTGCTAGCTAACAAAATGGCGGCTCACAGCGGGGCGATGACATCATACAGTTGGGAGGGCGCAGTTGTGCTCCTTCACGGGGATGCTCAAACTACGACGGTGCTACATTCGGCGCTTATTCCGCTCCGGACCGCCAACCATCGGTCGGATTCCTTATGTAATGAGCTTAAAAGGTGTCTGGTTGGTTTGGGTGATCGCAGCGTGTCCATTGACCTGCGACGAACGGAGTTGAAATGTCACGATTTACCCGTTGATGTGAAAATAAGGAGTCACCTTTAGGAGCCTAACAAAAGGTGCGCATTTAGAAATTCTGACCATGTCATGTCAGAGGTTTTGTTGTTGCCTTTACGGTGATGCATTATTTTCATATTTATACCCATTGAGTAGTGTAGATTTTGATTTGACCTTATTATTACCATACCATTATATATATAATATATATATATATATATACAGTATATGTATATTACCATATATAAAAAATGGTTAAAAGGTAAAAGCGATTTAAATCAAATTTGGCCATATCACCATCTTACCATATGTCCAACCGTGAAGCCACTTAAAGAGTAAAGATTTACCGTATAACATATATATATATATATATATATAGATGACCATTTGAAATGACCATTCATGAGCTTGTCACATGTTCACACCTACTGGAGACAGTGGTCATTCTTCTTCTTCATTCTTTGTTACTAACTCACACTGAACATGTCAAAGTAAACACACCTGTTTTCTCACCTCCCCTGTGACATCCTTACCCTCCCCTACAAATAGCGTTTGCTCAGACACTCAGTCACTGAATACAACATGGATAAGAGAACAACTCGCCTGCTTATTACTATGTGAGTATCTGTCTGTGCAATTCAATGCCGTGTTATGTATATAGTGCTAATTCATAGCATATTCAGCTCTAGGATCTACAATGAAGAGCAGCTCTAGACTCAGTGATAGTTGTATGTCATCTATCTATTCCATGACACATAATCTGAATTCTGTCCTCTTTTCAGCAGTTTTTTACCTTGTGTTGCGCTTTCCATTCAGAAAAGAGAATGGATCGCTATTCCAACATCAAACCCAGCAGGTAAATCTCAGTCATGCGATGAAATACAAATATTTTGTGAATATGTTTTACCACACACCCTGGTTTTTATTCTGTTATTTATTCAGTATGCTTCTTTATTTTATTATTTTGTTTTATTGAGCAGTGCATCGATATTTCGTTCTGTGACAGCATCTGTGATGTTATTACCCAGATGACAATAAATCTATCTATCTATCTATCTATCTATCTATCTATCTATGAAATACTGTCTCATGCTGTGATGAAAATATACATGCACTTTTCAGAAGGAGACGTTACATGTTTTTCTGAATACATGGAGATGTGGATCCACAGCGCAACAATGGAGGGGTTCAGTGTCTGGCTTTCGGGTGTCTTACAGATGCAAGGTTAGTTTTCACACTCAACTAGGAGTCAGAATATGGTCATACTGACTTGAAATCAAAAGTAATGTTTCTAACTCACCTTTTACTCTCCACAAGTCAACCTCATGTTTCTGGATCAACTGAACCCCCAGCTGTCTGCCTGTGGATTTTCATTGCATAAAGATCCTGAACAGAACTTCATTTTTAGGGTCAGTTATACAGGGTGTTTGGTCCAGCAAGAGGTACGTTACTGCTTGAAAAGTGATTGGAAACACACTTTATGTGACCTTTGACATTTAAGGCTGTGCTTTTGTTATGTTGTCTGTACAGCATAGCTACCATGTCCTGACCGTGAATTTGGTGAAGAGGATGAATCGATTTGGAGGCAAGCGTCACAATGTCATGATGAAGTGTCCAGTAGTGTCTGTACCCAGCAGAGAGGTCATTCAGTGTGATCCAGAGTTTTTTCAGGTAGCTAAATAGTTCATATAAGGATTATAAGATTATTATTTTTGAGTACATTGTTATTCTGATAAAATGTACTTATATTCCCAGGTCACCAGACAAGTTCCATATGATAACTGGGATAATGAGGTAGCAATTCTTTATTGAAATCACCACATATAAAGAGAAATACAATACATCTAATCTAATATCTTTGTGAATGTCAGTGAATGTAAAGTCGATGAGATTCGTGTGACTTTTCTCCGCTTGCATGTTTGTGTTCCAGCTGCAGTGGTCACTGTCTCTGAGTGATCACCTGCTTGTAGCTTTGGCAGATGCCAGTCTGATCCAGATGAACATCGATGTCAATGAAACCAACATTACAGTGCAGGGCAGGAGGAGGGATGTATTGAGCCCAGTGCAGGTAAGTAATTATATTGCAGAATCCTGACACCTAGTGGCCATTGTCAGCATTGCGACAAATATTCTCCATGTCTCACTTGTTAACTCAGGTAATGGAAGATGTAGGAGAATTCTTGGCACTGAAGCTGGTCGGTGGTCAGTATGCCTACAGTATGGAAGCAATGTGTCCGAAAGGTGAGTAAGCAAGCAGAGGATCATTACTAAGTTCTATTTTTTAGGTTTTTTACCGAGACTTATCATAACATTTAATGCAATCCTGATTGCAAGATTCAGACTCGGATCGTTTACTTAATTAAAAGCTCCAATACTTCAAGTAACCGCTCAAATCCAATAACATACTGTACTTATCAGATCACAGAAGTAAGATTAAATTTGCCAAATCTGTGTTAAATTCACTTCAACTCAATTTTATTTCTAAGCACCAATTCATAACAAACTGTTGTCTCTCAACACAGGTGTAGACCACACACTGCAATAGTTGAATATTTACAGAGACCCAATACATTATGCACATATACCCAACAACGTGTTGTTGATGGTCTTCTTATATTAGAAGTTTGAAGTGTTATGGTACTGGAAAAGACTTGAAACGAGCTATTGAGAATTTGTGAGGAAAATGTTGAATGAGGTAACACATCAATACTATTCAATCAAAGTTGCTACAGTGGATGTTGGCCTCTGCTGGTGATTATAAAGAGTGCATGTTTAATGCACTTGAGCTGTAGCTTTATTTTTCAGACCCACAAGCCTGGAACAGACAAAAATGGCTGCATAGTGTAGTTAAAATGATTGTGGCAACTAGCCAATGCTGAAAAGAGCACCTTTAGTCTTGATTGGATTTTTTTTTAGATGGTTTGACAGACTTCAAAATATATTTCTACCTAGGAAAAAGAAAAGCAAGATAGACATCTGAACTGTAGAATGATGTTTGTTTCAGTGGCCACGTCCACAGCAGAGGAGATGGTGCTTCACATTTTCAAACAATACATGGGTCTGACCAAGCGAGGCAGCCATGACAGTAGCGGACTTATGGTCAGCAATGTGTCAGTGAACCAGACAGACACTTTCACTGTGCATGAGACAAGTGACTTTGTGACCCTGGTCATTCCCACAGCCCGAATCCTCCACACCAAGGTTAGTGCTGAGACAATATGCAATAAATGTTTCCAAACCAGTGATGGTTCATTACAGAGTCTGTGTGTGTAATGCAGTATTTTTTTGAAACATAAGAACAATGCGTCCTTTCCAAGAGGAATTCATTAATGTAAAACATCTAAACTAGGTTTGTTTTACAGACCTGCGCAGACAGCAAACAACTCTGGCAGCCGTTCTACAGGGTTGATGTTGTGCTCACCTTCAAAGAGACAAATCGCAAAAAGCACTGGACCATGGAGAACACACTGCCATGCACAAGTGAGTGTGCTGCTGATGAACACAGTAAAACTTAAGTGGTGATTAATTACTGGATGCTGTTTTGACTACTGGCCATTGAAAGGCTTTTACTGTAGTCACAGCATGCACTTACTTTTATTTGTTGCTGAGTTTGGCAATGTTTAATTTTCACAGATTTTCTACAATGTAGGGCCGATACGGAAGTACATCAAATATTTGGCATTAGCAAATATACACTTTATATTAAATACAAAAGGCTTAGGCAAAAAATATACAATTAGTAGAGGTTAGCATCAATATTAACACCTACTTCTTCTTTTGCCCGTGAATAAATCTAACATTGTTATTGTTTGCATATCAATACTATAACAATAACAGTAAAACATGAGTTGATCAATATTTGATAACTTGCAGCATTGAGACTGTATGAGGAAATGATTGCGATAGATTCTATTACCTTTTTAAAACAGAGAATACCTGTAATGCAATGATCATGCAGGGTTTATTTAATGTGCATATTTCATTCACAGTGACAATTCAGTGTGCTTTACACAAAATAGAACTATGCTATTTAATGAAAAAAATATAAAGTATTTACTACGAAGTACAAAAAACTGATCAATATTCATTTTTCTCTTTGAGCAAAAAATTGAAAAAGAAAATCCTAATAGATATTGTTAGGTGTTACTTTCCCTAAAACTATGAAATCCTATCTCCACAGTTCTGTCCACAAACAAAGTTGAGAATTCGACTGCCAAACAACCACCATCGGCCCCCCCTGCAGGAGTAGACAAGGTGGCTCCATTTGAAGAGATGAGTGCACAGTTTTCCACAACTATTTCCTCCCACCCTCAAACGGAGGCCGACATGTCAAAGAATCAGACAGGAAATATGACTTCCATGTTTAACAATGACACCTTTCCTTCCTTTAATGCGACTGACTTTGAGTTCCAAACCCAACTGAGCCTTTCAACAGAAGAAGATTTTCTTGAGTTGTAACTGTATCATCCACATCTTTCATCACATTGTGTGTGAATGTCATTTCATCAGAACGATAAGCAAAGGCACACAATTGAAAAAAGTCCTGTTACAGATTTCCAATATTAAGTAAATGAACAAATTCAATATGCCATAATAAAACCTTCAATATGCCTTGGCTGGCACCTTCACTTTTCATTTTACACTGACGAAATAATCAAGTTAATCCACAAAATTCATGTGATTTACTTAACCTACCTGACATATGTGCACATATGATGAGTCTGGCTCTGTTTTCTCGTTGTGCTTGCTCTAAATTGCCACACTCCAAAGACAAATACATGATGCTGAAAAAAGGAAAACATAAATTTATAACTAACATGTAGATATATAAAACATTAGCCATGTGTTTACAGCAAGATAAATCCAAGACAGGAGGTCAGCGGTGCCTGAATGCAAATATGCTGTCATGTTGAATCTTTAAACGGGCTCCTTACATATAAGTGGGTGGACATGATGGTATGTGCTTGTAGATTGTTGATTGGCACCTCTACAACACAAGCTTTAATCCACCAGCTTTTTGTCTGACCTACTTCTATAGATTCAGTGCCACAAGCTATATGTCTGTTTGTAGTCTTGAAAGGTGATGCACTGGTCAGTCAGTACTGTGAAGGTTGATTATACAAGCAGAAATACATGCAGACCGCTGCCAGTCGTCGCCCGCGGGTGGACATTATCCAGACACGGACAAGGCAGGCGTTGAATAAACATGTCTCTATGCAGGCAGCAGTACAATCTGATGTAGAGAAGACCCTGCTACCACTGGTGCCAACGTTTGGAGAGCTAGTGTGTAATAGTAACACTTGTTTTCAGTGATACTACTTTTGAGATTTTATATAGGTAAAAAGTTGTCTTATTTGTTTTAACTTTTCCGAACACTTTAAGAATCTAAACAGCATTTCAAATATAGTAGTACAGCTTTATGCAGCTATTTTACGGGACAGTGTTAGTGTTGACAGTAGAGGGCAGTGTTGAACTTGTTTTCGGAAAAACGGGCTCACCAGCCTACCAGCATACTTCAAACGTTCCTCTTTGACTTTACCACTTTTACATGTTTTCACCATGAAATCATTTCCAATCACAGTTGCTTTCCATCTGCACTTTCAGCTGAGCTGAATGTACGTCATGAAACGCCCCCGAGCCATTTGGAAATACTGTCGAAAGGCAAATTGTACTTTATCTTTGTCAGTTGATAAGTTGCTTTGAATACTGCCATCTTCAAAGCACTCTTCAAAAAAATCTCAGGTGTGGGCAAAATTCTTGTGGCTTCAATGACTGAAGATGTCCCACTATGCTTTCCACCCCTTTTCTCCACCTTTGTTATTGTGACCTCCTGGTATGCACAAATGCGTCTGTAAATGATAACAGTGCAGTGTTACGCAGTTACATGCATCATATACAATGGGCTGTGGGGCAGAAAATCTAAACTTCCTTGTGCCTTTGGTCCCCATCTGCTCTGTGAACTTATGAGCAGGAAATGGAATAAGTGGTGCAAAAAGCAAGCCAACATCCCTGGCTCTTTCATGTGGCCTCTCTCGGCCATCACCCTATCTGTAGCAACTGTTAACTGTCTTTACAAAGTTAAAAATCCCTTTCATGTCTCAGTGTTTCTTTTTTGTTTTAATTTCAGCCGGAACATATGGTTTGCACATCTGGGAGATGCTAAGCATGGTGGCACCCAACCCCCACACACACTCTGCTCCTGTGAAGTGATCCATATATGGTCTTCATTGTTATTGCTCATAATCACTCATCATTATTATAAACAAGTCCTGCCTTGATTGGCTGCTTTGAGGTGGCTGTGTAAATATGCTTAATAATACGAACTTCGGCGATTTAAAACAAACAAGAGCAGAGAGTGAAAACTTCAGTCTTTGTTCAGAAACATTATTCTTCACTTGCAAGTAATTTGCCAACTAATTTGACTCCCCTTACATGACCAGCTGTGTGTGGGCGTGGGTGTTTTTAAAAAAGACATTTTTTAAGGAATTCTCTGGGCACATTTACAGTAAGGTCTGATAAGAAATCTGAATGTAATCTGCAGATGCAACAATGTGACTTCAAAAACAGAATATCTATAGTGAAACATTTAGTGTCCAGTACACGTGACCACGTGTGAGTCACGGATCAGGAAATATGATAAGATAATCTCATCTCAGCTCAACTGAGGATGAACCCATCTGATCCTACAAAGAGAAAATGCAACTGTTAATTGAGTATTTATTCAAAACAAAGTCCAAACTGCTATTGCGGACAATGTTTGATGATTAACTGCCACTTAAGTGTCCTCTGCTCTCCAGCTAGCAGCTCTCTCAGCACTGGGCTTTCGGCACAGCAGACGGCAGCTTTCATGCCACCGTAGAGACGCTGGGAGGAAGAGCAGGCAGGAAGGCTATGATGTGTGTCTCCGAGTGGCGACTGGGCCTCTTCATCTCGCTTGGTGGGTAATTACAGAATCATGGGTCAACCACGCATGTAACCACGGTTACGTTGCACAGTAGCAGATGTGCTCATGACATTATCCAGCACAAGAGCAAAAGGTAAATAAAAACATATGCAGCTGTTGCTACGGACCCTCGCCAAACTCGCATCTACCCCTAATTGTTCCCATGTGGGCCTGCTGAGCTGGAGTAGTAAAAGGGGGCGGGCATGCCCCATTTCAGAAATGCCCGTGTTTCTCAACGGGACAAATTTATGAATGGGACAGCAAGCCTCAGATGGTGGTTGTGGTGGTGTGTGGTTCCATGTGTGTTTATGTGTGTCTCGCCCCAGTGACATTCAATATCGTCAGTAAACGTACAATTTCCCTCATTCGGTCTTCTTGTGCTGCAGGCCTCCTTGGAGCATCGCTGCTTATTTGAAAGGACCCTACTGGTCTTAATGCACTTGCGCTACACCATGCCTGGTGTGCGTGACACTGTACAATGTCAGGGAGGTCTCTGGTTGGACCCCTGCCAGGCCTGCTGCAGCCCAGATGTAAGACTGAGGAAGAGGCTCAATTTCAGAGATATCCTGTCTTTGCTTGGCATCTGATTACTGTACACAGCCTGCAGAGTGGCTAGCCTGGCGTTCCATTATGTGTGTGTGCGTGTGTGTGTTTGCAGGTGAAGGCCCATGTCTTGCAGTGCAGTCGACACATTTGTCATGAGAACGGACCGTTAGACTCAAATGTCCAGATTTTAGCCGCCTGGTTTGATAATTCGCTTAAGATTTTTAATGTCTCCCACATCTCCCGTGTTGCTTCTGTTTAGCTGGAATGCGGTCTGTCCTCTTTCAGCCGCACACACACGCACGCGCTTACACATCTTACACCATGAAGCTGGCTGCCAACAGCGTGTGCCTCCTCTCCCTCTCTCATTAACCGCAACTGTCAGATCCTCCAGATGAGGAGCAATTAAACCAGATAATAAACACTCGCCATCAATTCCTGTTTGTTGATGCTGTTGTTGTTGTTGTTGTCGACGACGAGCTTGGGGCTCCTCTCCTGCCACCTTCGTGCTAACTAGTACTTGAGTAACACAAGAGCAGCAAGGAAAGAGTCCTTCATGACACTGGAAAGGCCTCTACCTGCGTGTGTATGGCAACGCGGGGCTGATAATAAAAAGGCGCGGTGAATGTTAACAATTAGATCCTAATCAGACACAGCTCACAGAGGCTGCTCTTTTATCCCCAAGCTTCACAGAAAAGGCAAACAAAGCGCTGCAAACTGTCAAGATAAAACACTACTTGGGATTGGTCGTGTCTTAGGGCGTCTTAAAGGGCAGTAATCTTGCCACGCGCTGCTTCCTGAGATGACGTGCTGTAAAGACTCCTGTGTTTGCTCTTGTATTGGAGTGATAAGGCCGCTGCTCATCACGCCTCGCCACTGACGAGGCTCGTCTCCCCTGGCGATGAGAAGATGTAGCGTGGAACAGAAAGGGCAGCCATCAAGGTTTTTTCTTTTTCTTTCTTTCTTTCTTTCTTTTCTTTCCTTTTTTTTTTTTTTTTTTCAATGCCGGTCGGCAGATGAAAAATGTTTCAAATGGGAAACAGAACCCGGCATTTTTATCCTGAATTACAGCTCCTTTTTTTATGTAACGTAAACGGTACGATATGAAAAGCTAATGACTGTTTGAACCCGTATTCCTTGTAATGAGCTGAACTCCCGCTGACCTCTGGAATCAGACAAAGGTACACTCGTGATTGTTTAGCCTGTGAAGAGAAAAAAAAGTGCCTGGGATGGTTTTTCACTTAAATTTGCAGGCTGGACAAAGCCTTCTTAGGAATTTAAAGACAATACCCTTTCTTTCAAAGGCTATAAAAACATGTATACAGCTGTACAAGGAGTTTCCTGATTCAAAGGCAAAATGTGGTGTCAGATATTCCTATTACCAATCAGGATGGCGTGGCCTGGAAAATAATGTACAAGATGGCTTGTTCAGAAAAAGGAGAAGAAAAAAAATGATCCAATTTCCCTTTCTCCATGGAAAAATGGATGTGGCCTCTTGTTTTGAAACCATATTTCCCTCAAAAACACTCTGAAAACTAAACAAAATTGACAGTGTTAGATTTATTGTCTTTGCTCTTTTGTCTTCAGTGGCTACTGTTTGTGTCTTTGCCATGGAAACGGCAGGGTTATTTATCTTTACAGCCCTTTTTACAATAACGTCCCTTTCCTGAGCAAACAACAGAGGAAATATCAGGTCAAGCCTCTTCCCCCTCCTAATGATCAGGTCAGATCAGCCTCACTATGTCAAATGGCTTGTGCACGTTCACATGTGTGCACACACACAAAGTCATTGTATCAATGAGAAAAGGACAGTTTGTGATTAAGATTTCCGTGTGGTTCTTTTTTAGACTTTTTGTTCTGCAAGTGGTCTTAAAGGAAAAGGGTGGTGATGGTTTTGAATTCACTCTCAGGATGTGTGAAAAAAAAGTGGCTTCAGGGAGAAACACTAGATGGAGACAGAGAAAACTGACTCCCAGTTGAGATACCACATCTGATACTGCAGTTCACATTGTGGCAAACTCTATGTAGAAAGGAGGATTTGAATAGAATGAGAAAATCTATCTATCTATCTATCTATCTATCTATCTATCTATCTATCTATCTATCTATCTTTTTTTTAGCATATTGGACTTACACATGTTATTGTTATTACATACAAGAGGTTTCACATGTCTTTTTGTCGTGCAGAAATGAGGAAAACCAAGTCAAGAGGGCTGCCTTTTTCCTCTTCACAGGATGAATCTAATAATCTACTATTCCCAGATAAAAATGTGCTCTGTGCAGTCATCTGCGAACATCTTGCAAATCCTTGTGACTTGTGTATACTCCAGTATACTTTAGCTGTCGGGCGCAGTCCCCTCTCCTGGCATGGCGGTGGAGAGCAATTACTCCTTTTAAGGAGCTGTTCTCGTGAAAGTTGCCTAGAGTATATGCAGACTACTTTCCTCAATCCCACATAAACAGTGTTTCTCCTAATAGAAGAAACTGACAATTTAGATGAGGAGGAATAAGCATAAAAGCATGAGGTGTGTAGAAAGTGCATGTCACAATTAAATTACTTAATGGGTGAAAGTCCCACGATAGATCACATGTAATTTACATCAAGAGTCACTGTAATAAAGACTTTGTAAAACTTACATTGAAATTCAATTAGAGTGTTGAATGCATAACCAAAGCCGTGAAAAATGAACTCATTGGGGGTCCCTTTTCATTACTGCCCTGAGGCAAAAGAGACCATTAATTTAATACATTCCATGTTTTTTCACATGAGCATTTTTAAGTTAGTGCACATTTCCTTCCTAATGTATCTAATACAAAGAGAGAGCCTGCCAAAGACTGCATTATACAAGCAAGCAAAGAATCCCCACCCCCCTCTCTCTCCAGTTGTTACCTTGAGTAGTCAGACCACTTTCAATCAGTCAAGCTTGAAAAACGACCTGGCCTTAAAAAAACAAAACAACAAAAGAAGAAATTATGATATTGTTTTATTGATTCATAGCGTGGTGAATATTCCTATACTGCAGGTGCCGCCCCTGGCACAGGGGTATAAACAATGGCGCTTGCCGACTTTGACTGCAAACAGTTAAGCGGCACGTCTTAATTAAGATATTACTGTTTTATCTTAGAACAGTGGATCTGCACCCTTCAGTCAACCACAAAGCCAAAACAAAACAGGGACCCCCTTCAGATGCTTCACCCTTAAGAGGAGTGCTAATTAAAAGACTATTTCATTAACTGTTCCAGCTTGGTAAATATAAGTTTACTAGGGGTCAATAGACTTTACAACACATAATGATTTGGAATATAATTACTGTGTTAAAGGGAGCTATGAAAAATACCTTCAAAATGAAGCAAAGTTGTTTATCGGCGCAGCAGTGACCCGCTGTGTCAGTCTTGGTTAACAGAGTGCAGAGGGCAGGTCATGTTCGCCGCTGTCAACTTGATGCACCAACAGTTTATCAACCTCCTTTGCACCTTTTGTACAGAGTACGCTCCTGCCGTTTCGCAAGAGCTCAGGGCGCTGCAGTAAACCACAGGCTCTACTTTTTCAATCTTGTCGCCCACAGGTGAGGCGATGACAGTAATTTCTTTGTAAAAAGCCTCTGCTGTTTTTGAGAGGATATGTGGCTAAATGAGCTGGAATAGCTGTTTTACACCTTGTGGGAGTGAAAAGAATTCCCACACTATAAAAACAATTGTTTTCATACAAAGGGAGAAAGAGCGAAATCAGATTTTCACATTTAGAAAATTAGTTTTAATTGTACAAGCTGCGGTCTTGCTCAAGTCATGATTCTTTTTTTTTTCTTCCTCTCTCCTCTCATTGTTTTTCCAGCTCTGTACACACAGGATGCTAATGAAATCAGCCCATAGAACAATGCCTCATATAGTCAACAATCCCCTTAATGAGTGGATGCAAACAGCAGTGCTGCATGTTAAAAGTCATAAACACATATTTTTTTTAGGATAAAAAATGCGGGTGACACCGAAGCCAGTTGGGGCGAGTCCTCACAAAGCAGGGAGAAAACATGTATTATTCATTGAAAAACTGTGAATGTTAGTGCTTCTTTTCCTTGTTTCAGCACGCGTTTTCTCCATTTGTCTTCCGATGCTAAATTTTTAACGTTTTTCCCCCCACATCGCATTGATGTTGCATATAATTAGCGACTTTACTGCAAAATCACTTCTGACATCGCTGTGTTCGCAAATTAGAATACTTCAGATAGGGCAAATTCAGCTGGGAAAAAGGACGGGGTGAGGCTTGAAAGTGGTCTAAATATTATATGCACTGCCCTGCAAATGTGACAAAATCATTTGAATTAACAGAAAAGATGTGAAAGCTAATTGAAAACTCTTGGTTTATTCATATACGTTAAGAAAGCTCATCATGTTTTCTAGAGCAGGATGTGTCTCCCACAAACACGACACCACATCCTACGCGGAAAAAGAGCAGGAAAGGCTGAAGTGCATATTTGATTTATTTATTTTCACCCAGACGGATACTCAGAGCTTTATACAGATTTTGCCATTTGGAGGCTGAAATAATGGATGGGGCGCTCATCCATTTTTAATTCCTTCATGTTGTGTGAAGGGTAAACATGTTGTTTGAGATGTCTTTTCTCTGCTGAACTGTGATTTCTCATTATGAGACTGTGTATAGGGAGCAAAAACTAGTCACGAAAGTGCTTAAAGTGTATTGCAACAAGTCATTGAGGTTGCCTTTCCAATAATGTTTATTCCCAAAAGCCCCTGCTTTCTGAGGAACAAAAGTGGGGAGAAAAAAAAAACCCTGCCTCGATAGGTTGAGTTTGCTGTCACGTAATCTACTGTATATGTGCTCAATGACGGTTGTGATTTTCCTTTAATTAATATGTAGCATTCAGTGATCTAAGGACAGGGATCTTTGTTGACAGACCATCCACCCATGGGAAGTTATTCAGCGAGTAATACAGCGCGGCAGCCCTGAGTCTGGACCCAGACACCAGCCCACAGATCCACTGATAATTTGGAATCATTTTTAATAAGTCATAATTACACAGAGGGTCTGATTGTGCTGTGCAGCCCTTGAAAATGAAATATGTTACATTGGGGCCTGATGGTAAAGGATATTGCTTGCCGTTCATACATAATTGAGCAATCTTGAATGTCAAACCAGAGGGAGAAAATGCAACAGAAGCAACCGTACACCTCACCACAAAACTACACAGCATCCTCTCGGCTCGGAGCCTGCCGGCAGAGGGGAACATGTGTTATGTGGTGTACCAAAGTGCCCGAAGGAGGTGTACATTGACAGGTATTGAAGAGCGCTTTCCCAAACTGCTGCTCTTTAAGTAACAATAGGTCGATTCTTTTTCTTTCTTTTATTCCCACCAGAATTGTTTTTTTGGAAGTAATGTAATGGATGGAGGAATGGCAGATCATGTCGGAAAATAATGTATTTTTCAATGTTAGAGCGATTGAATTCGCTGAGGTGAAGAAAAAAAAAAGCTTTTCTGGGTTTAAATTAAAAGAGAGGCTTTAGATGATGAGAGATGCGGATTGTTTTCTTTCTCCCGTGCCTCTGATGGAGGGCGGGGGCCTGGCAGGAGGAAGAGAGTTGTCTGTAAACAGATAACCTGACTTTGTTAGTGAATGAAATACACAAGAGCTCGGGGACGGGAGCTTTTTATTTCCTCCTCCTCCTCAGAGATAAATGACTCGCTGTCTCCCAAGCAAAGAGCAAGCTTTATATTTTTGACGTTTTCGTGTTTAATGTGTTGTATGTTTTATATGGTGTATCTTTACGCTCTGCCTTTTTGCATTTTCTTTTCAAGCTCAAATGCGGTTATTGATGCCCCGCTTCGAGTACATTATGCATTATTTGTTAGTAAGTACCATTTTTGCATATTGACGGTAACAAGAAAATGCATGTATAGAAATTCTAATATAAATTGACTTATATGTATAGGCTTACACTCTGCTCACTAAGCTCTTCTGCGAATAATATATAGTTCTTTATGCTGCTAATCTTGAGGAACAGTCTCAAAGACCGCCGACTCGGAGGGGGAGAAAAAATAAAAACAACCAGGACCTTTAGCTTTTAAAGACTTTTATCTTATATTACAGGAGTGACGGATTGTGCCTCTTTCTAAGGCTTTTATGCCTTGTTTCAAGGGGGGAAGAGAGATGCACGAGGAGACGAAGGGTGATATTGATAAGGATGGAAGGTGCAGAGGAGTGTACTCCAGTGTAATGCAGCTTTATGATGCCCTTTTTCATTTAGCATGAACGGTTTTTATGATTCCATTTCTTAGGTGAAGCGCGATGAAAGAGGACTGCAGGGTTGAAACCGACAGAGGAGACATTGGGACTACTGCAAAAACCATTGCCCCACACACCCACACACACACACACACACACACACACACACACACACACACACACACACGTGCAAAGCCACTGAATGTTTAAAATTGATATTCCAGCAAAAATGTGAATGGGAATTTGGCTGTGACTGTAAAGTGTTTCCCCTTGTATAGTCAAGCTGCTAATAAGCTGCTACAGCTGCTCTGAAAATATTCACCCCTCATTAACAATTTGCACATTTTGGTTAAGCTACACACTTATTACCTTGCTTTCAGATTCTATTTGAGTGTGACCTTTGGAAAGTAGGATACCCCCCTGTCAAAGCGTTAAATCTTAAACAGCAAACTTGTTTTGACACGATTTAACATCACTTTTCTTTCATCTTTTCCTTCAAACGATCCTCTCTTTCGTCCTAAATGGTAAAATTATATTATCTCCTGCTTCCACACAGGTGTGACATACTTTGCAAATTCCTGCACAATATTATAGCAATATACATCATCTTATTTTATGATTACACCCTTTTGTTTATTTATTATATTTTCATTTTAGACAAACATTGTGTCAAATTCTAGTTTTGGCAATAGAACCTTATTTTTATGTCGATAGCAACATTTGTAGGATAATTATGTTAAGCTATTAATATCACTTTTCTGTCACCCCCAAATTGTAATGAACTGTAATGCGTATCGTAGTTGCTTTTTTCGTGTTACTCAGCCGCTGTGCATGCAAGTCTGCCTCAGAATATTGCAGAACTCGACTCATTTTCCAAGTAAGAACGCGAGAAAATCTGACAGACTTGAGACGTTTTCAAAAATAGTTTTGGAGACGCAATGTCTGCCAAGGGAGGTGTTACTAAATACTGACTGTGGTGTCCAAAACATTTATGAAATGCATTATTGTGCAATAGTATTCGCAAACAAAATTGATTTTTATGATTTGTTTATGATGGTTATTTGTCGCAGACACTGCTTAATCCTTTTAATTTAAAAGAAAAACACCAAAATATGTCCTTGGTCAATGGGTGCCAAAAAAGCTCAGCAAACAACTGTCAGCCCCCGACAGGTCTCATCCATTTCAGATTCCTCTTGTATTTAAAATATAGTTGTTGTTTCTTTGTTCCTCGTACACTCATAGATCTGACTTGCCATTGGAGGCTTTTTCCATGAAGTTCCGCTGCCAAGGTCCCGATGTCAGCTCCATGGAGAGGAATCGGGGGGGGGGGGGGGNTATGAGGACATTTTATTTGTAGCAGCTTTCATGCTTCTCCTGCTTTGGTTAGTTCATCTTCTTTCACCTGGTTGTTTCTTCACAACAGATTTACAGTATTTCCTGGCTTAACAAAATGTATGTTCAAATGTCTGTCGGTAAAAGGGGCAGAGACTTCAAACAAAGTTGCAGTAGATTAGGTGGATGCTTAATGCGTTTGGAAAGCAGATCATGACAGGGGGCTGATTGATACACATTGTTCCATCTTGATCCGCCCGCTCCCCCGACCTTGAGCTGAAGCAGAGCAGCTGATACGTTTCTAAACAGCAAAATAAGGAAACAGCAAAGATGTAGATGTAGTGATAAATCCATATAAATCCTTTAACCCTGGATGCGAGCGCGCCTCAATGTTGAAACAGAGACCTGAATAGGTTTGTAAAACATATTAGAGGAATGCTTTGGATGGACGACTTCCTTGATTCTTACTTACTCATCTCCGCTCTGCGATCCTGATACCGATACTAGCGTTTAAAGCGCCCACTTCCCAGGAACAGGGCATCGTTTTTCTGTCTCTCAATAAGGTTTTGTGGTTTTATCCTCTATGTCTAAGGCACATAAAGGCTTTATAAGGGTGCTTACAGAGAGACTCGAGCAGAATCAGGCTTTTTGAATCTGTTTAAATGATTTTAAAGGCGGGGCTGAAGGCTATGATTTTCTGATTTATTGCTTCCCCCTCTTAGTTCAGATTGATGTTTTGCTTTTCCATGCCTTCCTGCTTTTATGGCATCATCTTGTGTCCAGAGATGTGGCTCCTCCAATAAAGAGCCTTTTAACTTTGCTCACATTTCTATAAAAAAAAACACAAAAGGATGCAAATCTGTTTTGGAAACTGGGAAATGTATTATATTTTAACAGTATTTCAACACATATGCTCGCAGCATGTGCAGAGAGAAACTTTGCGACACTCCCGCTCTCCATAACACCGGGTATAAGAAGAAACCGTGCAGATATTTTATTACCGGCAGTATATTTATAATTCTCCTTGAGGCTTTCATTGAGGGACAAGCAATCACATGTTATTTTATGCTGCCGTATTAAGACTCGCAACAAGAAAATCCTCTGAACCACAGCGTCCTCATGTCAAAAGTGTCACATTGTGCTGTTGTCTAAACAAAGACATGGCCTGGAAACAAAAAGGAGTTAGGGGGACAGGTTAGGCACAACGAGAGACATCCATTTTAATTAAATGTTACACAGTCCCACTTCGCAGGCCTTAATACAAGTAGGCTTACTGCAAAGATCTCATTTAGGACAAACAAGATGACTGCATCTTTCTCTAACTATCACCCACAGCCGCCGAGCGCCCCGTGATACAGGGCTGTAAAATGACTGATGTTTGTAAAAAGCGACAGTTGTGCCTAGTAAGCACTTCTACAGGGACGCTCCTGAGTTTTTATGTGTGGGTTCATAAACTCCCAGACTAATGCACTCTGACACTCTGTTTTGATATCATTACAGCATTATACTCATCCTTTTTTGAGTGAAAAAATGCAAGTACTTAGAAAGTCGAAATTCATAAATAAATTTATGTCAAACTGCACTTAATATTGATTTTGTTAGTGTACAGATTCAATAATAAGGTAGCGAGTGCATGAATATTTAAATATAATCTTCATTTCTGCATCTCCTAATGGCCTTTTCTCCTCTACACTCAATTTAAACACAATTTGGAAACTATAATGTATTGAAAATGACTGGAATTCAGCAATAAATCATTGCTGGGATACTGTGGGCCTTTTATAAGATAGTCCAATATTAGCCTCTGGGGGGATCCACACAATTAGATTTCTGTTTTTTAAACTCGCCAATTATCATTCCGGTTATCGTTTCACCAGAAAGTGTCGTCTCCCCTTTTCCACTTTCCATGCAGAAACGGGAGGAAAGCCTAAATGGACGGCACGACAGAGAGGCTAACCAGATACGTCCAAAGGTCAAATTACAGGCAGCGAAGTGCAACCTGGATGCACCGCAGACCGTGAAAACGATCCCCACCGTGTAACTTTGTTTTCACCGTTTGCTGGAAACTCAGCAACCTGCATAAAGTCAGTTATTGTTACCAGCTAATGGATAAAAGTAAAAGAAGAGTGATGCGTAGTTCAAGGCAGCAGTCCAAGCTAGCGTAAATGAATGAACAAAACCCTCTAATAGGCATGTGGAGCCACAGCGTGCGATCCATATGATGGCTATCAATAATTCATCTTGGCTTTGGCCTTTTGGGAGACATTAAGGTAATACGAAGAGCAGTCAGGCCAAATGGTTTGCAAATCCTTTTTAAGCAGGATACACGGTATCATTTACCTGATTTCTGTACAAGTAGCAACTTTATAGTGAGTCTAACTGTTTTAGATAAGCACAATCAAAGGCACTTGTGTTTTGTTTTATTTGATGTAATTATAACACATTGTGTGGCTAAAGTCTAATGCAGGAGAGCAGAGTGATTGATCTATTTGAGACTCCCCATATTGAGTGTCATGTGACATTGGGAGAATATTGGAAAATGAATAGAAGTGGATGGGGTATTTAATACAATAGATTTGTATTCACACATTTTAAGACAAAGATTTGATAGTAAAAGTTATTACAATGATCAGATCGGGACAACTGTGGCTCATATGGGCTTCACACTCCACCACATTAACAGCTGCTAATAGTTTGTTGTTGGAACTTCCTCTGTAAGCATCTTCACCGCCGCCCATGTGTTTCTTGTTCCTCAATGGCACTTTGTTGTCTTTACTCGCCCTCAGAAAAAGCACCGCTTCAGCATTAATAATTGGCTTTTCAAGAAGATGTTGAGATTCGTCGCTTTGGCCATGTGGATGTGATTTGTTTTGAGGGAACAGGCTTCCATTCACACACAAACACACATAAACAGGCAATTGATCTCATATGATAAAAATGAAGGGAGGATTAGCAGACTTTAATCATTACCCAAAGATGAGGGGGGTGGGGGTAGGGGGGTCCCCCGTCCTGAAATGGCAACACAAAGGTGCATGCGAAGGGATCTGCTATCATTCTGTCATCGCACCTTGCTTTCGCCTACATGTGTGTTGGTGTGTATAAAGACTTGCAGCAGTTTGACTCCTCAGCTGTGTGATTAGTCCACACACACCGTATTATGTAAAGGTGGCCCGGCAGTGGCGGCTAATGGCCCCCCTGTCTCTGTAAGTTATGGATGTAGCCTTTTGTGCTGCAGGGTCGCACATAAAGGCCCCTCTTTTTAATTCACAGTCACCCATGGTCAGGCTAAATGGCTGACAGTGGAATTGGAGGCCCACGTTTATTCCGGTACACATACACTTTGTTCAAAAATGGCTATTGACATTGACTAAAGAGCTTGAACCGCTTTTCCATGGCGTTTCTCCAAGGTTAAATATCTGAACTCAGTGTTAGATGGTTTTTTGCTTATGGCTCAAAAATGAATAGGAGAGGTTATTTTCACTGGGGGAGCACCGTTCAGAGTACAACCGATGATGTATATTTTCCCATAATGCAGAACAGTTTAAGTACTTTTCAGAAGTCTTAGTACTACCACTATTTCAGCCCATATTTCTCCTTTTTTTATGTTTTCTTTCACCTACTGACATTAAAGACTACACATTAAACTTTATGAACACTTGTAGGACGATTTTAAAGATATCTACCATAAATACATTCTTCCACTCGAAACTCTGTTAATAAAGTGGAAGCAGTAACATGTTGCATAATGGGTGCAGTGCACCTATATTATATCATTCAGACAAGGGATGCTTGTTTTTACAGCCAGACACTGATTGCAAAATGTTTCCGAATTCTGATCTGTGCATTTCTGAGCAGCACTTCATTTCTTTTCCTTGAGTAGATTATTAAAAATTGATCATTCTTTGTAATTGACTCATTTCTGTCGGTTTTCATATTTTAATCCTGTTTTAGGGAAAACACAATACATTAATCAAATATGACAGAACATACTCTTAATGTAATCATGGAGGGAATATGAATTGCAAATGCTCTGGTGCCTCAACCCCCCCCCCCCCACACACACACACACACACCTCCCTCCACACCCAAATGTACTTCCATTAATGTTACAAAATAAAATAATCATGACCATTTTAAATAGGAATCAACTACATGTAATGCGACGGAATATTTTAGAATTGGGTTTGTGCAAAATGGCGAAATGCAGGGGCTTTACATCAAAGCCGGCGGCGTAATGCTGTGAACAAGCAGTGGTGCCTTGGGACAGCGACTCAAGACAAATGCGAGATGACGCACGCTTCAGCAGGCCCCATTTCCTCACTGATCGAGATGGAACACAAGTTTTCTGTGTCAAGAACAAAGATTCTTCTTAGCTGAGATGAATCTTGACTAATGGTACATCATCACTTCCTCCACTGTCCTTGTAGACCGGATTGACAGGATGAGCCGAGGATGTCTCTCGGATGTACAAGACGCTGCAGAGATTAAACGAAATCTTGATACTCACAATGGATTTGGACAAAATTTAAAATGAAGACAAAGGGTCTTTTCTTTTCTTTTTTTTTCATGAAACCCATTCTGCAAACTGCTCATGCCACGGAGTTCCTGAGAACTGGAAATTAGTGCACTGATGACATCCTGCAATTAATGTAATACATTATGAACGACTAGGCGCCATTATAGATCTGCGCAGGGTTGCATTTATGGTCTAAAATATCTCATCAGCGTTTAGGAGTTTTCCTTAAAGAGATTGGGACTGAGCATTCCAGAGACATTCGCTTGAAATGGAGAGGCACCTTTCAAAACAAGTCAATATTCAGCACAGAAGAAAGAGGTCCTAATTAGATTCATTTGCCTCTTGGATCAATGTTTTCCTAGGGATGTGAGTTATAAAGTCAGAGTGGAGCATAAATAATCAAAAACAAATAAAGATGTGTGTTTGGAGAAATATGGCTGATAGTGCTCATAAAATCTCAGCCCGGCATGCAAAAGCAGAATGAATATTTAAAGATGGGAAGGAAAGAAAATAGCTCAGGTAGGGGGAAAAAAGGCAGTTTCTAAAAAGGTCTGACCTTGGCCGGCAGAGTAGAGGAATCCTTTAGAGGGTACCTTGGCCATACTTAGTGAAAAGTAGATAATTTGTTAATGTCACGCACTTGTTGGAAATGGCAGATAAATGGATTTCAGCCATTATTTTCCAGCCTAAGTGAAGTGAAGGAGGAAACGTTGCGGAGAGGACAAACCCAGTTATGACTGATAAGTGTCTAAAAGCTAATGAAGGCTGGCTAGGCCAAGGTCAATGGCTGCTAGTGAGATGCTATGTGCAGCTCCGTTGTCCTGCCGCTTAAATATAGAGGAAATATACATTGAGCTTTTAACACCTTGAAACATAGGAGAGACTGGTATATGAAATATGGGCATGTAATGGCTTTTTAATGATGGCCTCCCAGCCCACTATTCTGGCCTGAGATTGGAAATCGGAGGTGAACCTTGATATCACTGCGCTAAGTGCTTGTAATGCACCGTAACTTCTGGCCATCCTGTTGAGTGAGACAGTTCAGGCCAGGAGATAAATGCCTCTGTGCTGGACAGGGCCTCAGCTGGCAGGAGGACATGGCACTCCCTGTGATCCCAGGGAACCTTCCCCATGTAAGACAAAACTAGTAGGTTGATTTACAGCTCATCATCTGGAGTACCTGGTACACTTGGTTGGACGGAGATTTTGCTCTGCATTACTAATGAACCAAGCTACTTTTTTTTCAAACTACAGTATTTTGAAATCTGCTCAATTGCAGTTTTGTACTCATTGACAAACAACTTATTTTGGTGAAAAGAAATATAGCCTCTCAGATAAAGATGCAATATTTCCAACATTTCTGCAATAACGCATATTCATAATTTCTTCGAGTTTGACTGAGTCATAAAAGAGCATTAAATTGCAAAACTACATTGGGTACAAATCATCATCCGGCGTGGATGTAAGGTTGAGTGTGTCTGGTGTTTTTCAAAAATTAAGTATCACGGTGTACAACTTATTTTTAATGTGCTAAATGAGGAATTGGTGTATATTGGCATTTGCAAACAATAATATCTTCCTTGTTGTATATTTGATACAAAGGTTGTGTATACTGCTCTTTATCAGATTGTACCAACTACTAATGACTGAAATCATTCTGATCTGCCCCCCAAAATAGTTGTTCGTAATTTTCAACCAACACCGATTCATCAGGCAGCAAGAATTCAGATAAAAATGTTCTATAATTGTGAACTCTATGTGTTTATGAGTCCCCATTCAAATGCATCTTTCAGCCATCGCTTACATAACACCGGTTTCAAGTGACAAGCTGTACAAACATGTCTTCCTTCATCGTGCACAGTGAAAGAAGAGAAGAAAAATGCATTTTTCTCTTCCTTCGGGTGGGATATTCATTGAATTCACATGAGTAATGGTGTCAAAACAGAGTGAGGACGCTATAGTAAACGCTGCTACTACAGTTTGGGTCCAGGTTGACCTTTGGCTGGACTTTCAGTTTTGACTCCCATAATCCAATCAGCTGAGTGAATAATTACAAAATAATAACACCGGTGCAACATCATCTTGGCTCCATCCCGTAGAGTGGCTTCCCTCCTGCCACTTGTGTGCTTAATGTCCTCTAAAGACCCATATTACACCCCAATTAGATGGCACTCTTGTTTCCTTACATCAAGGGCTTGACTCTACTGGCTTGTCACCCTCCCTTGGCCTAATCAATTTCATTACTCCAGTTACAGCCCCAGCCCCAGGAAAGCTGTGCCCTTAAACTTCAGCTCCTGCTTCAATCGATCAATAGCCCACGTCCCTGCCAAGGTTCCATTTAAAGTTCATTTATTTCAAGCCATCATATAAAACAAGACAGAGCATCGATGCAGCCCCACTTTGTTTTATTTGAATGAGGATTTCCACCATGACACTCAAATCCACTCCAGTTTGCTCTCAAAGCTGTTCTGGGAACAGGCACCAGGTATAGGATCACGATAAAACTGACTTTTACTTTCTTCCCTGTCACATGTGCATTTCTGCTCTATATACTTTAATACCAACTGGCAAAAGATAAAAAGGGAAAAGATTTCTCCTCGCTGACATGACACCTATTATGCCATTCAAATACCTGCACTCCCGACAAGAGTCAACAGTTTTCTACATGCAAACGTTCATTTAGGTCTTATTAAAAAACCTTTTCTCCTATTATAACATTTAAAGCTACATTTAGCCTGAGGACACAAACGCTGGGAAACATGAAAAAACTCTAAAAGTGTTCCTGAGTTTCAGTGAATACAGCGCACGTAATAATTTCACAGGAAACACCTTCCGCACATTTCCTCTTTCACAGTACCCCTGTGGATCTTGAAGGTGTAACATCATATATTATCACCAGTTAATTAATTTCAATGATTAATGAAATATAGCTAGGTCTGTCTCCTCCATTACATACTTTATTTGTGAAGTCTATGGAGATACCAAGCTTTGGTGCACAATTATATACAGAATTAAAGTCCTTCAATATTCATAAGGGTTATATAGGAGATGATCATGACGGTGAAAGCCTGCATCTTCAGCTCTTCATTAACTAGACAACTTCATTATCATTCACAGCTTGACAAATCCGTGGCATGGTTTTGGAAATCTAATGAAGATAATTTGCTTTGGATATTGTGAATGAGGTCCCAATTTACATGAAAGTGGCCCCCGGTATTGATTGAAGTGGCGTGTTTTACTTCTTTTTTGCAGCTTGGAGCGTGTTGCAGCAGCATGCTTCCACACACTTTGCTGTAGGAGCGTTTATTGTTGTATTTGTCAAATGAGCAGCCATGCATGAGTGTTGCATGACAGGTGTCAGGGGGAGAAAAATAAATAAATAAAAAAAACCTTGAGTGACTTTTTCCAGGTTTATTCATTTGTGCTGCTGGTGAGTCAAAGCATGACGGGTCGACCTGCGGAGCCACGTCCCTCAGATGTCCAGTCACATGAGAGTGACTTCAGCGCCTGTCAGAGGATATTTTCTCCCAGCATCATTTTAGTTTAGTTTCTCACTCAAGTGAAGTTACAATTTTCAATAACAGCTTCTTAATATTGTATCAAACGGGGTATAAATCAGGTTTACTTCACACAAAGAATCAACATTTATACTTCCAAATGTTCAGAATGAAAACTTAAAAGTACGTTTTCCATTCCTAACCGCACTATCTACAAAAAAAGAAAAAAAAAACACCCAGCCCTCACCATTTTTAGGTCGTACATACCTTGCCCTGTTGGACGAATCTCTTTAAACACCTTAATTTTCAATAATCCACGCATGGCCACTAATATAAAGCCTCTAAATCTCTGAAATTGAAGGTTTGTTTTAAATTTAGAAAATCTTCAAATCATATCATTAAAACGCTCCATCATTAATGTCAGAACAGGATACATGAAAGGCTCCACTTTTGGTTTCTTTGACTATGTTCTTTTTCCTCCCTTCGCTCATTTTGTGCACATTTTGTCCACATTTCGATAAATGAACAGTAATAAAACACACAGAAAATTAGAGGGACCTGTCTTAAAAAATTACAAAGATTACCTCAGACTTTGTGGGGCTTTAATAGCGACTGTCTCCATCCTGAGAGCGATGTTTCATGTTGGCCTGAGTGGCACTGACTGAACACTGAGTGACTGTGGTCTTTCAGAACGGCACTTTGATGGAGGAGGCTGGATTCAGTAGCACATTTGGGGTTTAAACCAAATAAAAAAAAAAGCCTCCTCTGGTACAATGAGCATGTCAGCTTTGCCACACATGGCAAAGCCGTCTGCAGTAGGGCTTGGCAGGGAGAAGCCCATCTCTGGGAGTGATTTCTTCCAAAGCTGGCCCAAATGAAAGCATCTTGTTTTAATCAGGGATTCTGGCTGCGATAGCTGCAGCGAGAGCTGTGAGGACTTGGCAGCCGGTCGCAATGCAGACTGTGGCACTCGTACAAAATACACAAATATTTCCACAGTAATTATGTGTCAAGTTAAACAAGCAATTGAGGGCTCGGGCTGAATGTGTTGGGAGGGAGTACTAAGCAAAAGAGCACGGTGTGTTACTTGCATGCAGGGGATTGAGTGAGACCCCCAGCAAGACAAATTAGACCATCAGACTTTGATAGGCTTTGGGATATTTTTTTGGCTCCGGCGAATGCAACAGACCGCATTGTAATTGTGAATACCGGATTGAACAATATCATGTGGTATTGCCACGTCTCGTTCCAGTGGAGGAAGGCGCTTGGAGTTCACATGATACAGTTCAAAGACTGGGTGGATGGCCAAAGGGACTAAGTAATTGTGAGATCAGTGACTTGTGCTTTTTTGTGGTTCCTAGTTTATACAGGCACATTTGTAAATCTATATTGGCATCAGTACTAGACAAGGAAATATGATCGCTGTCAAACTCTGCGGTTCAAATACTGCTGGGAAAAGGTGGAAATCTACTATGAAAAATGACTTTTTCAATTTATGGCGGTTTGTTTTTTGCTGGATTTTTTTTTTCGTATTACCTCATAGACATGAATCAAGAGAAAATGCTCCCAAAATGTTAACACGCAGTTGGATGAAAGATGTGATACACAATCATAATCACAAATTTAAGCAGCAGTGAATACCTGAGCTGCTATTGACCGTATGGAAGCAGTCGTCTTTGATTTGAGTCCACCTGGCTGAGTGTGTCTGTCGCAGCCACTCTGTCGCTCTAACTTCCTGGTGACCTTCAACCATGAAAACACTCTCCTCCACCCGTTGAGTATCACTGCACCTGATTTAAAGCTGGCTGATCTGAACAGGAAACCAAACACTTGCCATTCAGCAAAAAGTATATCCGCCCCCTTGCAGACTGACACATCCATCCAATGCCATCCAAAAGGGGATCGTCAGGAGCCTGAAAAGTGGCTTTGCAGAAACTCCTCACAGCCACCCCGGGTGTAGAACACTGCAAGCAAACCTGTTTGGTGTAACATAGCACAGTTTTTCACATGTTGTAACCTGCAAACATATGTGTCGATAACACTTGACTTCGATAAATCAACTGTCAGTGTTGCCGCTGATTTACCTTCTGTCATTGATTGGTCATTTTAGCCTTAATTTAGATTCTCAGTCCAAAGAAAAGAGAGCAAACACTGAAGCATTAGAATGAAAGAAAGTTTGAATCCCAAAGGAAAAGTGCGAATTCTGTGTCCCTGATATACCACATGCATTGATTAATCATGAGGTGAACCCTAAATCAGTGGAAATTTAAATTGGATGGTGCATTCATAATTGTTTTTCGTTTGCTTTCATAATAGTGACAGATTTCTTTTTATACTTTCATACGGTTCGAGTACATGCTCTATGTGATGAAATCAAGAGAGAAACTGAACTGAATGTACCTAATGTTGAATATCAAATCAGCATCTTCAAAATCTGAAAAGATGATCAATAAATCATAAATCTCATCTTCCTGTGACAAAATCTGGACTGAGCAGCATCTTGGGCCTTTCTCTTAACCCCCTGACTGAGCCCTTCACAGCGGCACAGCCATGACATTCTCATTACACTCCATCAAACATAAAGAAGCCTCATTTCTCTCCTTTAACCGCATGGAAGCGGCGCGAAGGAGTGACATCGCCCCTCTGAAAGAATGCGCTCATTAGC
>CAESWR010000135.1:337330-350336 GCA_903171835.1 Mullus surmuletus | reverse complement strand
GAAGGGGGCAGCGTTTGCGCCAAAAGGAGCCTCTCCCAAGACCCTTGTCATTTAGCTGTTTAGCTTTATCACAGGGGAGCCGCTCCAAATGGGAGGGAGGGGAGAAAATAGCTCGAATGCAAACGATCTGCTCTCTTCTTGTTGGGTATTAAACACTTTATAGAAAATTAAACCTTTCAGAGGTAGCAGTAAAAGACCTGGGTGCATCTGTCTTTTCCCGGCTATAATAAGGCATTGGTATCCAAACAATGCCGGGATAATGCATTTAAATACAAGTCCTATTATTTTTTATTGTTATTTTGCATTTTCTCATTCCCTGCTTCGCATCTTTGGCTACCAGATGTGTCTCCACACTGAAGAATTATTTCTCCTCCCCAGAGTCAAATAAATGCAATCAATATGAGTATTGCTCTCAGGCCTTGAAATATTACATTAATGTTCCATGTGGTGACATTTTAGCTGGAATTTTCAAATACATCATGAAGGCTCAAATTAATATTTATCAGCAAGAGGCTTTTATGCTTTGCAAAACAGTATTAGCGTGAACTCCAATAATCTTGTCCTCTAAGCAGGGAAATGGTGTCTGTATGTATGCGGGAGCAGTTTATAAGATCAGTGGGTGTCTCCATTTTGCCTCCTTTCAGGTAAAATCTCCAGAATGAAAACAATTATGGAGAAAATATGGCAGTTTCTCCAGATTTAACGATAACTCTTTTGCCCGTCAACACATATTTACACCATGTATCCCGCAGATTCGCTGCTTTTCTTTTTATCCCTGAAGGTGGTGAGTCAATCTCATTGCACTTAAGTAAGGGGGAGGGGGCTCCGCATTGATATTATTATTTATTCAGGTATGTTAAACAATTTGTCCTTCCTATCCTTGCTGATCAGAGCAGAAAAGCGTAAGGAATTCAGAAAGATCGATATCTCAATATGTACTTGAACTCAACACATAAAGACACAGAGGCGCCAAAATAGGGCAAGGTGTGTTTATGCACACACATGCTTAATATTATCTTGTAGGGTTTTTTTAAGACCACAGCTGCCTGTGCAGAAATCCTTTGTAAAGCACTGAGAGGTTCATCCTGTCAATCTAGGAAATTGTTATGCATCTGTGACCACAGGGAATAGAATTCTATCGCTTATAGATCTGTTTTAAATTATTCTTGTCATTGAGCCCCAAATTTATGCTACCATTGATCCAGCAAGGAAAATATGAAACGAATTGGGGTTGCTATTTGATGACCTGCAGGTCAAGGAGATTTTAACATTGGTATTATCGAGCGTGGCATCTGTCGTTTTTCACCTGGGCGGCTGCCCTCTTCACTTTCCCCTGCTCTTCACCGCCGGAATGAAAACAAACGACTTTTTCTTCAGCGCAAATGCCCCGTCCGACACTCACAAGGTGACAGTTGTGATCGCAGATTGGGAAAATACACCCGAGACAGAGTTTCCGTTCATTGTAAATGTATTTTTCACCATGCTTCTACGCGTCAGCAAGCTACGGTCACTATTAAGCTGCATTGGAGGACTAATTATGTGTCGTGCATGGTATTTAGACATTAGACGTTTGGTTAAGTGAAGTTTAAAAATGTAATGTGTGGAAAATATTTTTGAGCTTATTCACATTTCTCCAATTGCTCCCCTACACGCAAACACAAGTTGCTCTTAAGACAGCATCACGGGCCGTGCTCTTGCTGCCTGTGCACTATATTCACTGTACATCCTATTCATTATTCACACTGTAGATTGCTGCTGAGTTTCCATTGGCGAGCTTATATGACGGAGTCCATGTGAACACTGGATCCTGCGCTATCCTTTGGCAGTGTGAATCTATTTTCTGTCAGATAGCCAGACTGTGGCAGAGCATCACTGCTCTGCCTCCGAGCTCCGAGCAGAACGAGCCAGGTGTTGTGGTAACAGACTTCCCCTGTGGCCCACTGATGAAGAACATCTGGAGTGCTTCTGTTCCGCCACTTCTTTCCTGTCCCCAATATGACCAGGCGATGTAGCTAACAGTGCGATGCATGTCGACACATGGCTCCAAGGTCCCCAGATAGGGTGGGAGATGCTCCGATATTCATACTTGACAGGTCTGCCCCATTGACACAGTGTGCACTCTTTCCATATGCGTAGCTGGTGCTGGGTGCAAAGGGTGCCGAGCCCAGTCAGAGTTTGCAACTTTACAGGGAGCTGCTGCTGCTGCTGCTGCTGCTGCTGCTGCTGCTGTGACTCCTGCAGGCATGACGGGTGAGAGACAGCCAGGCTCAGTCTTCACTTTCATTTCTTACAAATCTATTGGAGGCTTGGGTGTGTGTGAAACCTCAGATGACTTAAAACATGTGAAATGAGTCAAATTTCTTTTTGGATACAATGGCGGCCTGTTTTACTGGCATTTGAGAAAACGTCTCCCTTTTTGAAAAATACAAATATGGTGTCATTTCTCGGTCACAATGAAACTGCAACCGAGCCCATAGGCCACGTCACTTTTAAATCGCTGTAACTATTTGTGTGCTGGCAACCTACATTTACAACATGATTCATAGCTGGGGATAAAAGTCCAAAGCAAACAAAGTAGTGCAATAATCTAACTTTTCTTTTACTACGCTGCAGTCCGGTTTCAGTCCGCAGACCTTAAATCATCAGGAGTGACACACTGGACTTTGCTGCCAGGTGAGTTATTCAGATTGCACAGCCATATTCAGTTGAGCACCTGCAGTACAAAAGAGGCGGAATCCTCAAAGATTTTATGAATGTGAAAAACGCAGCCTTGGTTAAATACTTTATCATTTTTGAATGAAAGCTGACAAAGGGTATGTGATGATGTTAATGGTTTAAGGTGGAATATCAATCCCTGACTTTTAGATATGCATTAAATGAGCCGTCCCACTTTGATCCAAGTGAACAACGCGACTCAGATTGTTTTTGTCCATCTCCCCCTGTGACAGCCGAGGCTATCAAAGAGTTAAATCTGCTGAAACCCTGCCCTGCTGGCCAATTGAATGGTAAGCACAGTGATCCAAAACACCCTCTGCAGAAATAAAACAATATATAGAAATGTGCAATACTGGGATTTAATTTTCCTACCACCATCCATTTATATAATACATGAAATGAACCTCAAATTAATTTGCACCGAGGCTCTAAAGTAACAATGTAATCTCAGTGTTATAGCACAGTTGCAAATGGATTTCTGTCTCTTGTAATTTTATAAGAAGCACTCTAGGGGTCACCTTAAAAGATGTCGCTATTTTTTAAAAGCCAAAACTATCCCGTGGCCTGTCAGCAAAGGGAATCTTCTGCAATGCAATCTGTTTTGTGCCATCGATTTGTCTGGTATTGCACCTTGTCACATGGTTTGCCTGTTAGCTTTGCCGGTATTGGCAGAGATGACTAATATTATACCCAGATGTCTATAATAAAGTGTAGTGTATCTGCTTACTTGTGTGCAGTCTGGTCCTTACAACTTCCTGACCAGTGCAGAATGGCTTGAACCCTGCTAAATGTTAAAGGAACAACATTACATTACATGGCACAGCGAGGGTGACGGAGAGGGGCTCAGCAGAATATGATGATCCTTCTATTAGTGCCTTCCTGCTTAAGAACTTGAAACTGGTTTCTGCGAATTGTACTGCATCCGCGGCCTCTCATATTGGTACTTAATTTATCTTTTTTCCACAAATAGAAAACGATGTCCTCTCCAAAAATAAGTGCAAATCTTTGGCAAAATATACATTCACCCCTCGTTTACCCTGGTAGGCGAGGCATGCTTCCAGTTGTTTAATAAAACACAAAAGTGGCTCCCCAAGCATTGAAAAGTCATTACACTAACGTCTTTCCCGTTTCAAAAGGGCACAGATCTGACACATGTCGAGCAGCACCTGTCAGGCAATCAGTCACTTCAGAGCTCTTCTCCACAGCCATAATGTATGCCCTCTTGTGCTTGAAATCCACCCAGCGTTTCCACAACTTTTCATACGTCACATGAGCCCACCCAGATAACTCCTGAGCCATAACTCAGTACCTAAATTTAGGCAATATATTAAGACGCTCCCCTCCTGGACCAGATAGTGGCTTTTGCCTTTTTTTGGGAGCAAAGCGCAGCGTTTTGCATACCGGCGGATGTGAGGCCGGCCTTGTGGTGGGTGTTTAGTTTTCAAATTACCACAAAGACTCTGCGAAGGTCGCTCAGAATACACAATGTGACATGATTTAAAAAGTGTTTTCATAGTGGTTGAGGGCTGCCAGAAAATACAAACAATATCATATCTTTAAAAGAGACGAAATACAGAACATTTAACGCGATGTCATTAAAATCTATCAATGAAAGTTTTTGGAGCACAATAATGTTACGATAATGACACTATAAATGACAAACGAAATTTGTCTGGGTGTGGAGATGGCTCCTTCCATCTGAACGTCCCGAAAGCACCCTGATCAGATGGCTTGTTAATCCCCTCATTTCAGCATTTTATGGATTTTCCAGTTGCTGTTGTGTTCATATACAAGCATTTCAGTTGACCCCACTGACTCTTTGAGTGTCAGCGTTTTCTCTGAAGGAGGAATTTAGAGCTCAGAAAGTTTATAAATAAGCCTTCTATCAAGTTCCACAACAGGTGTGACCTCTGTGTCCTAAAACTGAACACTTTCAGTGGGCGCTGTTCAGTAAGTGAGCCGAGCTGGACGAAGCACAAACTGCCTTATCGTATAGAACCCGCAGCTTTGGAATGTCATAATATATTCTTAAAAAGCACCCCTCACTCTCTGTGATATGACAAAGTGTTAATCGGACCCACAAAGACCCCACAAGGCAGCTGCGATGAGGACAGACATGTCAAGTTCCGTCTCTGCCAGGGGATTTTGAGGTATTCAATAAAGCTTTCAAGGATAAACGCCATATCAGGTGATGTACGGGAGCCGCAACAGCAATCACTGTGACACACTGAGAAGAACGTGGCTTGTCCCTATGGTGTTTCAACAAATGCAGAGGGAGGGGGATTGTTGTGCTCGGCTTTCCAGAGAAGTTGTGAGGGAAGATTCCTTTTCATCAGCTAACCTCCGACTTAAGCAAGAAGCCGCGTGCTGTTGCAAGGTGGAGACAAACACAAGCAGCTTTTTGGGGGAGGAATTACCAGTATCAGTCTGGGTGCAAATTCAGACAAACCTT
Organism: Mullus surmuletus; assembly: GCA_903171835.1. Taxonomy (NCBI): domain Eukaryota; kingdom Metazoa; phylum Chordata; class Actinopteri; order Syngnathiformes; family Mullidae; genus Mullus; species Mullus surmuletus. The sequence goes on along the minus strand of CAESWR010000135.1, from coordinate 345,169 downwards.
CCTGCAGCAAAATGCCCCCTCCCCACATACACACACACACACACACACACACACACAGATGCTCAGTTTACACAATGATAAAACAATTGCTGCAACAATTACCGCAGTTGAGCAATTTGTCACGTCAAGTCAAGTAGCTTTTATTGTCATTCTAACTGTTTACAAGTACACAGTGCAAGATGAGATATTGTTTCTTCCAGGACCATGTTGCAGCTTAAAGCCACACAGGATCACATATGCTGCACGGCAAGAAACAAACAAAAGATATTTGCTAAGACACACAGCACATAGACACAAATAAAAACAACACAATAGGAAATCCTATTGCACTTCATCCATGCCTTATCTCTCCGCTGAGTTTCAGGGAACTCAGTCTGATATGGAATCTTTCAAGATCTCATGATGTGATCCAGGTTCTCGGTATAATTATTTGATTACAAGACATCTGAATAGCAGTTGGCAGACTTGCTTACTTTTCAGATGTCATTTGATTTCCACTTTTCCCGTGGTGGTAATTACCATGGCCACAAGATGGAATCTATCATTTAACTGTCAATAAATGAATACAAAAATACTGGATCCACCCTTTTATCTGGATACTCACCAAAATATAATGGCTTCTCTGTGGTCACAAGTCGGCCCAGTAGTAATTTTTCATGCAATCCTTGTGACAAACGAACAAATGTGAAATTTGGCAGAGGTGTATTGCAGACTCATTTACACAGCATTACAAAGATGCACATGAATCTAAGGTGATAACATGCTGTAAGAATATACATTGTCATATTGCTATCTGCACAATGTCTAACCTTTAATGAAATCAAATGGCACATTTCCTAAGTGTAAATAGGAGGACAGGTGTGCCTGGGTGCATCTGTTAGTGACACTTGGAGAGGCAGGCGAGAGCTTCTGGCTTCCTCCCCATGATGAAAAATGTTTATGTCCTTAGAAAAATCACATTTTAAGTGTTTTTCATGTCTTTTTAATATACATAATATATTATGCCATTGTCTTGAAGATGAGCGAGAAAGTTGAAAAATAGAAGTGGAAGGAGCTTTCAGCCCCCGAGGGAATAATTATGGTCAATCATAAAACTTTATCACAGTGTGAGACAAACAGAGTGACAGAGTCTGAGCTGATTGCTCAAATACAGTCTAAACAAAGACGTTCAGTCATGCATGACTGATGTGCTTTACTCTTCAATCCTCAGTGGGTTATGAGTTATAAGGTACAGTTTGCAGCTATGAGCTTATGTTTTGTCTTAGAGTATATTTACCTGAAGTAAAATAAAAACACTTACAACCAACATCAGTGATAAGTATAAATATACCATTATACCATTTTACCAAGACCTAGAGCTGGACATACTGGAAAATATTTATAATATGAGTTCACATGTGCATGTCCTCAACAACATATGATAAAAAAATATGAGAGGGTGTTGCTTATTTTGAAGATGATTGCTGACAGGCAGCTTAACACTCCATTTTATTTACCACAACGTTGCTGGTAAGAATAGGCAGGATATGGGAGACGATGGGTAATGGTGGGTAAAACGTGCTCCTCCATGTCACTCCCTTGTCCTCAAATGTCCCTCCCCGTCCCCTGTCAACTGAGAGCAGTCTTAGAATTAGGAGCAGGTGAGCCAAGAATGAAAGCTGGCTGGATTACTTTACATTATTTCAATCAATTATTCAAATGTCCCCATTGCCTTCATGATGACTTGACGAGGCATGCCAAATAATGATCTCTGCCCCACACGCACATGCTTGCAAGCAGGCTCACCTAAACGCTGGCGTCTAAATACTCGGCTGAGCGTGAACGTCTCACACGCAGAAGCTGACTATAACAGCAAAACATTAATTTCCTGTTGATTGAGGCCCAACTGTGGAGAGATGACTGTGTCAGGGCGACCTGTGTCGGGTCAGCGACAGCGAGTGCAGCACTACAGCTGCATCTAATGTCTCTGTCGCCTTAGTTGCAGATAAGCAGCTGAAACGACACAGCAATAAGGAGGGAAAGGAGTAAGCAGAGCCAAACAAGAATGAGAAGTACAAGGGGAACCTTTATCCTAGTCTGTGACTTTAAAGAGTGTCAAAAGCTAATAATTAATATATAATAAATATATTTTAAAATTAGGTGTGTGTCAGGGGCAGGCCCACTCTATCAGGCGCCTGCTCTGTTTACTCTCCCAGGGAAACAGGTGCAGCCACATGAAGGAGAATTTCATTTCAAAAATAGCATTTAGCATTTTGCTCCTCCTGGAGCCTTCTCTGAGAGAAATTCTCATGTAATCATACACCATGGTTACTGAAAACTTCTGATGTTGATCCACAGAGACATATGGTGTCTCAGCGAAGGGAGGAGCCACAGAGGTTTGAGTGAAGTAAATAGGATTTAAATGTATGTTTTGTAATTATTTGCAAAGGGCATATTTCTGTAACAACTGCATGGCATGGCTTGTCCTAGTGAGTCATAATCCAGGTACACATTGTGGCAAGAACAATATTCTCAAAATGTTGATAATTATCTCCCAAAGTTGCACAACTGAATGGGCTGCGTTGGAATATAGCGGATTAGAGGAACTAGTGTGCGTGAATCCTTTGTCTAGAATTTCAGAATTGTTTTATCTTTTCACATTTTCCTGAATCGTCTGTGGAGAGGCCCTCTTCATTTGGTAAAATAAGAGTGTCCAGCCAGAGACCTCCCTACCCCCTCTTTGCATCTTATTTTTGAGCGTTTCCATTCACGTCATCAAATGCTGTCTGTAACATAATGAGAGATGTGGCAATTAATTTTCTTTTAATCAAGGTTGAAATGAAGTAAATTGGTGCAGCTTGGCCAGCCCTCATTTTCTATTTTTGCAGTGATGCAAAATAAATACGATAAAATTATGGCCCTCCTCACCTTCTGTAATTAGAAAGCATGAATGATCAGAAGGAGATGATATGTACTATGCAGTACCTCCGACGATGCCTCCCCCCAGAGAACAGATTTCAGCTCTTTTGAAACAGATGACCATGTTTTCCTCCCCTCGCCTCCCTTATTTGTCTCTTCTCTTTTCCCTCTGCCGGAGTTACAGACAGAGAGAGCAGCTCAACATGACATTGACTGCAATGTTGTTGTAATGCCTCTCAAATCTTATTAAAGACCACAGCTGTGAAAGACCTTGCTGACTCTACACTTTGCCATTAACTGGGTTGTTTCAGTATTCCTCCAAGCTGATTAGGAATTTATTGAAATTTGATTTTACCTGGGCATCTTATCGTCACCATATGGTGTGGTGACCAGTGCTGATGTGGACCGGATTTGTTTTTAACTGTGACACATGAATGCAGATTCTTCAGTAATATTTGAAGCAATAACTCTCTAGTTCTCGTGTCGCACTGTGAACTTTGAGCACAGACCAAGGATATACATTTGTCTGGAGAAAAATTTAAATTGGCAGGATACTGCTGTCTTCACGGACACCCACGTCTTAATTTCCTGTTGGAAGTGATTGAGGAAGTAGCCACCTACCTCATATTGTCCACTGTTAAACATGTAAATAGCACAGATGGAGAAAACACTCTTCTCTGCGAGGCAACAACACAAATGTTTTTTAAAAACAACATTTTAATCCATTCTTCTCATGGACAAAAATACATTAAAAAAAAATATTCATGCTTATCCCTGTAGTTTTCAAGAAAGACCAATTCACTGGCTAAGGCATTTCAGCTCTTGCCCTTTGCTGCTCATGTGCTGCGTACATCTGTCACACCAAATGTGTCTCTGTGCGGCCTCAAACACTAGGTATACACAGTGTTGAAACGTACTGGAAAAATATATACAAAGGCTTGATCGAGCATTAGCTCTAAGTCAGCACAGTGAGGTGGGTACGGCGACAGCTGTCCAATCCTCCCCTCATCCCCCCCTTCCCTCAGCAGCCCCCATCACTTCTCAAAAATATTCCCTGTTTACCATACATAGGCAGCTGCCACCACTGTTAACTTCTATAAGACAGCCACCTGCTAAAGGACATTTGTACATGTCTTTATTTAATTAAGGTGAATGCCAGTTCGTTGGCCCCCTCATGCAATGCGACTGAAAATAAATCGACCTTGATCGGGCTCCTGCCAGTGGATGACTCGGAAGGCTTGTGGAAGGAACGTGTCTTCTTCATTGATCAAAATGTCAGTTTTGCAAAAAAAAGAAAAAGAATGTTTAATATGTTCTGCAGCCTGATGCATCAAGTGCAAGTCTCACTGGACATAATCCTGTTTTGAATAATGTTTTCAAAACTTTTTTGCCATACTACACTTTCTGTGTACAGCGGAAAAAGACCATGTTCTGTGTTCTCATGTTCTATGTAATACAATAAGTACTTCAAGTATGAAATTCACCTTTGTTTAAATGAAAATAGTACAGGTAGGAAGGCTGGCACTGTTGAAAGGTTTTCAAAGAGCTTACTGATTAGTCTTTTCTTCGTCCAAGTAGTGGTTTAGTTGTTCTGAGTTTTATTACGTTCCTGAAATATATTCTACCGCTGGTACCTTGAAAACCTGTGCACGTCAAAGACACCATAGGGAAAATGACTGGGTGTGTTATCATATGACAGTGTGTCAGCATTGCTATGTCAATGCCAGCACATCTTGGCTGATTATAAATGTGAATACATGTGTGCATTTATGTATGTATAAATGTATGGAATTGCTGGAAATGTGAATTTTATAGAGAAAATGACTTGAAATTCAGGTCAGTGTGCCCCCTACTTGTAAAATACCTAAAATACCTACCTCCCAAAAATCAGTTTCATGCGTTTTCCAAGAGTAAGTCAGCCTGATGACAACAAATGCTTCAGAAAACTCGTAACCTCAACGTCTGTTTTTTATGTATAAAAATAGACATATAAATTTGTGAGTATCGCAGCAGTTGCATGCTGAAGCTATTTCTTGACCAACAGCTGCTGCAAGAAATCACTGCACACCACATCTCAAAAGTCCTGTCCTCATAGTGAGGGTGCCATTTGTATAGTCATAATTCTAATCTGTATGACCTCTGTTTTTATTAGTAACTTGCATAGTACCAAGATAATTGGTTATACAACTTTGAAGTACTTGAAAGATGCATTTTTGTCTCTTTTGTTCATGGGGGTTGACTGCCAGTGTCACACTTGCTCCCAAAATATTTATTGCTTATATACATAAATATCATGCTCTTCAACAGCATTCTAGAAAGACCCAGAGCTGATTCACAGTATCATTCTTAGTATAGAGTATTCTAACAGACTTGTACAATAAGTTAGACAATATGACACATTTTTTATAGAAAAAAACAAACACTTTAAGAGACTTGTCTAACCTTGGTCCGCTTTGTGATTAGCTTCTAATGTTTTATAATTAGTGATACAACCGGCAGAGGAGTCAGCAGGGCAGAGGTGGGGTGGGTACGCCCTTGAGAGCAGGACTTATGAATCAACGGCTGGCAATAAATGGACTGGATCATTACTGAATCAAGTGATCTGCAGAATAATCTATTGATTTTTTGGTCTTTCTTACTTCTTTATTATTCTGTATCACAGTATTGCAACATCAGGAGGAACCCACTGATGGATGGGATGCTCAGGCCTCTGCAGTGGCCGAGGGGGGTTTTGCTTAAGAGTGGAGTATATAATTAACACATTCCAGGGTAGTAGGCATAAAATAAACAATAACTTAAGGGTTTATGCCTAATAGATTCTTCACCCCCCTCCCCCTAACTCCCTTCTTGTTTTACCACCACTAGACTTAAATACATAAAGAAGTAATATTTTTGAATGAGTTAAGATGTCTGTAATTTCTTTAACGTAGTAGATATGGTGAGTGCCCTCAGTCGAATGAAATGTGCACCCTACATAACAAAATACAGTCACAGAATTGGGTCTGAAACCTAAACCCAAAACCCTTAACAAACCCTGCATTGCTCTTGTGTGAAATTATTCGGACCAACCTTGAATTTCAGCAAATGGATCCTATGTAGAGTAAGGCATGACATAGCGGTTTAACGACGATTTAACCTCTTGTATGTGATTAGTTTATTAATAATATGACAAATCAATTAAGAGTTACCCTGTGTGAATAGGAGCTATGGCATGCAGTAGGTCACGGTTATTGAATCCTCAACCTTACAAGGAAGGTAGAGATTAAAGCACAATCTACCTTGTTAGTTGACTTTGCTATCGATCCTTTTAATTCTTTATTATGTACAACAGGACACATCACGAAACTGCTAATTGGCAATAATCTGTTTGTCAATAGTTCACATGACTGCAGAATTTAGATTAGGAAAGTTCAAGTTTAAAATACATGATCACAGCCCACCTACTCCTGGGGGCTTTGCCCCTAGAATATCTTCAAGGAGTCTCATGCTTAGAATACTTTACAGTAAATTATTGATGTGTGGTAGGCGGTAGGAAAGGTGAAGGAAAACAAAGAGAGGAGCTGACATTTGTGTTTTGTCACTTGGAAGGTAAACTATAAATGAACATGGAAACTCTGCAAATGCTTGTTGACAAAATATGAAATTTACACCATGCTAAGTAAAAGATATTTTTTCATTTTCAATTTTCATTTGAAATTTTAAGGTTTACGAACACCACTAAAATACGTATTCATGGTTCCCATACAAGTATAATTTTTCTTGATATTGGCCCTGATGGAGATGTTTATGTGATGCATGGCTGTACTGTCGGGGTGACTCAAGAAATCTAAATTGAATTGCAATATCTTACATTAGATAATCTTATTAATTATGGAATGCAGAGGGCTGGAGTGTCCATCGAGTGGGTAATCCTATAGACTAATCCCTAATTCCACACACCCTGAAAGAGCCAGGTGTGTTTCCAACCAGGTGGCTCCTAACAATATAAACTGGTTCTGATGTGGTACCAGGTTGATGTATCATCGGGGTGAAAGTATGTGAGTGTCATTAAAAAGAAGGCTTAGACGGTTCGGATCTACCGAGTAACTTCGTTGAGTCTTTGTATTTATTTGGCATCTTGGAACAAACTGTATCTAGAGATTTGGATTTTTACTGGAGCACTACAACACTCCGGTGGGCAATGATGGAGAAGCTGGGATGAGGATAATTGGGAGGAACGAACTGCAGGAACTGAATCTAAGTGGTGCTTTGGGTCTATCAGATTTCTGTGCTCGTCTTGGTTTAACCAGAACGAATACCATGCTAGGACGAGTAACATGGGTGTGCCTGTAGGCCCACTACTCCACTAATCTAATCTAATATCAATGAAAATCAACACCAAATTTATTTAATCATACTTCATTGAATTTCATGTTTTCTTTTGAGCAGTGGTACTCCTGATGCTAGTTATGGCATGGATGCCGATAGCATAATCCTGATGTTGCAAGGTGTATAAGAATCCTACTTATTCTGTATTTTATGTAATAGATCTAGGACAATTATATAGCTTGCTTTGTGTCCAATTGGTACATTGCTTTTACATTGCCCAAACAATATTATGTTAAAGAAATTGTATGTATTCTACATAATTTCTCCTACATTGGACATCAAGCAGGTGATATGTTTCGGTATAAGTGTGTGCAGATGATGAGGATGACTCAGCTAACGCATTAGCTTGAAGCCCAGCTAAAACAACTAGCATCGGTTGTGTAAAATGACTTGTGAGTACCTGCAGCATTTTAAATGTCCTTTAGGGGGGAAACAACTATGTATTCTGTAGTTGGCGAGCACAACGAAATCTGGTTTACCCCCCGACCCCAGAAAGAAAAGTTGACCTTTGTAACTAGTTGTCTTACCATTAGCTAATTGGTAGCATACCTCATCCAGCCCGGTGGTCTTGGT
>CAESWR010000135.1:319516-336175 GCA_903171835.1 Mullus surmuletus | reverse complement strand
AAAAAAAGCCTAAATTGGAATCCTCTAAACGCGTGGGTTCATCAAAGTGTGTCAGTGGTCGTTTGTGTGAGGTTTCATCAGTGTGCTGTGCGTGAATAGCAGACATAAATGGCAAGTGGCTCCACAGAAGCATTTTGTAAACACAAACAGCAGCGAGAAAAGCCCCCCAAAATGATGCTCACAGGTTAACAACACACACCAACACACACACACACACCATTTGAAAAAATATGAAAAAAAGGAAAGACTTTTCTTCAGTTCCTGTTCTTAGCTACTATAACATAGATGTTGTGGCTTCAGCTGTACTCTGGGAGGAAAAAAAAACCCCAATCTGTTTAAAAACACGGCGTGCACTTTACCTGTTTGGTTAGCTGTAATCTCTGCTAAACACCACCATGATGCCAGATTTAATTTTACAAGCTTTTGCAAAAGGGTCACTGTTTGTTCTCGTGCACATTTCTAAATGTCTGCTCTGTGTGTGCTTTGCCACTGTGTTTGTTATTATTCTCAAGGATGAAGGATCAGGACAGGAATAGATCACTGGCACTTTAAACCCAGAGTTCTCATATTCTCGCCGGATCTTTCTCCTTTGCTAATTATTGTGTTGTTTTCAGAGCAAATATGTCATATCCATGGCGACCAGGCAGGTTTATTGTCTCTCCCATGCAATAGCTCACAAAAGTAATTAATTATCCTTTTTCTCTCTCTCTCTCTCCCTCTCCCTCCTGTCTTTGGTTAAACAGATCATTCATGGAAAGCCATCTTCTTTATTAAAAATGCCATTGCGAGTACAACACAAGGTAAACATCAAAGAATTATTTTTTTTTATTTGGATCTTGATGTCCCTTTTGTGGTTTGATTTTTTTTTTCCTCCCCACACACAAAACAGTTGTAGATGGCATAATTTCCTTATGTAAAAAGGTACATTATGCGGGCAGTGTGTGCGCTTGTGAGATATTTTCCATAACACTCACAAAATGCAGCAGCTGTGCAGCTTAACTGTTCATGCATGCAAAGCAAGTGCACACTTGACACTTAAACAGGCAAGCTTAAAAACACATGTTTAGACATGAAATCAGCTTGCATTTCGTGTGATTTGAATAGCAAGCATTAGCCAAAACCAAAGGTAAGTTTGCTTTTGTGGCGTGTCTTCATCTGTGAGGTCACCAAAAATAATAACCAGCAGCAGGTGACACGACAAAGCACAATGGCTCACCTGGCTGCATTGCAGCAGCTGTATGGTAGCGGCTCTTTTTGCCCCACTTGTCCAACGGGAGCTGTGGGATGATGAGCTGAGGCGGTTTACAGCTCTTCATCCCGTGCGCTCTCTCGATGTAACTCTGGAATGTGATGGCACGTGTCTGCTGTCCAGAGGTCCATCTCTTGCTGGACACTGTCCAGCCTTCACTGTCAGGCTGGTGGCACAGGTTCTCATTCCTCTTCAGCATTGATGTGACACTGCAATATCCATCTGTCAAACATACTGCCCTTACTCTTCTACCTCTCCTAGACTTGCTCTCTACCTTCCCTCTTTCCCTAATCTTTCATGTCATGATAGGTGAGCGAAATGTGAGACGTTCGTCTCTGCTTTTTTAATCGTGATTTTGGCTTCGGCGTTGTTCTGTGTTTATGGATGTGGTTCTGTGGGGCTTCCTGATTGGGTCTCTCTCTGAAAAGGCACTTGAAATGTTGCCTGTAGTGCTGTGCCCCCGGTGTACGCAACTATTATAGAATCTTATTGGTTAATCAGTGCGTGATGCTGCTGACGTTCTTATTTCCTGCAGCCCCTATCAGTCAGTGAAATGCCTCATGTCTCATAAGTACCCATCTGCATCTGTCAAGGGGTGTGTAGAATTAAACCCATGTGTATTCCTTTTCTATTTGACCTTGGCTGCGGACCTCGGGTCTTTGATGTCAAATAAGCCTCAGTAATCCCAGGTGGCATTTGACAGGCTTCAGGAGCCATTACTTTTGTTTGCCAGCGCATAAGCTTTATCAATTGCGCTCAGTGTAATGATTTTGTATACAAGATTTTGTATCGCACTACCACAATCATAGTGTTTTGCCTTGTAAAAATATACTGCCTTCAACACGTGCCGTTATACCAGCACAAATAGCACACATGTTTTTTTAATCATCATTATTGTTTTTATTTTAGTGCTGAGGAAATGTCCTTTTTGCATGCTTGATCAGCCAGTAGAGAAATCCAATATAATGGAGGTTCAAGGTGAATTGCATCCCGTGCGTTTCCCCCCTCTCGACTGAAGGAATATTCCAGAGCAAAATAAACAAATCACACAGACAACAGCAATATAGGCTTGATTTTGAAGGCATGAAATAAGTATCGATTAAATCCTGCAGTTCATAGATGAAAATGGCCTTTTTGGTAATTTGTCCTGGGTCCTTTCAATACAATAGAGGAAGAGGAGAGGGAGAGAGGGAGAGGTATGAACTTAGACTGCAGAGAGGCAGGAGAGGAGGAGTGGAGTGAGAAAGGAGTAAGACGAGTGAACACTGTGAGAGAGAAAGACAGAGAGAAGAGATTTCACAGAGTTGAGAAAGGGACATGCTGCCCCTTTCCGAGCTCATTATCATTCTTAATAAGTCTTAAGGAAAGAAGGAGCATTGAGTGTAAATGCACGGTAATCCTTACGCTGGCCAAGGTTAGTAGGGACGTCAGCACATGCGCACCGTTCCCAGCTGGCCACTTTGGGACTGGGAGGGGACCAGAGGAGCATAGTTAAGGATAGATGTTCAAGGAGAATGTGAGGACATTTAGACACTGTATAAAGGTTAGGCCCTTTCCCCTTGCCTGTAGCTTTTTTTTGTGGCTGTGCCACCTGGTATTTAGTGAGTAGGCAGTTCTGCGTTGGACTAGAAACAGTCGTATTTGGCTCTTGCAACCGGTTTTGGGCTGCAATAATTCAAAGGTGGAACGAAGAATTGTCAGGTGAGATTTAGCTTGATTAAAGATCTAAATAGGACAGTTTCGTCTTTGGCACCATTCATCAGAAGGGATTCAGTCCTGAACTACTCAAAGGAGCAGTGCTGGCAGCAGTCTATGCCAAACTCACTGTTCTTTGGGTGTGGTCCAAAAGTGAGCATTTAGATGAATTGGATGAACTGGTGACCAGTTAACTCATTTAACAAATTGCCATCCACTTGTTGGTGTTCAACTGTGACACCCTATGCATTTGACAGTGCAGGTAATATTGAAGTATTCATGTTCAAAAATGAAGTCAGATGTAGCATTAATTTGATGCATTAATCTTTATCCACAGTGGAACCACAGTAGTTCCCAATAACTTTGGGAATTACGTTGTCTCCATCCCTGTTTAACTTTTGTTTTCTGTTTGCTTCTTTGGAATGCTGGAAAAAATGTATACGATTATGTTGTTTTTAAAAGTTAATGAAAATGCAGATCTGCAAATGAATTATGACTTTCAGACTCATCAGATGAAAACATCAGATATGTGTAGACTAATCAGGAGGCACTCTGGACACTCTTGGTATGGTATCTAAAATTCTGGAAAGCATATGATTCTTAACCTATTCATATAGGAGGTAACATGATAGTTAACATATTAATAGTGAGATTATTTGCTCTATTATCACAATTATAAATATATTCTGGAGTTTCTCTATTGACAAAAATGGCAACAATAGTTTTTATCAGAATATTTCTTCGTAAAAGAAGACCCTCTTAAAACTATTAGGTCAAGATTATTATTAGACAAGAACATTGGTGATCTCAAAGCAAACAGTGGCTGAGTCCAAAAACCTAATGTTGTGCTGTAACTAACATTATATTGGCATCGCTAATTTTGTAGTGATCAGGGCTGGGTGGAAAACTTTAACATATTGTGTGAGCAATTGCCTCCAAGTCTGTGCTGCTTGCGCATTTGTACCGTGATGATGACTCTATGGATCCTCTTGGGAATGAGTTGGCTTAATTGTCCAAGAAGGGGACAACAGTCATAAGCAAATGAAACTGGAGCTGATGGTGTAGAGTTGTTGTGCCCTTTTGTCTTGCTCAGTGTAATGCCATCGCTGTGCCTTTCTGTCATGTAAGGATGATTTACCCAGAGACAGATGTTTTCAGACCTTTGCTCATGAACCTGCAACATTTTATTCTATTTTTTGCCCCTTTTAAAGGTTAAGGAGGATTTCCCCACTGTATTGCAGCCGTTTTTGATTGCAGAGGTCTTCTCTACTGTTGAGGTTAGAGGCTAAGTGGATTTACCTCTGACAAGGCTGTAAACGTTGCCATGCTACAAGTGTGAGATGCTCTTTCGAGCATTTCTTCTTCACTGTTCTCCTTATCAGTCTGCATTTTGGTTGCAGCTTGGTTGGCAACCTGTTCCATTTTTGCCCCCCCCCACCAACCCCCTCCAGGGAGCCTTGGGAGGCAGAGAGCCATCACCATGGTGATCTGAACACAGATCCCCTACACACCGGTCCATTGTGACTGGCGTGCGTTGAGGTGAGAGGGAACAAAATGTCACAGCAACAGGTTTTTTTGTGTTTTTGTTTTTGGCTGAATTCCTGGTGGGATTCTGCCTCAGATCCATGTGCTAGAGGGACTATTGGAGAGTATGTGGGAGTTATGGGAAACAAGCTGATTGGAGACAATTTCTACAGCAACATGGCATTATACTGTAAAATAGTAATCATCCCATGTTTTTAATTTATTTAATTTTTTGTGTGATCAAGTTCAGCATCAGGGCAAAATACACACAATAAGTGTCACAAGGGACTGTCATTGTTATTTGATTAAAAGTGTTTTTCTCCAAACAGACATAGCCTGAAGTTAAACAAAATCAGTTTTTAATAATTTAATGAATTCTTTCGCTTTTATGCTTTCACTCACACAATATTAATTTAATCAGAATCAGACTTCTGCAAACAGGAAAATATTGTATAATTAAAAAGGAGAAAAAACTGTCTGTATCATCTGAAATCCCACCTCACACTTGCATATTATATCTGTTTGAGTGGAATTTACTGCACCATCTCCATGTTTGTACACAAGGGGAAGTCAATATACAGTTTCACCTCATGCCTTTCAACCTCCATTGTGTTTAAGAATTAGAGATGATTGTGCGAAACGAGGTTAGTGCATTTGAGTTCCTTCAAGTAAAGCAAAAAGGACAATTTCCTGTGGAGGGTCAATAGAAAGCCAGGTCATTAAATATGAGTGTGTAACAAAAATCTTAGCGTATACTCTTTTCTTGACAGAAGATGTTTGGCAGCCACAGGGGGAGTTCTAAAAGATACTGAGAGATTATTCCGAGACACAAGATATGGGCATTGGTATAAAATATTGGTATAGGTTTTAAATTTACTCCATGCCTCACTGGATGTCTGTCATGGTGGTCCATGATAACCTCATGGTATTGCCCTCTGATCTTTCAGTTTATGTTGACCTCTAACCTTTCAGGATCCAGGCAACATGCTATTGTCTATAGACCTTTGATTGGGAAGGGGGTTTACAGATAATGTGGCATTGAAGAGGTGGGGCAGATTTTGCCCCCAACCCTGAATAGGGTGTTGGCTGCTCTCATGACAGTTCCAGGGTTGCCCTCAGTCCCAGAGGTTGGGAAGGAGGGTCAGCCCGTACCAAAGGGCACACGGGTTGCTTCAAACACACCACCCTAACGTCTGGCATCATGTCTGGGCCTCCTGCCCTCTGCTCTGAGTTAAATTATAAAAAAATTAATTGATCTTGTTGTGTTTTTCTCTACATACATTTTTGCTGTGGAGTGAAATATGCAGTGTGTGTATACTGCATACATATGCGTTAACTCCCTCAATAACCTGTTTTATTATGCGTCTCATTAATATTTGTTGATATGTAGCTATAGCAGTCAGGTCTTTTCGTGCCAAGTCTGTAAGAGTAAAAGCACTTTCTGCTCCCTGAGCAGATGCAAAGGTGCCGGTCCTAAGAGATCCTTTTATGTTTGGAGACCTCTCCTCTCCTTGCTCCTTTGACTGCGACCCCAACAGCAACAAAACTCTGTCTCAATCAGCTCTCTGCCATAATCCCACTTCAGAAATCCTCTCGGCTAAAGAAGAAAATAAATTTTTCAGAGTTTATTAGAATACAGCTTGCCAGAGGGGACTGCTTTCTCCTCTCCTATAGATGCTCCAGTAATTAGCAAATTGATTAGGAGAACTTCAACACACCTCCTTGGCTCTTATCTCCCCATTCTAGAACAATATTGCGGTGCCATGGGACAGCGTAAATATTTTAAGGGAAACCCTCAGTGAATCTCATTAAATGGCTATGGGGCAGAGCAGCTGTCTCCTGCTGAAGGTCCCAGCCAATTTTCTAAACTATGATTAAAGAAAAGTTTTGGATTATTTAAACATGCCGTGTCCTGTGGGTTTTTTTCAGTGCCACTGAAGACCTCTGTGATTACCCGACCCCTCCGTGCCAGGACCGCTCCTCTCCCTTTGGATCTATTAGTTTGAAATCGTTTGGGTGATGACTCTTTGAAAGTGGCGGTCATTCTGGGATGCCATGTTCAAAATGCTACAAAGACCTCTCTTTTATGCGCAAATGCTAATTAAAATTGTTACCCCCCATCCCCAAGCTGCAGAGGGAAAGACTTGGTAGCAATTTGGCAGATAATCAAATTGCATTTTAAATGGAGTTTAAAGATGACTGGGGTCTGCTCACAGGAAGACACAGTGGCACAAATTAAGCTGGAATAAGCTGCTATGTGCACAGAGGAACAATACAACAAAACTCACATCATAATAATAGGATACATTTATGTAGATGGACAACATGCATTTTTTGATTTGAGGTTTCCTTAATTACTTAAAGGGAACTCAGGTACACAGATTTGTTTTGTACATGCAAGCACGCATGTTGTTTTTCTTTTAATTACGATTTCACTCTTGCAAAGCTGCATTTTCTTTCATGATCTGTCCTTGCAATCTGACCACTTGCGCTAAGAATGCTAATAAGACATGATTTGTTAATGGTTGTGGTACCTTGGAAACATTTTGCTCTTAATTTTAGATTTTCAGCTTGACAGAAATGGCAAACTGGGTGGAAAATCTTGTCAGCAGCTATGTTTGTCTACAAAAATATGCGCTTAGAAGCTGTCCCCCCACATTTGGTATACATCATTAAGTTCTTTCTAGCCAATCAAATTGTCTATTCACGCAGCATTCCAGTACATATTAGTGACATCCCGTTAGCAGAAAACAGAAAACTGACACAAAAAATTTGGGAAACAGGCCTGAATTGTTTATCTCTCAGAATAAGCTGAAAGTGTGATTCTTCTGAAATGATAGAGCTGGATAAAGAGCGCATTTCTCAAAGCTTTTTGAACATTTCTATTTGTGTCCCTGGAAAAAACGAAGAATGCACCAAATGATCTCTTTAGTTTTCATCACCACTCTTGCTTGGGCCGCATTTTCATGGTTCCTGTTGAGTTGAACATTCATCACAAGACCAATACAGCCATCACAACTGCTTCATATCCATAAAACGTATTATGGACAGCTCAACAAGTGATGCTTGACTTGTAAGTTTAAAGGGTTCTTAATTGGCAGTGATTTGCTGGCTGTACAGCAGTGGCTGTGGAAGTGGCATAATGATTCTCTGTGGATGATACATTACTTTTCTGCCAACTTAATGCTGCATATATCTGTAGTTCCCTGCTAAAGCATTGCCTTAATCTGACATGTCACAATGGCTTTGACCTGCACACTACAGGCTGCAAATGTAACATTGACCTCCTTGTAACATCTAGAAAAAGTCCTTGAGATCTTTTTCAATAATCCCCAAGGCAGTTTTACTGTTTTCACTTCATATCTGTGGTTTCCAAGTATCTGAAAGTATCTGTAATTGATGCTCATTACTTAAGTATTTTTTCACATTGAAGCTCAACTTGTTGTAGGTATGCTCAATCAAGCTGACTGTTAATGCACTGGTTTAATAAGATGGCCTTTAATGAAAGATTTTTTTTGTTGTTGATGAAAGATAATTCTTCAAACTGACTTTTTAATGTCGAGATGTTTGAGTTAGTAATAATTTAATTTTTAATATCTGTTTTAATTAGATAAACAAAGGGCCAGATTTGCTAAGAAAATAGCATTGCGCAAATGTGCCACTGTTTGCGGCTGCAATCTGCGTGTATTGAGTGTCTGTGTAATGAGCTGCTGTCTTAGTAAATCAATCAGCCGCTGGACTGCGTCACGGACAACCCTCCAGACGCATTCTGCCAAGGCTGGAGAGCTCATAGTCACAGTTCAGCAGCAGGGTTTCTATGAGAGAGCAATGATCTTGATAAAAAAATATCTATTTTGGCTGCAGTTCAAATCCTCTGGAGATGGTGTTGATAAGGATGTTAATACTGAGGTAAATGGAGCCAAACACTCACTTAAATGCCTGAAAAAGTCGTAGGATACCCGGTTCTAAGATGGTTGTCGGTGTTCTTAAACTGTCAACACGTTGCAGTGAAAGATGCATTTCTTAAATTCTCGTGAAATTAAGGATATGTAAATAGTACATTTTTACCAAATTTAGCATATTTGACCAAATTTGTAATTTTCAAATCTAGTATTTTTATAATCATGGATGTTTGTTGTAAAAAGGAGATTTTGGTTTGATAAAGATATAGCAGTAACCATCCTAATTAGGGAAACACGGTCCCTGTCTTCTGACGCTGATTGACAAATATTGTTGCAAAGTTAATGGCACAAGAGGGATTTGATTGATCAAGTGGATGACTGATCATAAAACTGCAGTCAATATTTGGCGTAGCTTTATTTCTTCTCTGAACAATAGCGTGCCAGGATGTCTGAGATGTATGGCTAAACACACAGCGATGGCAAAATACATATTTACACTTCAGTTTCTCCCGAGCTTGGTGATGCTGCTTCTGTTTGCTGTGAAAGAAGTGCTTTCCCATGATGTTAAAATGAACAGTCTTGGAGTATTTATTCAGTTACAGAAAAGGGCATTGGTTCAACCTGACCAATTTTTGAGTAGTTGAGATGAAAATCTCCCTCTAATTACTGTAGTGTGCAGATCCTCTGGTCCCACTCACTCTGCTGTAAATTATGTCATTAAAAAGTAGTATTTATTTATAGATGTAAAATTTTAGTTTTAGAGACTTCTGTTTTTTATGGTACAGCAGACTCCATCTTTTTAATAAAAATTCCTGACTTGGTGAAAGTTTAATTAATAAGGGACTTAAAGCTAGGGGAATAAGCAAGGGAGTTGGGTCTTTAAGGGGGTACTTATTTTTCCATCTGGGCTATCCTCCAAAAAAACTGTCAATTAGTGTGTTAAGCTGAAGAGACAAAAAACGTCATTAGTTCTAGCAAAAAGAATAATGGGTTTTAAAGGTTTTGCTTTAGAGGCAGGCCAAATGCTCAAGAGCAGGTCTTATGTATTTTCATTTTTTCTGGCAATTATCAAAGTTTAAATGAAGCCTTTATTGTGTTATTATGAATGAGGAGGCAGACACAGTGGCTTGTTTTTCTAAGTAACTGTGCACCTTAATTGTCTGAGATAAGACAAATAAAATCTGCTTGTATTTGGTGGAGTGAATCATACTCTGTACAATGTATTATTTTTCAATTTTCATTGTTTGCCTGTTTGCAAGCAATGATGATGTTGACTGTGACTTTTCTGTGACTATCATTAACCATCCCTTGGTATTTCATATCTTATTCTCCGTCAGTGTTCACTAGCTTTTATGCAGTAAAAAGACCCTTGGCTGCCATTTCAAGTTGTATGAAATAAATAAAGCTTCAGAAATTGTTGTTTATAAGTACCTGTTTCACTTGATTTAGTCCGGTCGTCTTCCCTTCCTGACCTCATCTTTATTTAATAGATGAAGATATATTTGACTGACCAAATGAGTAAGAATCACAGTACAAACAAAACTATTTTTGCTCTCAATTTTTTTTATTTTGTTCTTTCAATTTGATAATTGGTACCTTTATTTCATAATCTATATGTATATATGCACATGTAACATACACGATTTGCTCTTTGGACCAAATGAAGAAAAATTAATGTTGAATTGCAGTCTTTGCAATCTACGGTCAGTATTTCAATCACTAGAATGGTGACTCGTAAGCAGAGCTCACCTCACATTGCTAACAGAATGAAACTGTCCAAATGTGATACTAGTTTTCCGTAATTTAGATCCAGATCGGTCCATAATGCTGTTGTTTGGGAGGTGAAACAAAATCAAAGATACCCATACTAGTCATTTGGTTTTGCTGGTTAGTGATCCATTACATTAGGTAAAATCTTAGCCTGTCAGTGGAAAAACCAAGTTCACCAAAATTGGTCAACCAAGGTGCAGTAGTCAAACCTTAATGTTAGCCAGCATAATTCCTTGCTGTTGGTTAGGTTAGTCCACAAAAAAGGGACAGGATTTTTTTAAAGCATTACCAAGACCTGTCTCATCATGCCATTCATCTTATTCATGCATCCAATTTTGCATCACTGTCTGGCAGTATGGTCTAGACCCTTATTTAAGTAAGTCCCTCAAGATAATTGTTGTTATGAATTGGCACAATTTAAAAGAAATCTATTTGAATCCTGGTTAAGAAAGCCAGGTAGCTGTGGAAAACTTGGCTAGTTGCTACTGAAATATTGTTTGACTTTCAATCAGGAGCCAAACAGGAGCTACATTTATACTGCCTTTTTGTTAACCCACAGCTTTAGAATAATGAAAAAGCAAAATTATTACCCATTGATGAGTAGCAGGGATGTTTCTGAGACTATGTAAAAATTTGTTTGCGTTTGTATTGAAATTAAACAACTACATTTGTCACCCATCACAATCATTTACTGATGTCCGGTGGCCTTCAGACAGTGCAATGAATGTTGCTAGTGAAAACTCATACAATTCATAAATTCTGTTGACAATAGTTCCCTCAAAGGCATCTTATATGAGGGGTCACTTGAGACAATTTGAATAATGCCGCTCGAACCCCTAGTGGGTCTGCAGTCTATGGCAACCCACAATTGCATTTGCCAGTTTAGATGGTATTCTTGAAAGGCCAACCTTAGATTTACTCTCATTGTATTATTTACTAACTATCCAGAGATGATGAAGTCTTGCACTGCTCCAGTCGAGAGATGCATCATTGTGATGTCCACAAACATTGGATTTATCCAAAGTTGCTTTGGGAAACATTTTAATAAGGAGTTTACCATTTAACACATATGCAGTAGGTGTATCCCTATAGTTTTTGTTATACCTAACATTCAGATTTTGACCAGGCATTCAGCCAGGCTGGAGCTATAGGAAGTGAGGTTGAGTTATAGTCGATGATGAATTAACGTGAAAATATTGACAATGCTCAATAACGTGTCTGTATCTATTGTGTTCTTGTGAGCAAGACCCAGAGCACGGCAGGGAGGTGCTAAGCTATTCAATTGAATGTGTAAAGGCATTGTGAAGGACTATGCTTATCTTACGGAAAAAAATATAACTGAAAATCTACAGTATTATTGTCTATTGTGAATGATTCAATACCTTTACCCAACCCTACATTGAGCTGTCTCTGAAATATGTTGTGAAACACGTTTCACCTGGAGAACACTGAAATGAGGGGGGCTTAGTAAATAGGATTTATTACTTGATGTGTCAGCATTTTGTTGTGCTCAAATTTGCATCAGTGAATTGTGAATTATCTGTGACAGCAAATATGAACTAAACACCAAGAGTTACATCCAGCACATCTTGAATTACGGGCTTTTATATATTATTTATTTTGTTGAGACAAACTGATTATTTAGCATGTAATGCTTGATACCTTTTCTCATGTGTCTTCGCTTTAATCCAAAGTTAAAGTTTCTTTGGGTTAGTTGAGTGTCATGGGAATGTTCTGCTGTATTGACAGTGATGAAATGATCATCCAACAGAAATGTTATCACGGAACTTTTCTAAGATATTTTTTTCATCACAATCAGGCTCAAGACGTCACCTGAGTGTTGGTATTTGGCATATTAATTGATATGTATCTTCCAATTACGTGAATACAATATTGTTTTTGGTCTCTCAGTCGATTTCTTGGGCTGCTCAATAAATCAAACAACAAAGAAAATCAGGCCAACAAAAAGTACATGCTTAATTGCCTAAAACCTCTGTAATAATGCTGACTTCAAAATATGTAATCAACTCCGACATAAAAGAATGATTCTGACAGATACCCTCATAGAATCATGATTTACAATATTTCACTTTTGGTTGTTTTTGTAGGCCTATGGAGCTAGATTCGATGTCGGACTTTGGCAGTCTGCTGTAGGAAATGAGTTTATGGAAAAAAGAGGTTAGTAAGGCAACTATAATGTCTGTTTTGTAACTATTCCGTAGATTGGAAAAGCCCTACTTAAGATGATTTTCACAGTAGATCATTTCTATAATGATGTTGAAAGATAAACTTTTGCTCCAACTTTGGCATTTATTCATAATGCACATGTTAAAGTCTGGAAACAAACATTTCAATCACTCACAGAAAGTATGGTGCCCCTGCGTAAAACTGAAACAAGGAGTGTCAGATCGTTTAAACTATTTTGAGTAAAATGTATTTCACCTTGAAGATGGCAACTGGGATATGTTTTTCCCTGTGTGGGCACAACGTGTGACAATGGTGCTTAGATGAGACTTACATAACTGGTCATAGTGCAAGAGGTTTCAGGCACTGAGCCCAAAATATGTCATTGACTTGTGCCACACACAACAGGAGATTGCTTTTGCATCACACTGTGAATGCTAGTAAATGATTGGTTACAGGAGATCCTCCAATAAATTAATTGTTTCCACTTCATGGTTAAGTATGTGCTACTCTTCCAAATCGAGTGCTGGTACTTGGTTATTACACTTTAATAGCTCGCTTGCCAAACTAACGATATATTACTCCATGTGCTGGCTCAGATCAGAGAAGATGAATTGGCTATTAATTAGAGTTGCACTGAGAGGGCACAGGGGAGAGACTACTCATAGCCTCGCAATCAGTGTCAACGGGGGCCCTTTTCTGACTGGGACAACCAGGGCAGACCCAGGTCACTGAGTCTTGTCATAAAAACCTTTGAATCTGGTTTAAGGAGTGCTATCAAACATGGCCACCATCTTGTCGAGTCAAACAAAGGACAAGCAAGTTTAACGCCAAGCAGCTGCAATCTCATCTGATGATTTTAGTCCGCAGAACTGCAGAGGAGCGTGGGAGGCTGCTTGGCTCCACCAAGTTCCTTAACAAAAGCCTCACGTCCGAAGGACTTTGAATTAGAAAGTTATGGAGGAAATATTTGACGAGCTGAGATGATTTGTGGGGAATATTATTGTTTGGCTCACTTTTCTTGTGCAGCCTCTGAATTAGCCCTTTTATCACAATTAATTAAGCTTTCCTATAGGAGATGTTCCATCTTGAGCTCATCCACACAGGATAAATAAGTCAAAGCAGCAGGATATATGTCCTTTTATTGGCTGACTTGATCTCGGAAGCATCTGTAGTGGGGGGAGTGGGGGTGGGAGACTGTCTCTGTGGTGCGACTTTGTGGAAGAGTCTTTGCCATCACTCACTTTGAATGCTTCTTTTATGACTCGTTTTGTTAAAAACCTCTTTTTTTAATGCAAGGTATCAGGAGTTATAGCCTGTCTATGCAAATTAGAAAATTTTGACAGTTTGTTATTCATGTCATCGCCTTTTTAAACACTTAAAGGCAATAAATTTCCCCATGACAGGCTGCTCCGAAATTGCCACTAAATATTATTAAATATTTTAACAAGTTCCTTGTAAATATGCCTTAAATGTTTGAACGATGGGCAGGAAGAAAAATGGCTTTGCATCAACTTATTAGAGGCTATAAAAGTGGCAGTGATTTATCATGGATGTGGAGCAACTCAGCCCATCTTTTTTTTGTTTTGCTCATTCTGTAATCTTGCTTTGTCCTGATGTGCACATTAAAGAGAGAAGCCGCGTTAAAAGCCTGCAGTTTCACAAGTCATGAAAATGTTAGCTGTACACACTGTCGTACCTGTGGCCCTTGAAAGACAGAGCGATATATGGCATCAACATTTTAAAATTTTAAAGCTTCTCA
This sequence comes from Mullus surmuletus, assembly GCA_903171835.1. NCBI lineage: Eukaryota > Metazoa > Chordata > Actinopteri > Syngnathiformes > Mullidae > Mullus > Mullus surmuletus. Next base: position 322,089 of record CAESWR010000135.1, on the reverse strand, counting down.
TTCCATTTAACAGTTTTAAGAGATTTTGTGAAATGGCGGGCCGTAACTGAGTGTATTTGTCACAAAATTCCGCATTGATTTAGTTTGATGTACGGCTGATATAGTAAATTGTAAAAGCTCTTTCCAGCACGAGACGAGAGTTTCAGTGTGAGTACATGCGTGTGTGTGTGTGTGTGTGTGGATTCAAACTTCCAAAATCTCTCATGAGCGTTGCTCTTCAGACTGCTCTTCCCGCTGCCCCAACACTTCTGGCAGTTGAGTTACTTCAGCGTGTACAATAATAAATCATTTTCTTTAGCAATACTACAGATTGGATCTGAAGTTTCACATCTCTTTAATTACAAAGTCAATCCACATTGAGAAGCTAAACCATCTAAAAATAGTGTGAGATGTGACGCATTCTTGTGGTTTGTGGTGCACCTTTCCATTGGTTAGGGCTGGGAATTTAGCATCACATCAGGGTCATTCAGAGTAACACGACCGTGTGCCAGAGGATTTCTTTTTACACTGGCAATGCACAGATTCCCTCATCAGCCACATTCCAGCTTTTAAATTCAGAAGTCAACTTTTTCCCTGACTAGCCTATCATTTGGTGAACTAAAGTGGTTTCTTAATTTATTGCACTTCAATTAAGATTAAGTTCAACTTCATGTTCTTCTTTATTAACTCTAAGAGGGGAGATGATGTCAGCCAGCTCCCACAAAGGGAGAGAGGGAAAGAGAAAGAGGAAAAAAAAAATTATGGCTTGTCAGAAAATTACAACACACAAAAACATATCATGAAAAGCACTATCATATTGAAAAAAAATGCTGACTATGCATGTGCAGCCTGTGTTTTTATTATGTGGTCTTATAGACACTTTGATGAAGGAGCTCTTCACAAGGCCTCCATATTTATATAATGTTCAGCTGCTGCAGCGCAGTGGTTTAAGAACATGGGCGTTTGCTTATCAGTCGCTTTTCGCTGCTACTCCCCTGCTTATTTCACACATTTTCTGTGGACCTGATCGGCACCTGCTATTTGGTTGTACATGTGTAAGAAGCTGCTTAGATTTGAGTTCCGCTTTTTATCGGGATGTGATGACAAGCTATCCCTCTGGTTCTTTCGACACCTTTATGTTCTGTGCTCATTACCATACAGAGTCTGCTTGAACTCCCTTTTAGATATTTCGGTATTAAGAAGGCAGTCATGGGTCATGTAATCCACAAACCCCTCTCTGTTTTGGTTTAAAGCCACTACAGTATTCCACAAATCTCCGTGCTGTCTGTGCACATCATTCTTCCTGGTTAGTGTGACGTGACGGCTGCCATGTCAGCAACACCGCACATCTCTGTTCTCCCTCTCTGGAGCCCTCTGCAAGTTTTCCCTAGGGTTGGCAGAATACGAGTGCCCCCTTGTCTGACTGGCTATAACCTTGCCACCAGCTTGTGTGTGTGTGTTTTTTTCCAACTCTAAAGACTTGAACAATGATGACTCAAGCCACGCAGAGTGCACCTCAGGGAAGATCCAGTGGAAATAAAAATAACAAGTGGATTTTTGACTGCCGTCAGATGTGAGAGGAGGCATGCTGGCACTGGGCTAAAAGCCTGAGCAGATTCTGCCCCCCCTTTCATTAGATTAGGGTGTCTCGTATTCAGGAAGTGCTGAAAGGCACTGCAGATTGTATCTGCACGAAATGCTGTCCTTACGTCCAGAGACAGTTGCCAGCTCCAGTCTTTGAAATTCCACAGTAGTTCTCAATTCAGTTAAAGCCCGATACTGTGGTTGTCTCTCTGTTACCCCCCCTGCTGAGGGCGCTTATTAGAGGGGTTAAGTACGAGGATGCCTGTGTTGGTATTTCTGTGGTTGCTCATCTGCGTACAGCACATGAATTTCTCTAAATTATTTATTTTCCTGACACCACCATATGGTGCTGTAACTTGTTTGTCTTGGAGCATACTGGAGAAATGCAAGACCTAGATGGAATTACTTACTGTGTGTATACATGGGAGACCCTCTTCAAACAATGCCTGTTTTTTGTTATTTCTTTTGCTGGGTGGGCTCTGTTGATGCAACCCCGCGCAACGCTCGACAAGGCTCCTCCTGTCATCTACTTGAGAGCAAAGTGATGATAAACATAATTGGGCCAAAATGTGGAGATGTTTCAAAGAGATTCGCACACAAAGGCCGCCGACATTGGTCTGCAGCAGATGGGGCAACTGAGCAAGAAGCTTGAAGGGCCCTGGAAAAATGGGGTCCTGATCTTCTTTGAAATGCCACAATTAATTGCTACGCGTTGTCCCCAATGCATGGATGATTAAATGTGCTCCTAAACTGCCCTGATTTGTGGGGGCACCTTGCCTATTTTATTTGCCACTGTTAACATTTTCATTCCTGCATTATGCATGGTGCTGTGGGGCAAGGAAGTGCTGCAAACAAATGGCCTGGGGGATCGGCGTAAACACAGCGTGCCATAAGGGCGAGAAGACTAACAGTTCAGCACTGCCTCCCTCAGCCAGTCTTTACTGACAAACTAGACAGCCCCTCTGCAGCTGTCTGGAGGAGCACAGTGTGGTTATCACTGTAGTTTATCT
>CAESWR010000135.1:295306-314650 GCA_903171835.1 Mullus surmuletus | reverse complement strand
TTTTTGCTTCCTTACTTGTTAAGTCTACTCGTACACAGGAGGGTTATGCTTTTGTGTTTGGCGTCTTTGTGATTGACATCCTGCTACATAAGCCTGCTTAATGTCCTGGACAATGACCACCAATATGCCAAAATCTAGTCATTCTACGAAACAATTGATGAAGTTTGCCATTGCTCTGAACAACTGTAATGTACAATCAATTGATCAAACCCGATTTCCAGGAATACAAAACAATCGACCAAAGTTGTCAAAACAATCCAAAGGTATCGTTTAGTTTTGTCATGCAGCCCCAGAGTAATGTCGGTATTCAATGTTCATCGTCTTGGCATTAGTTTCGACCTTGGCATGCACCTATCGTTATTGTTTGTCAAGCTCTTTTATTTAAATGATTGAAATAGCCGTTACCGTAAATAAAAGTTTAACCTGTCTGCCCTGTTTTGTGTTCTTGAACACGTTCCCAAATAAATCCCCTGTATTCTTAAACAAGGCGAGTTACAGGGTGAGTTTTTTTTTCAACTTAAAAACAGTTCTGTTTCCCAGGAATTAATTAGCCAGTTGTGTTGCAGAATGCATTGGTTTGCGCAAAGAGTAATTACTGTCATTATTTGATGTATAAACAAGAGAGAAAGGGATAAAGATTTGAATTAAAAGAAAAATTCCACATGCAGTTTTGTGACACATCACTGTTTAAACCAGTACAGATTTACCTACCCATCCACATAAAGTTATGTGAAGTAACACTTTTTATTATTTTTTATGTATTTAAGAAGAAATCGTCTTGACAAGCGTGCCTTGTGAGACATTTAATACATTTGTAAGGTTTGGTGACTGTGGCATTTACGTCATTGAGAAAAAACGAAAACATTTGCACCGTTTTCTGGGAAATGCTGCCACTCCTGGAGCAATGCACATTGTGTACATATTGTTCTCTCAACTGTGGCATTGTTGCATTCATGGAGAGGTATGGATTTCAAAAGTATCAAACATCAAAAGCACAACATTGTGTTCCTTTTTTTTTTTTTTCTTTTTTTACTTTTAGTGATGTGACCAGACCAGTTTGTCAAGTTGAAAAAAAAGCACATAATGCAGGTAAACTGAGCACATTTTTCCAAGGGTATATATATATAGAATGACATCTATTCCAGACATATGTCTTTGCTAGATGTAGGATTTTGAAATGTGACATACTGCTATGGAGTTAATATATTTTCCACTTAATGATAAGTCTGATATAGAGCAGCACTGCATAGTTAATAGAAAATGTAGACGTGACAGTGCTTTGCAAAAGAAAGCTATGACTGCTAGCTGCTTTTCGGTGTTCAGACTGCAGGCACTTAGCACACCAGGTGTTTTGCCCAAGATTTTTCCAGAAGACAAATGGAAAAGTGCCATATCCTTTAAACATCCCATTAATATGTCTTAGAAGACTCACCACGGATGAGAAGCAAAAGCTCAGTTTTATTGCAGTTTCTTGTCTTTGTCAGGCATAGCTTCCAGTTTACGTTTCCAGGTAATTATAGCGTTGTGCACACAAGAGTGGCACAAATTAGCACTTTGGGGGTAGAATCAGTTGGCTGGATGCCCATCATCTCCTGTATGGGCCGGACATGATAAACACACAAGCACAGATGCCTGTATAAGGCACCTAAAGTGTGTGTCAACATTTTAATGGAGGATGTGTCTTGGCTCCTCGTGACTTTCACGACTAAATCAGAAACCTAGCTGTCTTTTAGGAAAGGTTTTCATGAAATCATTTTAAACCATTATCCCCTCTGACTTAATAAATTACAAATTTAAGGTGGACTGAACTTTATAAAAAAGTAAACACAGAGGACTTAAAAGTGACCAAAGATCATAGACGGATGCAAGGTTCAATATTATAGTGAGTTTCAAATAAATCTCCTGTAGATAATGCCAAAATCTTAACATCGTAGGGGCTCAGTGTTTTGCCTGTGTATGTGCGTGATGTGTGTCCAATCATATGAGGGGTTTGATGTGGTCTGACAATTGCATATTTCTTTCTCTGATGCCATGAAACAGAGCTTATGGCTATACTGTGTGTCCTGACAGATGAAGCTCGTGGTTGGAACTGCTGCACAGAGATGAGCAGTTCCTCCTTATTACATGTGGAATTTCCTTCCAGCTGATTGAAGTATCAGCATATTGCTGCCATACTCCCTCCCACGAGAACGCAGAGTTTTAATAATTTGCAGAGTGATGGGGGCAGATGAGAGGCTATCAAAGTCACTTACATTTGTTTAATCAGCGAGGCGCCTGTGTTGGCTAACTTTTCTATAAAAAAAAGCAGTTTGCACTGAAAAACAGTGCTGAAAGCAGACAAAAGCTTTATCTGCATTAACGCAAGCTGTTTACTCCATGTGTATGTACGGTATATGTAGGGTAATCAATATCTGCCAAGAAATACTATACGTGTGGTGCGTTTACAGTATGATCATGTAGAGGAAAAATAACAATAAGTAATCTCATGTCATTTAGCTGTTCTATGCAAAGTTAATGTAATCCTCTAATGTTTAGTGTAAAGCATCAATCATGCAAAAATCTATTGTTGCATTAGCCTTGAAAGAACAATAATAATAAAAATGCTATAATGGTCTTAGCTTCCTTTCCATAAATCATACTTTGAGGCTGGAGAGGGGGAATCTCAACTTGCCATTTCAGCTCATCTGTGCCGTTCATGGGACGCTGAATACTGATATGATATTGAACAATAACCAGAGCTGTAGTTGGTCACTTTCAACCTCAAGTGATTTGAAATACTGCATGACACAGTCGGTTGCTGCCTGCAACCGAAGTTGACCCAACACCTTCAACAATGGCATAAACCAGTTTTCTGTTCGATAGCCACTCAACACAGGACTGTAAATCAACAGGAAATACATAAAAATGGAGCACCAGGGAAGATTTATTGTAACTCTGCAAATCCTTTTAAACAAATATTAAAATAAAACCAAAATCATCTGGAACGTCATTTCACAGGTCATGCTCACGCTCACGCTCACGCTCACGCTCACGTTTGAGTTGAGCCTCAGTGGCTGACATGAATATACATCAATATTAACATTTGATTAATAACAAAGCCTTCACTCTCAAGGCTGCCTATGTTATAAGTGTATATTTCTGTGATGTATGAACAAAATGCAAATAGAATCAACACATGATTTGAGCCCAGTGTATTTTCTGATGGTTAAACAGCACATTAGAATGCATATATGGATGTAAGTGTACAACAGTTAAGCAAATCTTGATGTTCAATAATGTATCATTATACAAACAGTCATGTAGACAAATACACATGTGTTCTAGAGAATTGCTGAAGAGCAGCGCTTTCGGCTTTGATAAGTAGGAGTGAATTTCTACCATGTGGTTTCAACCTGGGACCTTTACAAGTGCTTGTCAGAGTAGTGCTCAGGGTACTGCCTGGAGAGGCTTTTTGATTTCACAGAGAAAACACTCTTCCTCGGAAGTGGGAGGAGAAGATAATATTCAAAAAGAGGAAGGGGGAAAAAAATCTAGAGAATTAATAAACCTTTTTAGTTGGCATAATCATTCATTTTGAACTTAAACTGAACAGAGCAACAAAACAAATCATTTTTGGGGAAAGAATACATGTATTTTAATGCCCTCAAGCAAAACTAATTAAAGACGACACCTCATTTACATAAATAAGCATTATAATTTGCATGCATGCACAAGGGAATAGAGTCAGAAAAGAAAGCAATATTTTGCAGTCTGCTAATTTCATTTTATTCAGGATTTAGGCTTAATAAAGATTCATTTTGGAGGGGAAAGGAAAATAATCAAAGGGGAAATTTGAACTATCTCCAAAGATGCAGCAGCCTTCTATTCAAAGGGCTCTTTCCGAGTCACCAGATGACTCCTAATCTGGAGTGGCACTTTCTGGCCCAGCTCCAACACCAACTCCTTGAAAGGTAAAAAAATTTTAGAGCCCAATTTATTAGTATGCAGTTCTGGCATCGGGTAGAGAATTAATGGCGGTGACTGATAATGACTGTAATCGTGGCACAAATGGGGTGTTGAAATAGCAAACAACGGGCACAAGGCATGTAATGGGGATTTTATTAATTACCCGAGGTCCCTAGCATGAGCAGTCTCCAGGATTTACTGTGGCCATGCCAGCCGGTCGAGGAGGTGTCGGCCAGTCTAATCTGACAATGAAAGGGTCACTATTGAGTCTTGCAAGGTGGGCGAGAGGGAGAAATGTGGTGTATTAGCAGCTTTATGATATCGTCAGTTACTAATATTGGAAAAATCAGAGGGATTCTCTTCATTTATTCATGTTTCCAGTCATGCAACAGAATATTTAAATACCTTTGGGGGGAACACTACATGGAGCCACACTGTTACAAAGAAGCATAAATGGCTTTTTAGAAAACATTTATTTGAAAACAATAAAAAAAAAGGACATTTAGAGTTTTTTTTTCTTTTCTTTTGTGCCAGTGAAGGTACATTGTAAAGGCTGTTACCTACACTGAAATAAGCTCTCTTTATCTCCTTTGGCTAATAGAAAAAGAAATCAACATATGGTAGCACTGTCAGGTAGGATCGCCCATTCACACATCAACTCATCAACAGGAGAGGATTGATTAAAAGTCCTTTTTATTACTCACTGCATCCTTAATGGACGCTAGACTTTCAAAATGGAAGAAACAATTAGAGTTTTACTGCTTTGTGGGCACTACTGATTTATATAAATCACTGCACGGGTGTAAATTTTCCAATAAAAGACTGAACCACTCCCAGCATACATAATCAACATGTCTACATTTGGTACACACTCAAGACTCACACATCTCTTCCAATTGGAAAGACTCAAAAGTCACACCAATTCACACGCACTCAATCACCAGATTAGTTGAGCCTGATGGAATTTTTAAACTGTTTCTCTAAGCTTTGACACTAATAATCATAAGTATTTTATGCCCCAAAATATACAGTATATGCCCAAGGCAAACAAACATGATTACCTCTATTTTGATATTAAATGGAAATTGAATTGTAGATTTGTTGGTCAGAAGGAGTCATAATATTGATATATATTCTAAGTAATTAAAAAAAAAAAGGCATCTACCTGCAAGTTTTTTGTTGATGTTTTTGATCCAGGCATGTGAGAACATTGTCAGTGAATTTGTCAATCTGACACTAAACTGCACGTTATGTTGACAAATTAGGATGGCAAAATGATCACGCAGGTGTGAATGTGATACCTTGCACTGGCTTGTTGCAACAGCAGAAACTAGGTGGAGTCACAGTGTGCGAGGCACAATAAAAAAAGACACTCCCTTTGGTATAGTAAGCTTTAAAATGGTAATTTGATATTGGCTGTGAACGTAGATGCCATTAAAGCTATACCCCACCCACTATCTTTACCAAATATCAATAAAATATCAGTAATATATTGTAGGGTTGCGATGGTTCTGTATAAAAACAAATGGAGCTCAAACAGGGCCATCATTTAGAAAATAGGCCAAAAATGAATGGGAGATCAGATTGTTACTAATTATACTGATATAATCAGCAACAATTTGTCCTGGTTTTTACTTAGTGCCCTGAGACAATTGGTGCCTGCTCTTTTTTCATTTATCTCATACACATTTGTCTTTCCTCACTGGTAAGAACTGTCCTCACTATGTAAGATTAGAAAGAAAATACCTGAACTCAAAGTGTACTTAAACTTTAAATCCTGATATAAGGAGATTTGCTTATGTGAGGACTTTTGTTTTTTTTTTGTTCCAAGGGGCGATGAGTCCCCACATTGTGTCTGTGTGAACAGATTTATGTCCCCTCACCATGAAACACACCCTGAAACTAGGCAGCTGGATTTTATTTCAGAACATAAAACCAACAATTGATAGAAGACTTTGTGATCATTGATAAAAGCATGAATGAAACTGGAGGGATTATGTGAGCGGCGCGGTGTAGGTACAAGAAACGTGTCTGTTTCCATAACATAATAAACCTGGAAACATATGAACTCTTAGCAGAATCCCAATGATGTGGGGTTTTTGAAAAATAAGATAATTTTAACATTTTTATGGGAGTGTAAAGAAGTTATTCTTAACACCATTCAGTGAATAAAACTCCTTTAGGCCGGCTATCTTGTGGCAGCAAAGATGGCAAAGATGAAAAGAATACTGTTAAAGAGTAAGCAGGGCCGGCTGCACATTGCATTTATAAAAAGTATAACCTAGATGCCTTCTTGCTGGAGTCCCATTGCGTGACAAAGGTGTGTGTATATTGCACAGTATTTATCTCATACGTATGCCCAAAGGCAACGGTTGGTAACACAACCTCATGAGGTGAGAAAATCTCACCATTCAGGTTCAGATTTTCTCTTTTTGTCATGCCCTTACTTTATTGTGAGCAGTCTTGCATGGTGATTCAAAACCTTTTTTTCTTTGTAGCCTCTATTTCTTTTTTAATAAAAGATAAAATTGAGTGTCCCTTTGTGTACAGATTGAACTCCTTTAGAAATAATGAATTGTATTCAGCAGAACATCATAGAAAACACTGGCTGTCAAATTGTTTATCCTCATTTTAAGATCAACCTGACAAATTATGATATTTATAATAAAGTGCATTTATTATGTTATTTATTAATCAAATGTGTTTTGGATCAAACATTAATACAGGGGTCGTAAAAGACCTGCATTTTTTGCGAAAGAATGAGAGAAACTCGTATACTGGAAATTAAAAACATGAAGCTGGCCGCAAAAAGTGTCTAGCAACTGTGATAACTGTCAGAAGGAGTGCTGTTATAGGATGGTGTTGAAAACTACACGTGACAATTCTGGTTTCTTTTTCAAATACGAATTTTGCTTAGATTGTGCACAAACTATTTAACTCAGCTCTATAATATTTCACAGAACCGGAACTTGTAATACAAAATGTCATGTTAAGTAAATTTGTTTATCACAAAAGTTAATCAAATATCCCCAAAACAGGGGTGCAACATTCAGTCACTGAACAGTTAAAATGTTCCAGCTCCCGTGACTGCTGTTTTATCACCAGAATCAAAATATGCACTCTTTCAGAACCTTCCCTCATTCACATGTTCTGACAAGGCGTTCACTGTCTGTCACTTGGCACTGGCTTGTGTTTATAGTATTACTGTGTACTTTAGTGAGTGTACCTTGTTTTTATTTAAATATTGTGTTTTAGGGGGAGTATGGAAAAATTCAGCTCGTAAAAAACAACTGTTCCACGTTCAAGGAAATTATAAAAAAAAGTTGTTTTGACATGTTTCCTCCTCTTTAGTCCTATTACGTTTGTTTGGTTTCATTCAAAACAGCATCACAGTCATGTCAGATTGACCCAACACAAGGAGAGATGCAGTTAATCTCTCAAATTTGTAGCTATTCATGTTTATACAAATATGATTTAAGTAATGTCTGTACATAGTTCCAGAGCCCTGAAAGATGAAGTCTTTTCTGTCTAAGTTTTGTGTTCTGAAATATCTGCAGTCTCCCGTCATTCCAGTAAGAGTCATGAGCCTAATGGAAAATACCAGTTTGCAGCAAATACCACAAAGAACATACCCCATTTACTTGTGAAATACCCATCTTCCTGTTGCTTTTTGTTTCGTGTTTTTACCACAAGTACCTGAGCTCTGGGTGTGTACATTCTTTTTTACAAGGTGTGGGGTCATGTGTGAAAAATGTACTGAAAAACAGTCGTGCTGTGACAAATCAAAACCTGTCTTTACGTAATGATCTATATTTTTTTTCCCCCCTTTAAAAAGTATATCAGCTCTATCTTAAAAAACTGGCAATGAATGCTCCTTTCTGGTTTTGTTTGTTTTCTTTTTTTTTCTTGTCCTGTCTCCTGTGAGAGGTGAGAGGGAGAGACTTTGAAACTAAAGTTGGCAACATTCCTTGGCAGTGACACACACAGACATATCACCTTATTGCTCTCTTTCTGCACACATGAGCACAAAGAGCTGAACCAGATGTTCAGGTTCAAATATGAAAACAGATTTTTTTGTATTGTGAGAAAACGACGGCTGGCAAAGCAAACTTTTTATTTCGAAAACAGCCATTGTGTTTTTGGCACAAAGTATTGTAAGCATCTAAGCATCTGAGTTAAGTACGTCTAGCAACCACCGGTCTCATCAGATTCTTAAACTCTAATGTTCATATAAAATGCATCTCAAAATGTATTTCCTGCAATAATACTGTATTAGAAAATTGTTGGGACAGATCAGCAAATATATATTTTTTAAGTGCATTGTGGATTTGTAAATCAGTAATCAGAAAAACAAATATTGTGCACATCATGATCAGAGCGGGAACATTTTCTTTGATGTTCGGAAGTAGCTGTCCCTCGGCTTTTGAAGAGGAGATCCCTCTGTGTTGCATAGGTGTCTCAGACAGGCGTGTTGCCTCACCTGGTCTTGTGTTTACCTCAGATGGTTGGATTAGGAGGCAACCAGGTGGAAGATATGACACTAATCCAGTGTGCCTTTACTTGGCACCCACTCACTCCTCGCATCTCTTCTCGTCTGAATGGTAGAGCAACACCGTTAAGGACTGCGAGTAATACCGACAGCCTTTTGAGTCTCTTGGTGTGTGCAGCAGTATTTTGGTAGCCACACAGGGTGAGGGACAGCTGACTGGATAAGTTACTGCGTGTAAGTGGCAGTCAGTTTACAGGCTTACATGCACAAGATAGGCAGTTGTATCATATCCTGTCCAAGCAGAGGATAACTGAAATCCTGACCTGTGACAGCTGATGCCAAAAGGCCAAATAGCATTTTGAGCGACAGTCCAATGAAAGGGTGCCGTTCCAACTTTGATCCTCTTCTTCAGTATTGGTTCTTGGCATCATTGATGGAGATTTGTATCGGTCACTTTAAACAAATGAGGCCTCTTTGCAGATAAACTGCAACTTTTTGTGAGATGATGTTGACCGGCAGCTGCTGCAGCCTGACCCAGGAGATGATTGTACAGTCAACGTCCACGTTTCTTCCAGGGCTGGTAACATGATCTGTGCAGCTCTTTGCTATTTTACCGTTGGCGCTGAAGTCTCTGCTGTATTTTGATATATGATATGATTCCTTTTGGAGGATAAATGTTGATCTCGCAGATGAAATGTTACAATTGTAGCTGCCACATTACTTTGTCGGAATGTAAAGTGATGCCCCACACATTTGCTGGTCAACGCTGCCCCTGGAGCTCAATGATATCACCGTTTTTCAATAAATATAAAATGCATTCAGGTGCGCAAATCACTATATTGCATTTCATAGTATTTTATTGAAGCTAAATCACAGTCTCGACGCTACATGAGTATCATGAATGACATGATTTACTGTGTATTTGTTTTACAAAAAGCAGTACTTGTGAGTGAAAAAAGTGTCTCTTAACTTGAAGTTGAGATTGTTTCAGTACATTAAGGTAATATATTTTAAGATGCGCTACAGCTGTCAGCAAGAAGCGAAATATCTCTCTATCACATTGTTGGGAACCTGATATCGCTCCCAGATAGATTAGCTTAACATTTGCTTGAATAGACTGAATGCATCAATTGGTTAGATTTTAGATTCTAGAGTTTCAAAAGTGAACACCCGTTCACACTTGAGATAGAGTCGCCCAAATCACATTCAGAGCTGGTCTGAGGTGCAATTGGCCACATTTAGCAGTGGCAACAGCATTCTGTTCTGGCCGACATTGAAACACCGCCCCTTAACTGAGTAGTACTCATTCTTGAGACAACCGTGCTATAAAAGACCAGGGGACGGCCATATCAATGGACAACAGCTCCACCAAATTCTTCTTCAGCTTTTAATATCCTGTGTTCTTCTTCTCCGTTGTTACTCTGGGCAGCTTGTTGTGGTGTAGTGTAGTGCTGCCTCCACAGGTGAGCAATAGCATAGCAGGTGGTCTCTACACGTTAAAAAACGCAAAGCCGGGGAATGAGATCCGATTACAAGTGGAAAGGTGTTGGGAGGCGTTTATAAATACCAGGTTGGAACACGAGTGCAATTTCCGCTGTCCACTTTTGATCAGATCACACCAAGTGGGAACAGGCCCTATGAAGTCACATCTTTGTCTCAGGATTGGTTCATTGCATCTGACTCATTGGACTCAAGAGTGAACTCATTCAGGTTTTGTCATGACCACAGAAGACCCTGTAACTCCAAAATTCCAAAGTAATAAGACATTTCTTATGAGATAGAATAATGTGGCTACATCATAATGTTCGGCAGAAGTCATAATATGGATTGGTACTTTGATGTCCGTCTTACTGCTTTTGAATGTTGTGATTGGAGGGGATTTTTATTTTAACCTCATATCAGTTAAAAAAAGAAAAAGAAAAAAAAAAAGAATAATGAAGCCAAGTATGCGTAACAACTGCATTATGAAAGTTAGGAAAAGCTGAGGTGAGGTAGTTTCAAGGTCAAAGTTATTAATTATTGTGTATTACATTTGATGATGATTTAGCAGACTGCAGTAAGGGTTTACTGCTTTACCTGGTTTGCTTTTGGTCAGAGGCCTCACCCCTTGTACTGTAACCACATCAACACCGCCATCGCAAACAATAAAAAGCAAAACTCTTATTTATCCTATGTGCTGATAATTAAGCTGTTCATTAGTGACATAATTGGAAATGTAATTAGCAATAGTAATAATTATTGCATTTAATACTGTTTCTCTTTCGTTATCAGGCTCATTCAAACTGGTAATTAGCAGTCATGAGAATTCCACACTTTTTTGTCCCATTCATTTTGGTGTCCAATTATTTCTGTCTTATTTAGCATAAATTAATCATTATCTCATTGATCCACTTTTGAGAGTAAAAAATGTGCAGTTTTGAGGTGGATGCTAAACTCTGCACTATGTTCTTTGTGTTTTTGATCAACAGCAATAGAAAGTTGTGGGTTTTATGAGTCTATTCTTGATTTAGAGCTACGCAAGGTCCTCAAAAAGTAATTATTTTGCATTATTACTAATTCTTTATTGAACAACCCTGGTTTTTGCTTGGGTTTTACAAGTGGTTTCCAGAATGTGCTCCTGGGTGAAAGGAGGCAGGAGGAAACAGACCATTGTAGACCGTGTGACAGAAACATATAATTATTACTCAGTAGGTTTAACGCTGACATCGTATGTTTGGCTCATCATTGAGTGCAGGGGGGGAAGAGATTTTCTCCAAAGTCACTGCCACTGCGGAATAGGACATCCAAACTGATAGTGGATGCACTAACTTCAGGACCTTCTTGCACAATTTAAACAACTTCTTGGTGCTTCAAATGCACCCCTTTTTAAAGAAACTGCATGTGATGATGACCAGTTTTATGTTTATCTACAGAAATCAGATGGCAGTGTGACGGTTGGCCAGAGACGATAACTGCTCAGCGGATTCAGCGTCACCTCAGACTTCGACAAGAAGGTGAATGTTAACACAATGTCTGGCTGCACATGCTGTAGTGATATTTGCTGTGACTTAAAAAATCTAATCCAGGCTTGCCCTCAATTATTTCTAATTTGGTTGGATGAAAAGTTTTCCATTTGAAATATGGCCTGAAATGTGAAATATTGGTGTATCTCCTCATGTTGAAGTTGCACCTCTGTTTCGTGAAACAACTTAATTGTCTCAAACATGCACACAAGCGGCATGCAGGAGTCATGATACCCCAAGGCCTAGATTAATTAAGCTATGAAAACCCATGAGCAGAGAGCATTCAGCAGGTGCCTGTTTGCCTTGGTATGGGACTTGTTTTTGGCAGTGGTGCAGTGGCTCATTATAAATCTATAATTAAGTTACAATTTTATTTGCTTTTTTTTAAACATACTGTCATAGGGGATCAACATGGCTTAAACTCAGATTTTGCTTGTGCACTCTTGACTGTATTGCTATGTTATCATCAATTCTTCCTCTGGCATGATACCTTGACAGATGGGAAAATTGGTGGCTAAGAGTGATACTGTGTGCTGTCTCCCTACGTGTGTTCTTGTTTTTAACTTGTCATATCTCATAATTCGTAAAATCTCATGATTTGTTCTTAATCCAAAACAAGCCGCTTCTCACCCCCCCTGTCTCTGCACAAAAACAAACATCATGCCCTCCTGCTGCTTGACAGGATGGTCCCTCCCACAGTTCAGCTCATCCCTTGTTGAGGTGTGTTGCCAACACTAAGTGAATACGTTGAGGCGTCTCTCTCAGGGCAATGCCTGTTATTTTGAGTCACCTGCCAGCAAGGAGGGAGGGTGAGATTCGCAGCAGGGGCCTGAGGGAGGGATGATCAGGGCTGTGCGGGAGAATCCCCTTTGCCTGCAGGGTGGTCAGACTGAATGAGAGTCACCACCACGGCGGCACCATTTGCCAAGAGCTCTCTCATGCTCGCAGTGTGGCCTGTGGAGAGGTAGACAAAGCAGGAAATTGAGGTCAACAGCATTGTTACATATTAAACAGGACTTGTGTGTGTGTGTGCGCAAAGGAGAACGGAGAACGGTAAATCTCTCAATAGTCGGGCAAGTTGTGAAGTGATGAAATCTGCATCTGTAATGAAAATTTTATTGAATCACAATATTTGCGGTCTTTTGTGGATATAGTGACTAAAGGACCTTAAATAAAGGCATTAATATACAAGAAAACATTAAAGCTACAGTGTGTGCTTTTGTAAAATGTTGCCTGACAGGTTTAATTCTACCTAATTACTGTTTTCCACAAGCAATCTGTTAACTCTTGGCTGTTTCCACCGAAACAGACAGAGAGAGTAACATGCATTTCCCGTTGCCGCAGACACTTGTTAAGCAGTGCTACCTGTCTTTCTTAGAAAACCCCCACTCAAAAAATGATTCCAGTTTATTCTAGATGTGATGATTCGTCCACAAAGTCTCACTCAGCATCAGCTAATTGCACATTACAGCACAGGTTTGAGCGCTGTTTTAACAGCTCAAGTCTTACTAGTGAATCTCACCGCTTTCCTTTACTCTTTCCCCCACTGTGCTTTGCCCAGGGGAGAGACGCCTTCTACGTGTTGTAATAAGGGTAGCTGATATAATGAAGGTCATTGTAATCAGAGCTAATGTGCCAAGGAGTCAAGACACTGTAGCTTTATTTGCCAGCAAGGCCCAGCATTTGGTACCCAAGGGGATCGGTCTGATAGTGTTATCTTTGCTAACCTGACTCTAATACAGGCCTTGCTCTGCTGTTTGTGTCAGTGTCGGAGCTGAACTTTTCCCAGTGATCCCCTCCGTGTGTGGATGGGCATGGATTGGGCTCCATCCTGGTTAAATCCCATCCCAAGGTGTTTGGCTTCTCTCAGTTCGCATGCTATATTTATAGAGCTGTGTTCCCTCTCTCTCCGACCGTTTGACTCAGAAAACAGACCAGGCTTGCATAGGCTTCAATTGAATGTACTTGACATAGAAACATTACATTGCCGTCTGCAGAGGACTGGCTCGTAAGAGATGACCTCTAAATCTAATCCTGTCCCTCAGGATATGCAAATGTCCTCAGCTCAAATTTGATTTGTTTTTGTCAGTTCAAGACACAGCAGTTTGTTTACAACTCTTATCCAACACAGTGTAAAAAAGACTGGTGTGCACATGCGCCTTAAACTTTGGCACTGAATTCTTTTTTCCTTATCTAATCTTTCTTTGAACAAGACACATCATATACCAAGGTTTTGCTACCAAACCTATCTACATTTGATGAGATGAATCAGCTACAGTGGTGGATAATGTAAACATTTCAGTCTTTAGGTAGTCTTTGAATTAGTTACATGTTTCAATACTTAAGGGTTGACCAATTCTCTTATCTATTTTTTTTTCATCGAAACATCAAAGCCCCCCCCCCCCACCCCCTATTCATCTGAGCATATCCAGGAAAAAAACATCTACCCATATCTAACCCCATGCAAGTCCCTTGGTCCCATCATTCAAACTTCCAAGCCTTTCTTTGTGGCTTCCTAGAGGACCACGGTGAAATGATCTCTTTTGTTTCGCATCATTAGTTCCATCTGTTGTGCGAGCAGGCCTGTCTGTTCCGGAGCATGGCAACGTGATGGTCGCCAGGGGCGATCGGAGACGCTACTGTCCCGGTGGCTTGTGGCTCGACCTCCGCCACCACCATTGCCTTGTCCGTGATCCCTCTGACACTCACTCTTGCTTGACTGTTTTAACTTATTCATTTATACATCTGGGGGATACAGAAGCACTCATGCTTCATGCACAGCTCACGTAGTTGCCTTTTGGTGGAAAAAAACAAGCACTTCCTAATGCTGATCAGCACAGTTTATGCCTTTGATTATAATGAAGCAAAAATTAAGTACTAATTCAAGAATATAGTCTCTGTAATAGTTCCCCTCTTTCTTTTGCATGTCTACTCTTTGCCAAAAACAGGCCTTTTCAGGTCAGATTCGTCTACTTGTTTTCCTGAAGTCAGGAGCAAATGATGCACCAAACAGATGTAGCATTTTCTCTCAACAAGGAAATATTTTATTCATGATTTACATGAATGATAAATCTTCAGAAAGTCTTAGCGCTGATGGGCATACACAATTTAACATCTGTCTTCCTCGGAATAATTAATCGCATACCAGAACACTTGGGAGTCAGTGTTGGATTTTTCCTCTCACTTTACTTGATCTAATTACTTCTTTAAAAGCAAAGCATTCTGTATGGAAGGCTGGAACAATAAACATACCAACCATACATACTTTCAGGAAGAAGCAGTAAAAGCTTTGCTCTAATGACTGCTTTTAGCTCCTTTGGGTGAAAACCATGAAAACCGTGCCATCTCTGAGACAGGGAAATGTGGCCTCACCTTCTAATCATAATCAGTAATTCCCAAATGAATATTTCCATAATGTCTCCCAAGTGATTTGCTCCTGCCTTATCACCATAGTGTGAATGTACAGCACAAGGGCATCTGTGTGCATGTCAATGTGGAGATCACCAGATCATTTTCATTGAAGATGGAGCCATCAAAGGTCATAGCCGCCCAAATGACCTAACCTTGCAATGTAACACCTGGGTGTAAAAGTGGACTCATCCTATCTACTGGGATGGGTGTAATGTACCACTAATGTATAAAGTGCGGAAATAAAATAAGAGTTATAGGTTGGCGGAGGAGGTTCAGTGTGGGCTACAGAATACGGTAACTCTATAGGGTGAAATAGCTGTGTTGCTATCACCCGAGGTGACAGGCTATTGCCAAAGTGCTGTATTTGTTGGAACCATTATGAAATAAAGTCTGTGAAAAAGGCCAATATTCAGTTTGAATTGATTCCTGGAAAACTCCAGAAGTGAATATGCTTTCATTTTGATGGTATTACTATGGACAAAATGTGTTGTGTCAATTTCACCCCGCCATTACTTTGCTCCATTAAGGCAAAACCGACTGATTTTATTTTTGCTCAGTCTATTTTCTGTGATAAAATGAAAATCTGAGAGCTTTATTAAGTCTGAGTGACACCTAAAGCTGAGAGCCAACAGGAAAATAAGTCATGTGGGATCTAGTTTCAGTTCATTTTTGCTCAATTCCCATCTCCTGATCAAATACTGCACTTTCCAGTAGGGGCCTAATGGGAGTGTCAAGTTCACAGAGGCCCTCTCTCTTCCTCTGACTCCATTACCTGATAACAGTGCTGGTTTTGGCACTTATTTGCACAGTGCAATTAAGCTAGACATGTGCTGTGAACATTTGTAGCAGGTTGTATTTGAAGCTTTATAGAGACCATTTTATTAATTTCCACAAATATTGCTTTCAAAATGTTCTCTGGGCACAAACCCATCTCATTTTCTTTGCTGTACGTTGACTATTTGAGCTGTTTTTTCAGTGAAGCTTCGTAATACTGCTCCTCAGCAAACTAAACAAACATGACCACTGATGTTTCAGGTTCAGGGTCTTTCAAACAGCTTTTCAATAAAACAAGCTCAGCTGTGAGACATACAGGATCTCTCATGCTGGGCATCCCCGCTGAAAATACCCTCCCTACCTGTTTCAAAGCGATTGGCTTTTGGTTCCCCCAGGAGATTCAGCATTATCCTGCAGGGTTTATTTAAACTTGTTGGGAAGATGTTGCCTTTTTCATCCAGTAGTGACATTTAGAAGAACCTCACCGCATATGAAACTGATTTTATTTTGCTCATCGATCCAAGGCTTAAGGTACCAATTTCCTGTGACAGGTTGAATAGTAGGCTTTTTGGGTGGGCCACATGTTGCTGGGTGGACTATCTACCTGGATTGTAAGAACAGACATTGGGTGGCTGACTGTGTCTTGGTCAAACTCTCAGAAGCATGTAAGCGACAGTAACCCATAAGATGAGACAAACAAAAAAAATTAATGAAAGAATGAGACAAATGAGAAAGGCATGACAATGACATCCTTTGCACCTTGACACGGAGGTGTCAGACTTGTTTTATTGACCTTTTTTTCTTTTCAATATCTACAGTAGAGGAAATGCCACTTAAATAAATGTAATTTGACCAACTCTCGTTTTAGTGTCGCACATTGAAACATTTGTCCCTCTGTATAGTGTATTCATCGTGCCTGCTACTGTATATTACCAGATTTGTATTTGTTTTTGGAAATAAATAGAAAAAAGGGTAGGGAGGACAGTGTGACAGTGTGAGTCCTACGATCATATTACACAGGCCTCGACTGTTTGGCCATCAGGATGCCCCGGTACATCCTTTTTTAATCACTCGTCTATAACTGCCTTTTAAATTGTCAAATTGTTCAGTCTCAGTGTGTTACTTCTTTGTACCATCTTGGGAGGACAACTGTGCTTTGCCATTACATTATTGGCCCATTAAACTGCAGCCCCTCCCACTCTCAAGCACTTTCAGTTCTGTATAAATGCATCAGAATTACTTTCGGTGGGAGAGGGGGGTGCAAAAAGACCACTGGAAAGGCTACTTACTCTCTTAATGATGTCTTGTCCTTTTAAAAGTCGTCATCTTCATTCACAAATGGATGGGTATGGCAGAGGAGGACCCCAGGGACTGAGGTCATTCCAACCTTGCACCAGCACAGGAAGTTACTTTCTTTGAAATGAAGCAGGACGGTTTGCGTTAAAAGTTGAATTTGTTGACATGGGGGTGGAGAAGTGCATTGCCACATGGTGTTACACAAAGTAATTATTGTGGGGGTGGAATAGTTGGCAGGTATTTATGATTAGTTTGTGGCCCACTAATAGCTGTGGCAGGAGAAACAGTGTGTAATATTTATGTTTTTGAATAAGTGTGTTACTTGTCAAAGCTGCGTCCTTAACTGACCTAAGCCAGAGATCTTAATGAATGGCCATGTTGATTGTTCTCATATATTGAAGCTGGGCTTATGTTGACTTCATTATGTTGTTATAAATATCTTTGAATATAACCATGCATTGTGAAAGAAGTGAGGAATTTTTCTCATGGGCGTGCACAAAAAGATGATTTGTCTATAGGCAAGCTAGGGCTTTAAGCTACCAACACCCATCTATTATGGTTCGTGTCATGACTACATGAGGGAATTATTGCCAAAATGAGATTTTAGGTCGAACGGGGGAAGTGTATATTTTAAAACAACACAAAACCTCACATGTATTCTTACGTGAAACATTTTTATATAGTTTGGCCCCAACAGTTATTAGGAAAATTACATACAGATTACAGATTACATACAGATGTAAAACAGCCATTAGAATGAAATTTTTTTAATTCAAATTTTGGCCACTGAATGATGGAGAGGTATTTTCCTGCCCAGCTAATAGGTAAAAGTACTACTATTACTCTATTGAACAGATTGTTTTGTACTGATATTTTGATTTAAGTGGGGGACGTGAAAGTAGATGAGAGTAATGCAGGTTTTGTCTTTTGACCATAGGGTGAGCGCACTAATACAGTCAAGTTTTAAATTAGATTAAGTTCATAACTGTTCAGGTCTGTTTTTGAATTTATGTGTTTTGTATATTTGGAGGAGAGTCAAGTAATACCGATTTGACTTTCCTTGGTCATAGAGAATAATATACGATTTAGTGGACTTGAAAGGATCACGTCAGTGTTGGAAGGAAATGAGGAGTAGTGCTGGCACGGTGGTACAAAATACCATGGTAGATTTATGGCATAGAATTTTTATTTATTCATTTTTTTTTTCCAACCAATGCTAGCACCTTTGGGCTGCCTACAAGCACACATCAAGTGGGTGAGGTGTAGTCAGTGATATACATGACATGTGTCTCAAAAGACCCTCTGATTTGTATAATATCCTTCAGACAAGGTCATTGCAGTTTCTACGTCTTTGAAGATAGAGGAAAGAGAACATGTTCCCCCCTCATTGTGCCTGTGGAATAGAACAAACGTGAGATCATGGTGTCGAGGGGCTTCCACTCTTCAAAGTTGATATGAATCAGACATGAAACGATTTAGATAAAGTGATAGTTATCTTGATTCCTGGCGCCGTCCGTTGAACAGAGCAACGCGTCGGGAAGCTGAATAGCCGTGTTTTAGTGTGAAATCATGGGGAAACGTATCCATCTGGCGTATGAATAATTTAGATGGCTCAAGTTGGTTCCTGTTGCTGTTGTGTTTGCGCTCAGCTTTCTCTCCCGGCACAGCACCCCACCACCGCCTTCCCTCCTCCCTCCTTGACATCACTCCCGAGGCTTGTTTGTGATACTTAAAGGGAAGTTGGGCCACATGAGGAATCGTGGGGAGGAGAGACTCACTCTCTGTCTCTGCTTTGCCTTTTGCCTCCGTTCGTCTGTGTTTCCTAGACCTCCACAGTCCTCAGATAAACAGTTTAACGGAGACACGGATGCACAGACACCTTCACAGATCACCAATATATTGCACATGGAGGCACAGCCAATATAATATGCTCTAAGTAAACAGTGTTGTAGGTATACACATCTGAAGTTTGAAAGCCTTGGATTGCTGTAATTAAAATCTGATTATTTCTCAGGCCAAGGCTTTGTGGGTGTAACGGATAATAGATTTTTTTGGAGTACTAATGAATAGCAAGAAAGCATCAGGTGTCGTGAAAAGTTATTTTGACATGCAACATGACTGTAGACAGTTTGTAGTTTGTCAAATCCTGAAAAATCGTTGAATGAGCATTTCGAGC
Organism: Mullus surmuletus; assembly: GCA_903171835.1. Lineage (NCBI taxonomy): Eukaryota > Metazoa > Chordata > Actinopteri > Syngnathiformes > Mullidae > Mullus > Mullus surmuletus. The sequence continues at coordinate 295,557 of CAESWR010000135.1, read as the reverse complement.
AAGCACACATGTACAACTACCCATTCTAGACAAAATATAAATCTCTTCATTCCAATCCCATTGCACACACATACACATGCATTTACATGCCAAATGTGCACATGTGCCTGCAAAAACCACATGCGTTCTGTCACAAGAATGCAAAAATGTTTGCGGACACACACGTCACGCACTGACATGCATATCCACTGATGTGCCAGGCCAGCTAAACTTGACCTGCATTGATTTATTTATTGTAAAAATGAAAACAC
>CAESWR010000135.1:251762-275867 GCA_903171835.1 Mullus surmuletus | reverse complement strand
CCCCCCCCCCCCCCCTCTAACATGGTGATCTTATTTTACAGCATTTCCCACAGCTTTATGAGACCACCACAGGCATCTGAATTTGTGATTGTTCCTCGCTGCTACGTGTGTGAGGATAGATATGGAGGCATTATTACCCAGGAGAGGTCAAGGGTCAAACATTAAGAAAGCCGCCCGCCTGGATCCCTGCATTAGAGATTTCACTGTGTTGGCCCATGAAACTCTCTGTCTTGTCTAAATAATCAAGTAGTCCTTCGGCGTACAAATGCAAAAACTGATAAATAAACACAAGAGACAAAGATTAAGAGGAAGTATCAGTGCAAGAGGAAGTATCAGTGCAAGGAGCCCTCAGTGGCAATGTGAAGCCTTTTTCTCTTAATTACAGATCAACATAGTGGTGTTCACAGAGCCTTGCTCAGGAACAGGAATACCCTGTTGGTCTCTGGTGTTACCTTTAGTCGCATTTTCTTCGTTTCATAACAATGTGGTTTGACCTTCTACATAGGAACAGTTTGTTTTAACCCCATTCCTCTAAAAATGCAGGAAAACAATGGAGGCTGGGATAGGAAGTCACATCTCATCATATCAGAAAACAGATTAGAAACTGGAAAAAAGGGGCCAGAATACATGAATACGTGGAAACAAAAGTGGTGGCAATGAAAAATATAAAAGCCCTCAGTGTTTTGTCCTGTATGACAGGAACTGTTTTAGTTCTGACTCGAGCTCTTGTACTATGTGAGGTAATGGATAGTCATGAAGGCTGTAAACACATTTATAGAGTTTATGGTGTGCACTAGGTATCACAATAAGAAACATTTTTATTTTTGTATTAACACTCGTAGTAGTATCTGTATCCTTTTGATGTTTTATCTGATCGGAACTGTCTCCCTTGAAACATCCTGGCTTGCCTCCTGTAAGAATGTCTAAAGAGGGACAAAGTGAAGAGGGAGCATTATCACACAAACTGAAAATAACCCCCAGAAATCCCAGAGTGCCTTATTAGGTCATGATTCCACAATGGGAGGTAAGTGGACAAAAATTTATTGACAAGCCTGTTGCTTTGTGTCCAGGCAAGGACAACATAACCTAAGATAGAGCTATTTGCCAGAGGCTTTACTTTAATAATACTCCAGCTTGATTCTGCATGCTTAGTGTACGGTTTAGATGTATTAGTTTGGGTAGAATTATGTGGAACTATGTCATTGCCACAGGCATATCTAGTAGATCACCTGTCTGAGTAATTGAATAACTCCCCATGTAATTGACACTGAAGCAGAAGAATTTGGATATTATAGTATGAAATTGCTTCCCTATTACTGGAAAACAAGACAAAAAAAGGATCAACAAGTAAGCTACACTTTAACGGTAAATTGCACACACAGTCTATTTTGGGAACCACTTCACACAAAAAAGTGCGTATCTGTTCCACAACATGCCTCACTCGTGTGTTGTTCTATTTTTGACCGGATTCTGTCCTTGAAAAAGGACACGAAAACTGACAGTGTCTCGGTGTGTGCGTGTGTGTTTGTGTGGCAGTTTGGACGGGGTGGGGTGTGTGTGGCGTCACAAGTGCTCCAGTTTAGGAAAAGTGACACTTTGCCTTGAAAGTCTCTTCGGGGCGGTTAGATAAGGAATTTAGTGGCTTTATCACAAATGCCACTATTTAATTTAAAAGGGTAAGGCACTTAGTATCTGGCACCGGTCTTTCAGTCTAGTGATAAATTTGCAAGAAAGTGGAAAAGATTGGAGCCTGAGAGCAGATTAGCAGGATACAAATATAGAAGTGACATTATAGTGGGTATTAGTCAGGTGCTCACCCTGAACAAGTGGTTGGTTCTTGATAGGCCTGAGAATGGGATCTGGTTGCAGGCAGTTTTCCCCCCCTATTTGAAAAAGCAATATTCTTAAGGGCCTTATATCTCTCTCAAAACAGCTTTGATCGCATTTTTTTTTTTTTTTTTTTTTTTTTTTTTGGCTGTCAAAGTATGTGGCCACCACATTAGAAATTGGTTAATTCTTTGTTTTGGTTTCTGTGTCATTATTGTATTTGGTCATGGGCACAATTTGGCAGCAGCCTCGGCCAAAACAGTACTCAGAATGAGCTGTTTTTCCAGACAACACAAGCTCACAGACAATGCACACAAGCAGGATGATCATTTGATGTACTAATGTATTTTTACTACAGCTCCCAATTATCTATGAACTCTTTTTTGTTCTAAATGGATGGAATAGAAATGTATTTTTCTTTACCAGACCCCAGGCTGTTCACAAATCAGTTATTTAATCAATTTTTTGCTTGGATATACCGAAGAAAGTAATAATTACAGATTTTTGGCAGATAAAAGTGGTATTTCTGCTTGTTGGTATATAGACTCACCCCTTCTGCTCCAGGTTTTTTTTTTCCGTTAAAGGGAGTTTCTACGCCTATTGCTTGATGTTAGGGGATATGTTTGGTTTCTGTTAATATAAAATTATTCCTGAGTGTGGTCTAGACCTGCTCATAGTTAAAGTGCATAACTGTTTGTTATGAATTGAGACACTATAAAATTGAACTTACTAGTATTTTTGATAATAAAAATACACGTTTAAGGTGACACATTTCAAAGCAACAGTGTCCACTCTGTTTTCAACATCTAACAGCTCACCAGGTGTGTGATAACACAGGTTAAAACATGTTAACATGCTCATTTTCAGATGAAAAAAAGGAAAAGGTACTGTAATGTTATGCACTCTGTATTTATAAGATCATTCCCTCCTTTTGACTTAAAGCAGCAAGTTCACACCTGTTCTTAGTTGGTTGTTGAAAGACATTTTGGGACACAGTGGAAAACATGAACTGAAGTAGAGGGAGAGATGTGAAAGGAAAAAAAACCTCTCCATGCCTCTCTTATCTTTCCTATCATTCTCTAAGAATGCCAGAATCCCCCTAAAATGACATATTTATGTTCTTTAGATCCACTAATATACATTTCTATTTTGTTACTAAAACCTTTTCCACTTGTCCCCCATCTTTCTCTTTCTCCCTTGACTGTATTATTTTTTTCAACAGTTGGTGTGTGTTCTTCTTGGCAGGACTCCACAGCCTGTTTGATGTGGTTTCCAGAAGTCCTGAACTGCAGTCCCTGGCCACTCTTTCTGTCACCGGTAGACCTGCTGTCTCTTTAGCCCCTATTGACTCCTTTTAACCTCCTCCTACCTTGCTCACATTGAAGCAGCTGCTTTCCTTCTCGCTGCACATTTCTGCATGGAAATGATCTGATTCCCATTATTTAGCTGTAAACTGGGTTTTGCTGCGGGCTGCCTGCTCAAATGTGCACTTGCAAATACAGTTTGCTCTCTAGTCAAGCATTCACCGCATTACCCAACATCTTCCAGGGTCTGTTCCAGGCACTGAAGAAAAATTAAAGAAGGCCACTGATTCTCTGCTGTAAATATAAATTAGTGAAGCCTAAATTTATGATTCACTTTTAAATCATCAGCCACCTCCGATTTGTACTTTTTTCCCCTCCCCAATAAAATGTAAAACTAGATCAAATTTAATCAGCTCTGTTGAACCCATTTCTACCAGCGACCTCTACACACTGTAATTTGAGTGATAGAAGAAGGGGTGGGGGTGTAGAGCCTGCAAGATAGCAGCTTCAAAGAGGGCCTTGTAGAGGACAGCCAGTGACCCTATATGGGCGCCTTTCCTGCATATACCAGCATGTTTAAAGGGAAACTGATAGGCAGGTGAAATATCTGCCACTTACAGAAAAGAGGCAGTGAGGACAGACAGGACAGAATGGATATGGATTGGGTCACAAGGCTGACGAGGCCTTCCTAAGGAAATGAATATTCCTTGTAAAGTACACTTGGTGACACTTAGGTCTAAGGACAAAACACAAGAGCAAAGGAAATCCATTCCTCACTTTTAGTTGGCATAGAAAAGCACATGATCATAGTTTTTTATCACACACTTTGCATGCAGTGTTGTGCTGTTTATGGTGACTTTACACCGTCTTTCCCCATCGATTGTTGTATGATAATGATCTGCAGAGTAAAGCGACAAATTTAAAAAAATAACTCCTGATGTCTCTTCAGTTGTCAGTGTGTGTACGAAGAATAGATGGATTAAATCAATCAACTTTTTCATGCTCCGAAGTGTATATGTATCCACTTTCACCCGACCAGCGGAGATGCATATTATTATCGGGTAGACTTCCACTTTGTATCAGATGAAGGCGATGCGGTGGAGGCAGAGCTAAACATGCCCAGGGGGCTGGAGTGATACCGGTGTCTCATTTTCAGGGGCAAACAAACACATACAGGGAGCAGACATGGCTGTCACATCTCCCTTAGCTTCCCTGTCACCCCTGAGGGCAGTGGGCAGGGGCAACCTCTGCTGCGGTGATGCCACAAAAATCTACATCATGCAGGGACAGAAATACATGACCAGACACACGCACACACACAGACATGTGCACACTCGCACGCGCGCGCACACACACACAAACACACAAATAAATAAACATAAGTCTAATTTGTGCCATGTATACTTTTTTTCAATCATATTTAAAAAATAGTCTATTATTAAAGCTTATTGATAGTTTTTCAGGTCACCAGTTTGACCTTACGAGCTGAAAAGCAGCGGGTTTAGTCCACAATGCTGGCTCCATTTTTGACTTTCCCAGATTGATCAGTGATCACGCTGGCGCCAAGCAGCTGTATAGCTTTACAGCAGCGAGGAGGAGGTTTAGCGGTTTTCAATAGTATTTCAGGATATCCTTGCTGCTGTTGCTGCAGTTTTTGGCAGACTAACAGCTGCCACCAGCATTAGTGTACAAGCAGACAGTTCTTACTGTTTCCCAGCCCTATCCTCAAGTGTCACAGAGACTCTATCCAGGCTTACCCAGTTGCCTTCCACATTGGTTGGATGGTTTGAAAGCAGCATGAGACCAGCAATTTACAATATGCTTAAGACCATCCTTTCATTTTGGTTTAAGGTTACTAACAATAATATGAACAGTTCTGACATTCTGGTGGTCTCTGTTAGCCAACGGAAAGCAAACAGCAGAGACACCTTTATAATTAAATGCAATTTATTATCACAGATGAAAAGTTATTTATTGCTGCTTCTTTTTTTTTCTTTTCTTTTTTTAAATATTTTTTTTTACCAGTCTCTGGACCAAGGGAAATTAGTTACATAGCTCTGTTTCTTATAATTTGACAACACTGCCTTGAATTCACTCAGATGTAAAATTAATTCTTGCAGTTGTTTTCAATGGGACTTTCATGTTTGCCTTGCTCACTGTTAAAAATCTGAGAAAAATACAAATGATTGGGCTTGGCTCAGTAACTTCATTGTGTAAGGAAAAGAAAGCCAAACTGGCTGGGGTTCAGTGGTTTTAGGCCTTTTGAGGGTTTGTGTGTCAGGATTTATGTATTTAATTACACACTCATTCTACTAATGCAAGTGTAGAAAAAAGGGAAACGGATAAAAAGCCCCATCAAGCCTATAAGCTTGTAGTTTCCCTCTTACTGAAAGTTGGCCACTGCTGCTGTTTAGTTCCCCTTGAACTGGGCTAATACTTGTCTATTCCGATTAGGATTAGTATGTGAAGTATGGGCTCAGGGACCCAGGGCTCGTAATCTAATAAATCAAGATAAAAAACTCTGAGATTGGTTTACAGAGGGCTCGGATTTACTATTGGCCATCTCAGGGAAACAGGGATTAACACAGCATTTGGTGCTGTAGGCACACCCCCCCCATTCTGTTCATCCACAGCAAGACTGAGTGAGGGAGAAGTGAGGGGAGGGAAGAATTAGAAAGAGGGAGTGTGGAGAAGCGCTGGCTTGGGTTTTATATCACCAAGCAAATTAAACTCATAGTGACAAGGTCAGGTTAGATGTTGTACAAAAGCTTTGTTCAATAGGCAGATTAAAGGTCTCTTTGACAGTTTTTACACTTTTGTATCATGTTGAACATGTTAGGAGTTAATCCTGTCTGCAAGGGGAAGAAGTCCCGTTGTCACTTGAATGAGAGGAATGTATAGATGATGGTCAGCGCACTATTCGATCCGTTTCCATATTCCTCCCTTTACCTGGGCCTGGGTAACAGTGGTAATACAGTGAGTAGGGAAACCCAAATGCCCCGGGATCCTGACGTGTTCCCAGGCAAGTTTTTTCAAGTTTACGCCTAGTTTGATGTGCCTGGATCACCTTAGCTGGCTCCATCTGAAGCATGGACCACTTGCTTTGATTCCTTTGATTCATTTCACTTTTTTGCCAAAGGCTGGACCCTATGGTGGGTACCTGGTGACCACATGTATGGGTAATCTCGTGATTCTTGGTGACTACCAGAGCTTGTGACTGTAACGGATAGTTTGAACATAAACTTACCATATATTGGTTAATCAAAAGCTTTGCCCTCCAGCTCAGCTCCCTCTCCACCACAACACTCTTTTCTTTCTTTTTCTTTTTATGAAGTATGAAGTGGCCCAGAGAAACAAGAAGAGTAAAAGTTGAAATGTAACTCTGAGATCCCCAAATTTGACGCTGTCAACACTGTCTTGGCATGTTATTTTATAATCTATATGTTTTTTTCTCAGATTAGAAACTGATTTGTGCAAAAATGATATTCAGAGCTTTCATTCCTACAACACAGACCTGGCATGGGGAACTCTAATACAAAGACCCTCAGGCAGGAGCCTGTGAGATTACCCACACCCACTGACGCATTTAACCGTAGGAATATCCATGGAAAAAAAGACCCCAACCCCACTATTACTTTTCATATACCCATTGCTGTGGATGGAGGTGAGCTGAGCTATGTGGTTTGCATCACTCCACTCCTCTCATGGTACAGCAATTCCTAAAGTTTGCAAGGTAAGGGCCAAGGATAACTCAGGGCATTTACATCCTGGTGTCCGTGGTCTGAGTCCTTTTTCCAATGTGGCAACCTGTGGGCCTTTTTATGGTCGGCACTGTGCATAGTTAAATTACCAAAACATCTCCATCTAACCTCTTAAGACCCGTTTTTATGGAACAATAAGTTCCTGCTCCAGAGTTGGGTAACCTGTTCAGTGGTGGTCCATGTTGAGGGGTCTTACCNNNNAAAAAAAAAAAAAAAGGCACTGATATGGATGGAACCAAGATGGTTGCTGTGTTCCATTTTGCTCTACTCATTCTTAAAATCCTATTGCTTCCCAGTATCAAGGAGATTGGAAAATAGCATAAATCTTGACCATAATCTATGCCAATCTTCCATTTATTAGTCAGAATACTATTTTGCACAAAAGAGCAGCTCATGAACCAAGAGATTTGCACATAATAAACAACAATTTAATTTGTGTTGCATTGTGGAAGAGTGAATTTGTGACTGATGTTGATTAAGATTTCACAATGTTTCTCCTGCCCTGATGATAAATTAATGGAAAAAAGAGACAAGCAGTGTCCTCCTTTTTTTTTTTCTTGCAAAGTACAGTCTATGCTAGTGAGTGAAAAATGAGTTCTCGACATCAAGAGATTTAAAAGCAGGAAAAAACAAGATATGAAAGAGATATGTTTATCATATCTTTAGACATATTGAGCCTGTAGCAAATATTGTTTCACAGAGCTACTTAAAACTCATGGTAACACCACCATGTTGTTTGAATACAGTTTCATGAAGAGAGGATACATTTTTCCCCAAGCAAAATGTCTCGGTAAGAAATAATACTTGCAATAGATTTGCATAATGTCTCTTAGTCACTAATGATTGAGCAGCTCAGACCAGCTGGCTGAGATGACATGATAAAAATGTTGGTTTTCTGGTTTTAGGGCAGTTTCGTGTTCACAGAAATTGATTTCATAACTGTTTTGGTGAGGTTTCTTTTGCAAATACAGACCTGGCCAGCAGTTTGTCTCTGTTTATGCAAAAATGTTCTTTTTTACCTTCATCATAGAGAGCGAAAATACATCATAAATTAGATGAAGGGTTGTAGAGGAGAACTACAGCCCATGTCACATTTGCAGTGTTGATTTTGTGTTAATATGCTGTATGTAACTATTCAGGTCAATACTACCAAGAAGTGAGATTTAGAGGAACAACCCTCATCAATATGTCAGTTGATATTAAGTTGCATTTGCTAGAAGGTCCTGACACATGTAGTTCCTATGCATATTCACATACATTTCTGTTTCGGGTTGATTAATTGTAAATAATGATATTAAATGTGAGAATTAAATCAGTGATGATACACCCCAAAAACCCCAAGCAAATGGCCACACTCTGTAGCGCCTTTGTTGTTGTATGCTAAAATACCCAGACCCAGATTTGAAGAATGATATCTATCCGGTGCAGCTCTTTTTTTGCTAAGTGTTTTTCTGAGAAACAAGACTGAAATACAGGTATCTCTACCTGAAATTGAGTTCCTTCTGTACGCTCTCTGATGATTCGGATTTCACATAAAGTTTTACATATCAAAAGTGGAATGTGCTTTCATCTGCTTGCTTGTCTTGTTAAGTCATATCAAACACAGGAAATTCCTTCTATGCCCGAATATAAAGGTTGAAAAGCCCTAGCAACAATTCCAGCTTGTGCAAAAGAGGCCTTTTCTTTCTTTGTGAGGGAACTGTAAGTAATATCACCGGGCAATTAGCAAGGAAACGAGAGAGAAATAGAGAAGCCAATTACTTCTGCGAGTTAGCTAAAGGCCATTTTAAACTGTGTGCCCATGACATAATAATGTTTATGGTAAATATTATAGTTGGAGACAGTGAGTGCATGGCGTGAGAGGCAAGGGAAAAAAAGGCATCAATCTCAGATCGAGAATAATTTATTAAGATCTGAGATGCGGCAATTACGTGGAAAGGACCAAAAAGAAAAAAAAGAAGAAGAAGCCAACTCTCCAGGAACCGCATACATGATTGCAATCTTGATTAAATCCCCCTGGATCTAATGAGTTGATTTTCTGCTGTTAATATTGCATTGGCTGATGATGGATTCGTTAAGATAATGGAACGAAGCTAAAATATAAATGACTCCCTGTCAAGGAGCAGATTTTCGTCATTTTCCGTCTGACACCTCTGCCGTGGGGATTTGGTGAGGCCTTTTTGTGTTTAGAATCATCAGGATCTGGAATACTAATTGCTCATGTGTGGACGCTTCTAATGCCTCTCCCCCCTCTCCACACACCGCCCCCCACCCCCCATCCCCTCCCTATCATCTTGGTAAATATCCCCTCCACATCTCCGCACAGAAACAAAGAGAATGAGTTATGTTTTTTATCTCCATTAGTGTCAGTCCTTTTTTCTCGTTCTTTTTAAACATTTTTTACAACACATTACATGATATAACATAATTTCCTTTAAAATGACAAATAGCCTTTTAATATAGTCCTTTTTCTGTTGTGGCCAGTTTTAACTAGGAAATCACAAAGAAGCTGCCAACATAAAGAAAACATGTTGGCAAAAGGCATCTTATGTTGAGTTATGCACTTTGGATAAATTAATAATGTGGTCTCCCTTTTGGTGTGGTGCTCAGCAGCTGAGCCAGTCTCCCTCTGTTTCACGTGGTCTGTCTCCGGTCAACTGGAGGAATAAACTGACTTCAAAGAATATTGATCCCATATCACACTTTGAACCACAACAATACATATATAATTTCTCCTTGCCATTGTGGCAGGAACCTAATGTGGAAACACATTGGTAATAATGTAGAGACACATTTTAGTGTGTGTATGTTGCGATATTGTGCTGTGTGTGTTAAGGTTCTCACCGTTTCTAAGGAATAATAAAATATTCATGAGGCACATTGGAGAAGTTCCCTCATAGGGAAACTTTTGCAGTGACCACTAGGTAATGAAAGTGGCACACATCATTGTGTCATGTTATTTGACGTAACCTTGCTAACCAAATCACAAACTTTTTCCATCATTACTGTGATCCCCATTGTTGTCAAGTTTCATGCTTGGCCTGACCCTGCCTTTGTGGCCAATAATGATATTTTCCCTTTTTCTGTGCTATATTATCAGAGAACCTGTATGATTGGGCCGTCACCAAGGGCCCTTTCTTGTGCGTGTCACTTTTTGTGTCCTTTAACATGGTTTTATTTAAAAGTCTTTTTTAATCAATCAAAAAGCCAGCAGAAAATAGGCTTTGTTATGCCTAGGCTTGGGGTCGTGTGATGCCTGCTCTGCCTGGTGACAGGTCTTCAAAAGGGATAAAAAGGAATATTTTGGGGGGAAAACGGGGGTTTCCATGGCACCGGCACTTGTTGCACATGGATCACCATTCTTTGGTTCTGCATGAGATTGAGGTTTCAAAGGGTCGGACAACAAAAATTAGGCGAGGAGGGGACAGCAGGACTGTGGAGGTAGCTGCCCTAAAGCCCCCGACTCTGTCCTCTCCTGGGGGAGAGAGAGAATAGGAGCCAGAAGTGACAGCACAAAAAGGGGCCTACTAGGTGCTGTCAAGTATGCATGAGTAAATGGTCAGTTTCTCATTCTGCTGTGTTAAAATGCCAGAATGGAGCACAGACAAGACGACGCAATGTTCAGACCTATTCAGTGAGAAGTGTATTCTTGTTGCGGCTTCCACTTCGTGTAATTAGAGGTTGTTTCATGTAGAATGAGGTCACGTAAACTTGTAAGTTTCTGAGTTTATGTGTGGGAAATGAAACCAGGAAACTTAGACAATAGATTGGCAGTCATTACGGCAAAGAGGGTTATTATTTTAAACTGTTCTGTTCAGCCGGGTGCTTGTTTGTGTGTGCCGTATTTAAACTTATAATAATTTAGACACAGCAGTGTGATGAACTAGCTTTTGTTGACTTTCTTTAGTTGGCTTAAAATAACTTTTTGCAGGGTTGGTTTGCATACAGCGTGTTTAAATCATATAAAAAATATGCGCTCATGCTGTGAAATAGTTCAGATAGCTTAGCTTTTTTTAAGCTTTCAGCCCTGTAAAAATGTTATTGAAAGAGACTACTGTTGTGATCCACTTTGAATTCCTCTTCACAATTTCACATTCTTCTATCTTTGCGAAATGGCACTGTGAGGTCAAGGTTTTTGCGTGTCAGGAGTCCTTTAAGCAATTTGCAATAATTTCCATAGCATCATCACTGCCACCCTCAATAACTAACAAGGTTATACACATGAATTTTTCGCAACACTCGTGTAATCAGAGCCAAGCAAGAGTCAGGCGGCTTTACCTCACACATATTTTGACAAAAGCTCTACATTTATATATACATGCTGATCAATATTTAAGATTTAAGCACATCAATGTCATTCTTTATGTCAGTTTACAAGTTGAAAAAAAATTGAAATCACTGATGCCTGTTATTAGTGCTTCCTAGTATTTCTTCATTTATTTTGTTGTTTGACGTTCTCAACAATGTGCTGTCAGTCTGTTTAAAAGGTTAAGGCAGTTGGGATATGTTCCTTGATGGGATTTTATCATGCTAGGCATGCTCTGTTTCCTGATGAATATATTAAAATTATTACTGTGCAAACAGAGTTTCTAATTACTGACCTGCTTGCCATTGTACTGTGCGTTCTGTATGCCCCCCTTCCTCTCCATGCCTTGTTTATTTATCTGCACCAGTGAATACAGAATAGTCTATGCAATGTCATTTCCATCCACATGAAAATGATTTTGAAAATGCCAATCTTGCCTATTATACAGTGTAATTACTTGTCTGCTTTTTGATTTTATCATATTTCAGCCAGTAGGAAGATACTTGGAGAGGCTAAACATCTTAGTGGAGCTTGTCAGCTGGTGAAATGCAGTGAAAAAAAATCACCTATTTTGCATGAGAAAGCGCATGTACAGAGTGACTGTAATCTATTGGGAGTTTTACCTGCTCTGTGAAAGACTGAGATTCACACAGTTTGAAAGTATTTCCTGTCATGTCACCACAAATACAATTGTGTAAATGGCTATGAATGTTTTTTTAGAGACATTTAATTATAAGCCAAGCAAATAAAAATATCTTCCGCTCTGCCGGTAACAATATGTCTTGTTATGAGAATGCATTTTTCAGAGAGATGTTCAGCAAATGTTTCAACGACGGTATGTAAAATATGATGTCAGAACCACCTTGATGCATTCCTATAGTCTGAATGTTATCTGCCTTTTGTTTCCACGTAGCAGGTTTTTCGGCTTCCCTGGCCAAAAACTTTATTTTTCAAGTTGGAATTTATTGTTGCATTGGCACTTCTCACGTCATGCCAAGATTCAGTTTGAACAGGTGTGCACATACAATGCATATATGTGCAGTGGGCTTTTTACAGAAGCATCTGCACTACATCATGGAAAAGGGCAACCCTGTTGTTTACTTGTCTTCCTGCAATGTTGCACAGGGGGTTGATCAGGGGAGTTGATAGGAGCTGCAATTTAAAAAGAGGACACTGCAGCTCTGAACAAAAACAATTAAAGGAAAATGAAAGACGGCCCCCAAGGGTTAAAAATAGAAAATTATCAACATGCATGCTGGAATCCACTACCCCCCACACCGCCCCCCATGCACCAGTACCCCCCCACCTCACCCCACCCTCCTCAAACTTACTGGGCCTGCATTGTTATGTATGATCAGATCTGCCAGTTCTTCCTCTAAGCTCCTTGTCACATTTTGACTTAATGAAGTGCAACTTAGAAGGGAATTGGGTTCATCATGCTAGTCGCACGATGCTCCCTTGTTGTAGCAAACAGGAGTGGCATGGGACCGAAGCGCTACAGCGCGAGTCGTTATCATTCCGGTCAGTCTGTTTAACACAAAATTAAACAAAGAACTAATTAGTGCCTCATGAATTAATAACTGCACTGTTGCCGAGAAGAAGTTAGGTTGCTGAGGGGAGATATAAAATAAGTAGGAAGATCAGGTTAGAATTATTATTACTTTTTCGGGGATGCGCAGGCTCTCAAGGTTAGGAAACTTTTGAGAGGAATTAAGAGTGACTCAACTGGCTCTGCTGAAGTCCGTTTCTGTCCTGATGTTACACTGTGTCGGGGTTAATGGGTGTCATAAAAGACACTGTGCTTCTACTTTTCTGCATATAGGAAGAGCATTCATAACCATCATGTCATTGCCATGGTCATTTTTATCCAGAAAAACAGGGTTGAGCCACCTCAGTCCAATTGTAACATCTCTGTTTGTAGGCATTTTTTTCCCCATGGCCTGCAGAAACATGCATGTATTCCACGGCTTAGTCTCCCTGCTGCCGCTCCCTCAGTCACCAACCTCTTTTCCCAATTTTTGTGTACTTTTACTGTGTGTAAAAAGGAGTGAACAATGTGCAAATTCTCCTTTTTCATCATCTGAAGCGCTGCTACACTATGTCAAGCACTGCAGATTAGATGAGTTGGGTAAATGTATGGATTTCGCCAGTACATGTATGTGCATGTGTCGGAATAATCAGTGTCTAGGTTTTTAAATGTCTTTCCTTTGCTCTCCTTTTCAGATGAAGTGAACCCCCGTATGGAGTGACTCCCCAGGAAGAGAAAACGAGGTAGGACAAATCCCCAACATGACTGATTACTGTCCCCACCATCTCCCCTGTTCATATCTACAACAATATCAGGCATCTTCATTAATCCCCATGGATCAATGTGTCTGGGGGTTGTAAAAATTGACAAATGACTTATTAGAATCCCACCGTTTTATTTTCCAACTGATTAACTCACAGCAATGTCGTACACTATACAGGCACACTGATGTATCTGTTTTCCAAAGAGGGCCTCTCTCTCTCTCTCTCTCTCCCCCTCTGTCTCTCTCTGTGTGTCTTGCTATGAAGTATCTATACATGGTAATATGCATGTGTGACAGTGCATCGGAAACTCTGGATCTACGCTACACTGCCAGCACAAGAACATGCATGTAACATGTAACAACTCCCATTGCACAACTTTCTTGACATAAACAGCTGCTGACTGGTGCTTTAGCTGTCTTGCAGTGATTGCGATACAAAAATACAACAGTGCACACAAAATGAGCCATTGGATAATCATCAGCTAGAAAATGAAATAATTTGAGCGTAACGCTTGCCGTGATCAAAATATTGCATTTTATCCTAATAGTTTCTTATCATTTTGCCAGTGTGCACGCTGGCACGTCATCGAGGTTACACTGATCCGTTAATTATGACTCAATGTTCTTTTATGCCTGCTTTATGTCTGGATGTGGTTGTGGCAGCATCCCACATTGTCATCTTGACAAAATAATGTAATTTTTCCAGTATATGGCATTTATTACTGTAACAGACATTAGACACAGACATCTAAGTACAGATGACATCCACCAAATTAACAAGAGTATAAAACCTTTTGTTGCTGATAAAAAATCTGCCTCTGTACAATTTGACTCTCGAGAGGACGCTAATGACTTGTGACTTGAAGAAACTGGGTTGCTTTTTTCTCTCTCCCTGAGATGAAACCTTCTGTGCTAATGATGTTAGCTGGTATGAGCACAATGCTGATGTGGGAGTCTGTCATGAGGATGCATACAACAGCCCTTGCCCCTGGCCTCTTAGTCAAGAGGGATCTAAACATTCAGTAGTGACATCGTGGGCTGCCTCATGTCAAACCGGAGACCCTCGCTATCACTGAGGGGTGGCGTGGCCGTGAATTGAGGCGGAGGGCTACACCACGCTCCTTTGTCTCTGATGGTGTCACTCACGCATCAGAGAGAGGACACACTCCTTGCATCAGTCTGAGCCCCCCAGATAGATACTTCATGCACGGCCCTGCAGCTCCGTAATGACAGTATGCACACACCAGCACTGAGATACAATAACAACCACTTTTTCCTATTATTCATGTTTGTGGTCTGTGCTGATCTTTGCGCTCTGGATGGACGGACGTATGTACGGTACCCTCTTGTCTAACCACATAACAAGAACATAACAGAATACAGTGAGTTTAATTGGCTTTTGATATATGTTAATGCATTTATCATAAAGGATGAGTGGCTCTAACGTGGGTCTGGCACATCGTCCTCTCTCCGCATTTGGCTCGCACAGATTTAGGCTGGGTAACACTCCCAGAGCAGACTCCCTCTTGTAGACAGTGGGAAGAAAATTAAACTGCCAAATTTGTTTTCATTGGTTCCAGGGACAATCTCAGGGGACTTCGGGACTTTTAATTGAGCTCACTGAGCAGAAATTTGTAGGGCTGCTTACCAATCGTGATGTCTCCCTCTTTCTCCTCTTCGCCCTCGTGCAGATTGTTGAGTAAAGTGATGATTAAACATTTGTGTAATGTGTTTTTTCGTGTGTCGTTTTTTTTCCCCCGGGAACTCTACATAGAAAATGCAATATGGGTTTAATAATGATTAAACAGTATAGATAACTGAAACTCAGATTCACGTTGTTGAATGTTTTGGTGGCTTTTCAGGATTTGTGTTCAAAAAGGGCAATGACTCTCTAATAAACAGGAGTCCATTCACTCATGGATGAAAAATTGAATGAAGTCCACAGCTTGCCGTAGGAAAGATAATTTGTCCTCACTGATAAAAGCGCAACTACTGAAACTCAATTCAGTAATATTGCATCAGTCTCTGCACTATGATGAGAAAAAAAAGGAAAAACCACCTTCTCATCCCCCCTACTTTTCTCTCTCACTTTTTGTCCTTTAAATTTTTCCAGTGTGTCAAAACAAGCAAAGGATACATGGATACGGCGGCCCTGTGTAAATATTTATGATGTAACATCTCCATGTGAATAGACTTTCCTCTGAATCCATCCATCATTACGGGCATATCGTGAAAGCCCACCTCCCGGTGGTGGCTAAGGGCCTTAGGAAGCTCAGACAGGAGCAGCGTGTCCCCCTCTCATTCAAAGTATTTGTTTTTCTTTTGACTGGGGGCAGCCCAGCTGTGAGGGCATTTCATGTGTCAGCCCCTCCATTTTCATTCAGAGATGACTTCAAAGCCCATTTTGGTCCATTGTTTCTGTGATGCGGCTGCTGGACCCCAAAAATGCCCAAACAGAGAAATGTGATGTAGGTCAAATTGCAGGAGTTGCATCCATGAAAAAAAGTGAAATTCTTAAGGGCAAAACATAAAGTCCCGGTTACCACCCAACTCAAGCTTTTGTGCTTTTTGGCCACATACCTCTTTATTTGTTCAAAATAGAGCTGCATGGAGGTCAGGGATGAAGTTAAATGAAAAGGTTGTAGTTAAGAGTCTTTTGACATAAATCTTTGGTTTTTGTGTCAAATTCTTTCATTGTGGCTTTTTTTCATGATTTACAACATTTCTCCAAAGAACAAAATGTCAAACACTTACTACAGGCATGTTTAAAAGCAACAGCAACATTCCTGCCGAATTCAGATACTATTTTGTCTGAGAATACAGAGTATCTGTCAGGACGCGAGTTTGTGCAATACTTTGGACTTGTGCAATAGTTTGAAATGCGAAACATGTTGTCATTTTCAAGTAGAATGACGGATCCACTGTATTTTTTTAGGCTCAGCAGCGGTCTCTTAGAATGTGAAGGTGCAGTAGATTTATGAGGTTGTGTGTTTGCAGAAGTAGGTAAGTCTACTGCCTTACCTAAGTGGATTACAAGGTTTTAGGCTTTTCTCCTTGCACAACTTATCGGCAGAAAATAGGCGTTGCGGGCGTTAGCGAAATATTGCCACCCAGACTCTCATAACATTATCATTAGCCACGGAGGATTGCTGAAATGTGATTAATACATCACCATTTTGACAGACTGAGCCTGAAAAGGTAATATGGATTATTACAATGGTTGTAAAGCTCAATACCGCGATCCAAGTTTATCCATTTATCTGCAATGATGAGACTCCTTTGTGTTGTATAGCATTATAACATCTATCTAAATAACAAAAGATATCTCTCCCAAACATAATTGTTGCGCCGTTAATATTCAGACCATGCAACAATCCACTTGGGAATGGAGCACGAGACAAAACTTGACTCAGACCAGGGGAAAAGTCCATACAACATCATGAACATTATGAATCGATGTTCAAGCCTCGAGTAGTGGCCATTTTTTTTCTTGGCTCAGGTATCTGATTACCTTCAAACAAAAATATTGCTCTTGTATTGTTCAATTACAGCGAGTTGAGTGCAGAATGATGCAATTCACAATCTAACAGCTTTTTTTCAGTCTTTGTGTCTACAATTGTATGTGTTTCATTTAGTCGCCCTTGGACGATACACGTTGAATAAATGCCATTTTTTGTCGTTTCAAGTGCCTCTTTTCTCTCTGTGGATCCATTCAAGCTTTCAATACCTTTTCTCCCCCTCTCTTCTCCTGTCTCTTTTTTCCACGAGCAGGAGGGTTTTACTTTACTCCTTTGTCATCCTAATTGATTGCATTAACCTTTTGAGTATTGAATTTCCTGTGCATCACGCCGAGCACAATGTGGAATATTATCATAATCCTTCCAAGTAATGGACACAGGGCAATCAACAATGCTTTAGGAAAAGTACATCTTTGAAAGATGGAGCATCATATTATTTTCAGTCCAAAGACAGGGATGGGGAAAGACTGTTGAGCTTTAAAAAACTTTGCCAATAACTAGAGTATGTTTGTTTTATCCATCTATTTCAGAGGTCAGAGGAGCTACAATTATTGATGTCTTTTAAATTATATGAAAGGTTGTGTGATGTTCGTGTCTTGACAATAGTAAATATTACAGCAGGCAAGTACAGATCACCATTTCATGATAACTAAATATAAACTTAACTAAAGCAAAGTAACAACCAATACCTTCGACTGTATCATGCATGTCATGAATATTTTTTCAAATTGCACATGTCACTGACACATATCAACAAATGCAAGAGTTGAAATGTATCATTGTGCATGTCCATTGGGATTTAGCTGTTGATTATTGGCATTCTGGCCCAGTTCTTGATTGGTGAGTTGGAGTTGGGATTCCAATGACACTGAGTGACATTGATGCACCATTTGACTTTTTGTTATTTCCTATGATTCCACTGAATAGTATCTCAAGCAGTCGTGGACAGAATCTATAGTTGTGGGAGCAAAGAATCGGCATTGGGACAGTCCATGCTCAATTTCAGCTGGAAAACTAGACATTATTTTTCGAGGTCTTATCTTCATCTCCATATCTCCGGTAGCGGGCAATGAGGCACTGTTAAAACATTTTTGAAGTGTCAAGAAAAGGGTTGCAAACAAGATTCTTTCTGGTGCTGCCATGCTGTTTGCAAAGGGAGCAAAGCAAATCACTGGTAATTTTCAAATTCAAAGATCAGGGGCTAAGTAGTGTAAATTTGTGCATCAGGTCTGCATTTCCTTTACAGAATTTTAGGAGGGGTATATTTGTCTCTCGAAATGTCATTCAGGGATGGCTGGTGGACAGTGCGGCAACTTCTACAATCAAAGTAACATCTGTGTAAGGTGGTCTTTGTTTTTCAGCATCTTGCATTTTACAGATGATGTCACTGACTGTTTATCAGACTGACCCCCTGTGCTCATAGTAAAATTTATAGTGTGTAGCTGTAAGTATGATAATCAGGTCTGAGGCCATCGCACACTGCAGGTCATTGATGGTGTGGGATTTAGTTACTGTTCCTTGTAACAGGATTGTAGTATACCTGAGTTTTTTGTTGTGGATAAAAAGGAGCATGAGATTAACTGACAGATGGTGCAGTGTTGGATGAGAGCTGGTGGTAAAGTACAAATGACTGAAATGACTTTCCTTTGCAGGTAATCAGGATATCTTTTCAACATAAAAGACAGCAATATAGACATTTCGCATAGATTAACTGACATTTCCCATATATACAAATATATTCCAATTATATGTTGCTATTTGCTTTTTGCCCTGCCTGTTTGTTTGGCCAGGACAGTGGATGGGGGAATCTCCAATGTAATGGTAATTCCTAAAGGCAAATAAATCTCAGTACCAACGTCATAATAGAAAACTTTGCCTATTTTCAAGCTTTGTATCATTACAGTGTGGGCAGTATATGCAAATGATCGATGTCTCGCTTTGCAGCAGTGTTTTGTTACTAAAACAGCAACATTACAGTAGTTTGGGAGTGGCCCTGGGAGGCAACTATTGTGGTTGTTGTTGAGCAAAATGGAATACCCTGTTTTCTCGGACCAATTTTAAGATTATGTGCACCTTTGTACTATATAGACAGGACGCTTTTGTGAAAATAGCACAAAATGATTCTTTCTTTCTGATTTCTTTTCTCCAGGCAGTTAGTAACTATCATCATGTCAAAATGAGTTTACTTTGTAATACCTGGTCAGTCAAAACGTGCTTCTGATTCATGTGGTGATTTCCAATGTTGTTATTATTGGTGGGAAAGTTCACTGCCACACAAACGTTTTGATGTCTTTAGATCCATAACAATAGTTATCATCATCAACAGCAGATAAGTATGGAGAATGCATCATTTTGAGGCTCCATCAATTTTGCTGGTCAAGTGGACCAGCAAAATTGTAAAAAAGTCTTAAAGCAAACAGCACAAATCTTTCGGAAAGTTTCTTGTCCTGTGTTTTTAGGGGACTGGGTAGGTTACTCGTTACAGGTACTTATATTTTTCTTTTTAATGTTGTCCTCTTCTAAGCCTAAAAATTGCAAAGGGCGGTCCAGGGATTGGGGTCTTCTCAGCCATTAACGGAGAAGAGGGAAGCCCGCTGGTCTGCTGAGTTTAATCTACTGTTGTAGTTCTTTTATTTAAACATGGTAGTAAAGGCATAACATGTATTTTATGTAGCAAGACCAATGTAATACCAATAACTATCTTATAAAGGCTTAATGTCAGAAAGCTTTAGGGGAAGTGTCACTAAAATAACACTGATCAGCTTTGAGCTTGGGATTTAGAGACAGCAAATCTTTGAGCATAACGTAGCTACTACATTAGTTTAGGAGCATGCAGCTGTAGACTTGATTTGTTAGTCATACAGAGGCGACATAATGTAATATAATAGTTTATTTGCAATGAAATGAAATGTTTTTGATCAACAACATTAGACCACTTTAGAGCACCATATCTGTTTGTTACTGCTATAAACCACATAGTTACAGTATTGTTGATTTCTACAGACTGTCGTGTGTTTCTGTGTAAACACTGGCATAAATGTATTAAAGTAATTGATTGTTCAAAAACAGACAAAAAACGCCTATTGTTTCCAAGGCAACGGCGAGCATTATCTGGGTTGTGTTGATGAATTGAAGCAAAACACCCTGTAATTCATATCAAGTCTATTATTTTTTCCAGCTCAAAGGGGAAAAATCAATTGAAACTAGCTCTTATGCATGGATAGACGCTAGTTTTGATCAATACTATTTTCATAGGGACAGTGCCTTCGAGTTTGATTGAGGCCAGGTTACACAAAGCCTGATGTAAAAATGCTGATAGTCACTGGGGGAACTCTTAGTATTTCTAACTCTTACATATTTTTGGCAAATTCACCTGATCAAAATAAAATCGCCTGATTGATGGAGGACGTGGGTCAGGAAATGGGTCAAGGTCAGTCAGCACTACAAAGCCTAATCCTGTCCATCTTTTGTATTCCATCAAGCGTCACTGGTATTCCACTGGGAACCTCTATGCCCTCAGCATATGGAAACTAAGGGCCCTTAGTTCAATTATACGAGTCCATTGAGCCTCAGAATATTGACATATCTCGGTATTCTGAAAATGTCATTGATAATGATCAACCAATTCACCAGAAAAAAAAAAAAAGGTTTCATAGAAAGCACGATCTAGAGGTCAACATGTGCGGTGCATCGAATTCGTGGATTGTATCTTTCGAAATCATGATTTACCTGCTTGAAGGTGTGTTTATATGCACATGAGCTTGTCAAGGGTCATGGCTATCAGAAATCCATGCAGACATGTGATTTTCACAAATATTCAACATGTATTTGGAAATTTGATGCAAAGAAGCACTGAAATGTGAGCAGAGTAACATGTAGGTGTTACCTCAGGCTGCTCAGTTAATGTAATTAATTTCCATTGAATAACACCACCAAAAGATTAATCCAGGGTCCATCCATCATTTTCAACTGATGTTTGGGTCTCTTCTTCGATACCGTGCTTCACATGAAGACACGTTCCAAGGAATTTAGAGACCTCTCACTTAAACTTTGCTCTGCTCTGCCATAGTTTCAATGAGTGAAAAAAACAACAACAAAAAACTTCACATCTCAAAATAAGTCATGAGTTTTTGGCTGTCTTTTGGATTTCAGCAAACATTTGTGTTTGAATTTGCAGCCGTTGCTTAATTCAGCAAGACATACAGACAGAATCTTAATTGATCTAATCTGGTCACCTCTTGCTATTTTCCACAGTTGCATTCGAAAACTCCCATCCTCCCCCACTCTGTCTCTCTCTCCCTTTACCTCCCTCACTCACTACCCCCCATCTGCCTGACCTACATGGTAGTCACATGGCCCTGGCTCCCTGGCTTGGCATTTTATGGAAAATCTGCAGGAGATAAAGCCACAGGGTTTAAAGTGTTATCCCTGCCTGTCCTTTGAGAAGGGCTAAACACTGAATGAGGTGTTATTGCATCAATGCTGTTGGACACACACAGGCAGCAAAGAGGATATCTTCCTCCCTCCTCCTTTCTCTCCCTCCCTCACTCCCTCCGTCTCTCCCTCCTCAGTTTGATTGGATTTAGTAGAGTGTCACCAGTGTGACTTTGGGGGATTTCTCTTTCCCTGTCACTGTCTTTTGCATGCTTGCTTGGGTTATTTACTTAACTTGTCCAGAAAATGGACTGTGATGTACAGCTTACTGCCGAAGCGGAGGAAAGACAAGTGCTAGTTAAGATATGCCAGACAGCCACCTAAGATGCCTGCCTGCCTGCCTGCCTGCCTGCTCTGGCCTGCTTACTCGCTTGCCGGTGCTGAGGGCTTAGTTTTGCACTGTGACCGAGTCCCCTTCACACTGTTGTCTGCCTGTAAATTTTCTGCTGCCCTTGCTATTCAGCCAATTATGGCAAAAGAGCTTTAGCGATTTTTTTTTTCACCCTTCTCTTTCTCCTGGTGTATATTTATATATTTATTTTACAAGGGAATGACAAGCATTGCTGAAGGTTAAAAAAATGCTGAATTTCATAGTGTGTATAATGTCAACTTTTTTTTCTACAGCAGGTCTAATCAATAGAAGTCAGCTCTATCTTGTGTATAGCAAATACACACAATACAGCTTCTTGTCTTTCTCATGACTATTGCCTTTTTAAAGAAGGGCGCCACAAAAACGTAATGAAATTCCAAAAAGGCCTTTTTAAAACAACAGATGTTTACAAGTTCTCATATTCTCTTTTTAATATTTTAAAGTGGAATTGTGCTAAGATGCAGTTGTCTCAAAATATTGTCTCTGAATATTTTGAGATATTATTCTACAAAAAAAGAAGTTGGATAGGCAGCCAAAATGATGTTTTAGTGGCAGATGCAAACTGAAAACGGATATAGCCAGAAAGCCTTTGTTTGGAGTTTGGTTGGGGTGAAACACTGGATGTAAGCATGGGAGTCCACTGCTTCAATCACTGTTGACACTCACAAGTGAAGATTGTGTTTTAGAAACCATGATTCATCTCCAAACATGACAAGGATGCATATTAGTTATCCCCCCCCCACCCCCCCATCTAATTTTAACAATGCCACTTACATTATTCCTTAAATTCAGATTAATTTATCAGGGATGCACAAAGGAGTGCATATATGTTGTCTCAGAATCAGCATAGATGACTGGATTGGTGAAGTGTTACATAGTATATTTTGGCTTGATTTGTTTTTTAATGTCCCATACATGGATTTAAACAAATAGACAATAAGTTGTGAAAGCGACTGCAGTTTGTGACTGGGAGTGAAGTGTGAGGGTTCCATGGTTTACCCACCTATCTATACTTTCAGTGTCTTCCCGGTTATAGTCTTGTCATTAATCTCCTGTGTTCAGTACTGTGTGCTGTATGTGTAATTAAACCTTGCTACGGAATAATGAGGGCTGCTGTATTTCAGTGCATGCAACTCCTGGATGTATTTTCTTCAGTGTTACTCTATTTGAAGCTAGCCCCGGTGCTAAATATGCTTGTCCCGATGTCTGCAATTGCCCACAGAATATCTATCAATACAATGTCAAATGTAATGTAGAGCCACAAAGCACTTCAGGAATGTATCCAAAGTACTCTGACATGTCGCATTCTGGTGTTAAAATGACCAGAGCAAATATCTTCCCAAAATATTGGATAAGATAAGGCGGTAATGTTGTCTTTAGTTGCACTTCACAGGGTGAAGTTCAGGCTTACAACAGTCCCACTGCAACCAAAAAAAGAACATCACAGATTTTATTGTTCTGTCGTTCATAAAAAACAAAACCAGAAGTTACACAAGTGATAATTGTGCATAAAAGAAGTGACACCACAAAATGCATAGTGTTCCAAAACAAGAGAGCAGATGAATAAAGGGCTCTTTCCACCAGTGTAAAATCAGACACGCCTAGCAGTGGGAACGGAAAGCAAAACTGCTTAATGTGACAAAATAAAGACAGAAACACTCCAAGGGAAAGTTAGAATTAGGATCCTGAAAGATTTATGCCTCCATTTTATTTATAATTTGTTTTCTTTTCCTTATTGGAATTGAGTTGCAACTGAATATTTGATGAACACAGCCTAGAAGTAAGGATGTTATGTCAGCAAGGAAAGAAAAAGCAAAGAGAAACCAAGAAATGTATTTTGCAAAGTTTGCGCTTTGGAATAAACTAATATGTATACGCTTTCACAAGTGGGTTGTTAATTGACTGTGGGGGGAGTTCGCTATCTGCAGGTTGTGCTGAGCCCTGGCGAGGCGAGGGTGCGCCTTACCGTATGCACTGCGCTGAGTGCTGGGTACTCTCCGTGCACAGAACACCATCTGCATTTTGCTGTTAACGCGCCTTCACATCCAAGGGAGGATTAGGAGAAAATCCCCAGGTTTTTTTCAACCAGTTGACAAATATCAGATTTGTCTCTAAAAAATTAGCTCCATCTATATCTCCCACCATATGACACACAAAAAAGATTATCTTTAATACCCAGCCAGCTTGGGTGTGGAAAAAGCAGATTAAAGTTTCAGTTTGGTCATATTTACTCAGCCACTTCAAGTACGGGACTGCCTGCATTACACAGTAGACAGACCTCTTCACAAAGAGAC
>CAESWR010000135.1:222527-239984 GCA_903171835.1 Mullus surmuletus | reverse complement strand
CCCCCCCCCCCCCCCCCCTTCTCCCCCCGCTGCTTCACTCCCCTCTCCCTTGATTCATTTCACCCACTGTCCTCGGCTGCTGGAAAATGGCGTTAATTTTTTTATTACCTGTTTGACTCTCCAGCCTTATTACTGTAGCCCCTTAATGTTCTCTGTAACCGTGGAAACCAGATGAATAAATGTCCGCCAAAGAAAATGAGATGATTAAACAGGTCACCCTTGCAAAACAAATTCGCTTGGTCGAGCGCAATTTGTGTACCAAGCGGCTGTCTTAACAGTTTGCTAACAAGGGGATTGTTTGCCAGACTACCTGACAGAGAAGGGAGGGGGAAAATGAAGATATCTGGGGGAAAAGGATATGATTGAAGAGATAATATTTTAAATCACACCACAATTTGTCTCATCTCTTTATTCCTCATAATAATGTGGTGTTTGTGTGATTCCGGCCTTTCTTTATTTTCTTTTAAACGGGGAGAAGCGCGGGATTCCAGCGCACCGTATGTTAAACCAACATGCAAGTTTAAGGCAGCCATCCATATTATTGTCGGAGGCATTTGGTCGTGATCATCAGCAAGTGCAGTAGCAAATAGAATTCCCCTCATTTATGTGGCAACCAATCATTACTGCTAATTGTCCTTGAGGCCATCTGTATAGGATGGCTCGTCCTCTATTGGCGTTGGAACGATACTGGTCATGGATTTACAAGTCCAATAATAATACTTATCTTGTCCGTAGTCAGCACAAAACAGTTCACAACAGCAGTGATAAATATGTTTCTCTTTTTTTTTCCCTCTTAAATTAAACCTGAACAGCATCCTTGGTTTTAAAGTGTCACTTTCCCATGATGCTCCCGCCCTTCTCATCGTTGTCCAAGTGTAATCTTCTCATATGAACTTGTTTGAGTCAAAGCTCCCTGTCAACCAGATGAAAACGTCTGGTGTTTTCATCTGGGAAAATAAGAGACTAGGTCTGGCGGATTTAGCCATGTAACGATTGGGCAAACATGCAGACTTGGATCGGAATCAGGCCTCTGTTGCCATTCTGACCACAAATCATAAATGTCGGGGACACGGCGGTGGTGTTGTTTATGGAAGGATGCCACGCTGCGCCACTCAAGGGTGTTGCCTGTTTGCATTGATGCACCACCAGCACTTACCGCCTCTTGCTTTAAAACAACTTCCGCATCCCACTCAGCCCAGCCATTTAGTCCCGTTACCAAAGCAGATCCCAAATGTTCACCACAGCTTTAGCCTTAAACTTTAGTAGAAAAGGGGTTGCCGCTCAAAGCAGGGCTGTGGCTTCTTTTAGCCGCTTGTGGATCAGACGATGGTGAGCTTGAGTTTTTCCACTGGTGGAGGGGGTATTTCATCCCAATACAGGGACACTATAGCTCAAAACTGAAAAGCACTTATGCATTATTGATGTTTTAATTTGTGCAAATGCCCAAGTCTTTGTTAAGTGATTATAGTGCTAGGGAGATAACAGGGGAGGTACTTCTCTATGAAACAAGAGCTCGCTCGCTGGCCACACTGCGAAGCCATTCGACTAAATCTAACAAGTCTACACTTCTGCTCCGCTTCGTGAGGCGGCGGTTTGGGGGATGTTGAGCGGGAGGGAGCAAAGACTCCAAAAATCAACGTGCCTTAGATAAGGGTGGGGGGTGGAGGGGAGGCATTGATCTTTTGTCCTTACTCCAGCTACACCTACCGCTGTTTATGATACTGGTTTTATAGGTCTTTTACATCCCTTATCAAAAATTATTTGATGTAAATACAATGGAAGTGACCTGAAAAGCCCCATGTGTAAATACTCCTCGTGGCACGCCAGAAACTGACCTTGGGAGAAGAATGCAAAGTTATATCGCTTGCAAAACAAGCCAATAAAATAATGACCCATTGAAAGGAAGGAGTTTTGGCAAATATAAAAGAGAAGCGAAGCAGTTTTCTTTCCCCGCAATGATTAACTCGGAACAAAGGTTATCAAGGATGACATTTTTTAAACTCTGTAATTTATGTAATTGCTCACTAGCTTCCTTGCCGGGAAAACAAATCGCGTGTCTGGGTATAGGCAGAGTAGGAGATGAGCCAAAAAGATTTTTGCTTCATATCCTAGCAGATCCAATCTCATGCTACATCTCTGATCATTGTCAGATCGTTATATTCCTCTATTGTGCCCTCTTGCCGTAATGGTTGTCTAAACTCGGCCTTGCGCTTTCGCACCTGCAGCTGTTCACACACGCTGCCGTCCCCCCGCAACCCAACGTATGTATATCCTGTAAATTATGCCGTATTCATTTATGTCAGCCCGGATTAATATGGGCTCTATCAATGTCAGCCCATGAGATAAGTGTCTTAGTTTTGGCTGTGGTTTCAGTATTAGTCATTCTCTTTTGTTGGTTGCTTTTATTCTCGCCGTCTTTTGGAAGAAAATCTGCGCGGGTATAGGGCCGGGCTTTTCGCCTTCGCCTTTGAGATCCCCAGTGGAGGTAAAACACGGAAGCATGCGTGTGCACATAGGCGAGCACACACACATGCACACACACACGCACACACAAATGCGCACACACAGTAGGCTCCCCGGCTTCCCCAAGCATTTACTGCTTTATTAAGCTGTCTCATGAACCCACCAGCAGAACATGAGAATACAGGAAAAAAAAAGAAAAGCCCATATTACTTAGATGATTTGATGTCATTTGTGGACTACAAAACGCTAGGCTTTATTGTGTGCACAGGGAGCAGGGGGGAAAAAAAAGAAGTTGGCTTAGAAATTCAGAATTTCAATTAGCGTACGTAATCTGAACCTGCTGGCTTTGATAGAGGCTTTTTTTTTGCTAAGAATACAGCAGCACTTGTAAAACATTAATTAAGCAGACTTGTTTTTTTAAAGGATGGCGTAAAGTGTGCTTTATGCAGTCCTTTTTCACTGAACAAAAGGCAGTTACCTCACATAGGGGACTGCTTCACCCAAAAAAAAGGGTGAATTTGAATTGGAGTAAAAACACAAAAGACAAAAAAGACCAGCCATTGAGAGTTATGTTCTAAAGGAGATGATATCATATGAGAGCACAGCCTTTTGCTGAAGAATTGAAATGTATCCCTGCCTCAGTGAAACCTAAGCTTGGCGCAGGAAAACGAGCCCCTATTTTAATGACTTTCTACCTGACAGATGACTTTAGCCTGCCTTTTGTATCACATTGCCCTGACTTTGTCTCTTACATCATCAAACCATTGATTATTAATAGTTTAGATGAATTGCTAATTAGTTGGTTATAAGAAGCAAAATCGTCGGAAATGTAAAAAGACATTGTAGGTAAAAACCTAAAAATCCAAAGGAAGAATCTACTTTAGTGCTTTACTATTTGAGCATGACCACACAATACACAAAGCTGAATTATATGTTCTATACTGGTTACATACATATCTTCAAAGAATGTGATTACAGTTCTTTCACATGCTTTGGTTTTCATTTCAATGAATGAATCAAGATATAAAACAGCAGTTTATTCCCAATAGATCATTTACCAAGTTCATAGCAGATGATGTCTAAGGTATAAAAAGGGATATTAAAGGTGATTTTTTTTTTACCCATAATAAAGCAAATAACATTTTATGACTCCCACATTTAGGAATAAATAACAGGAAAAAAAGAGCAGAAAGGCATAAAGTCCCTTCTTTGCAGTTGCACATATGGTGTTCCTCAGACTATTGTAAATCCTCTCGCAGTGGGTGATGAGTACACATACAGATGATACATTAAAACTGCCATAACTCGCACACCCAGCAAAGCTAAAAATCAATTGGAATGGATAGTTAAGCTGGCCCCTAAAAATCAATGAGCAATTCATGTCCTTGATCACAGAGTGTCATTCCTCTCAATGTTAGAGGCTGATGAGGGCTGAACAAACACACGGATGCTCACATTCAGCACAATATATCGGAAACTTGGACACACTGTGCTGATACAATAAGTTAGGAGTAAATTAAACACACACTCCAAGGACACACAGTATCTCTTGATGTACTTAAAGCAGGATTCATAGGATTTATTATAATGCTGAATGAATATATATATATATTTTTCAAAATTAAGTTCTTTTTTAAGATGGACAAATACCCCAACATGAAATAACATGCTGGTAACCAGCTGGTAAATCTGACTGTGGAGTCACAAACTATTGAAAATAATGTGGTCAAATTTCAAAGCTCATGTTGTTGTTTTCAAACCGTGTGAAATGTTGCAATCCAATGATATTGTACACCAGGACTGGAAAATAGAGATGACTGTATGCATGGGCAAAAAAAAACATGCCCACACACACACTCACACACACACACACATACACACACACTATGAAGAGGAGAGAAAGGTTAGCCAAATGAAGGGGCTTAAAATTGTGTTTCAAAATAGCAATTTTGCCCTTATTAATGCCATTAGTGTAACAGTCACAATAGATCAAATCAACGGATGACCGAAGCAACTCCTCTGTCTCTGCGCTGTGACGGGATCATGTCGGGAACAATTTGGGCATTTTGTGTTGACGAGTGAAGTTTCGAGTGCCGTGGTATCCCGCAAAGCATCCCTAAATAATCCATTTTTTCACTCCTTCTCTCCTCAACTCTTGGAACACGTTTCATTAGATTTGTATTACTCCTCTTTTATCCCCTTCATTAGGCCCAGCTATCAGTAAGAGTGACCCTTTTGTTGGGAACTACAGTATTTTTAACCCAGATTTAGATAATGGCACCGTGACAGTCATCTTTGCTCCTGGGCTATTTCAGGCCCTTCTTGTCACTCACACTTTGTATCCCCTTGTCACCAATTATAGCCACGCTGGCCAATTCAGAGCTACGGCACAAATGACGCTCCGGCCCACACTATATCTTCAACCTTAAAGTGCTGATTTTTTTTCTCTCTCTTTTTTTTTTTCTTTGGACCTCTTCGACTCCGTGTAACAGGTGGTCATCTTTTACAGCCCGTCACATTTGAAAGGGTCATTCAGCCCCACAAGCTAAATACCTCAGATTTGGGGAGAGGAGAGGTCCTTCGAAACAGTTGTCGCCTGTCAGGAGGAGCAGAGAGTCAGAAAGACCGGTGGAACAGTTGCTCGTCCCCTCATTGAGGTGAGAAATGTTCCGGCAGCTGTCACTTGGCCTTTTTACCTTTTTTTTTTTTTTTTAATGGGGCGGGGTGTTTTCCTCTCATTTCCAATAAAGCAGAAATGAATATTTGTGGCAACTGGAGGGGGAGGGCAAACTGTGCTGTGTCCTGTCACTCACAATCTCGCCCGTGTGTGTCCTACTCTGGAAGGGTTACATGTCTCATCAGCCGCCAATCATGACACACACGTGACATGAGCCCAACGGCAGAGTTTTTTGTTTGTTCCGTGATTCCACTGTCTGGTGGTTTTATTTTAATGTTTCGGCGTCTCCAGACTTGTCCTGTTTCACCATGTATTGCGGCAAAGCAGTGTGTTCCGTTCGCCTCTGTTTCCGTCTCTCTCTCCTCCGCCGCGCTGCCCGTCTCTCTCCCGTTCCCTCTTTCTTCGCCTGTCTCCCTCACTCCCCCCTTTCTCCCCCCTCAATCCATCTGCATCATGTCGATCTGTCAGACTGCCAGTGTCTGTTCCAATTAGATTCCACTTAATACACGTAACCTCGATTAACACGCAATCAAGCCCAGATAAATCACGTCCTTTAAGTCCCCCCCTCTGCCTCTCCTGTGTTGCTTTGCATCACTCAGTTTTTCCCAACAAGCTTCCTTCACCGCCGTCGTCAGTCACAATGTATAAAATCACACGCTGACTGCATGAGCAGGTAGCAAACGTCCTCGGGTCCTCGGAAGGTGAATTTTGTTTCAGAGGCAGGTGCTTTTCACATCTAACCGAAATGTTCGGGCTCACTTGTGTTTCCAGTTATGTATTGCTCATCTTGTGTTTCCAGTTTCCAGAGCGTTGTTAGTGCCCTTCTCACCCCTAAAGATGAAGGTGTCTTAATTACATCTTTGGTTAAAAAGCTACGAAAGACACCCTGTGCTTTCGGGAGGCTGTGTAGTCTATTGTCTCGGTGACCTTTTTAGCTAGCGGACAATTGGTTTGACTAGATTACAAATTAAGACACAGCACCAGGCACTTAGAAAGCAAGTCTGTTAGGGAGCAGTTCTGTTACTACCGACCAGGAAAAAAGCCACTGAGCCATACATTTTTAGCAGCACATAAAAAGGCCCCAAAGTCAGACACATTGTTTCATATTTATAAGATACATTTTTACATTTGTTTTAATGATATCTGCAATGCCATCATGACTCTTAGCCAGTGGCAGAAAGGGAAAAGCACACAAAGCTGCAACGGAGCTCAGGATTCACGGCTGATTATAATTCTTTCAACAAAGTTAATAATTTACACTGTTTATGCTAATAGGAGAAAAGAGGACTATTGAATTACCAAACAGCCCCAAAAAAAAAGAAAAAAGAAAAAAACAACTAACACCTATAAAATCACAAACCAAATGAAAACAACCTGGGGCACTGAAAAAGCACACACAGCACTCTTGGGGTCTTCTTTTATTAATCGCAGCTAAAAGTGCTAACATTGACATGTTGAACAGATTAGCCTCTTTAATAACGGGGCGGGTCAACATGGCTACCGCTGCTGATCCACGAGGATATCCTGTTGGGAGGCGGATTCCCCGTGTGTTTCATATCCTGACCCCTACCTCAATGGGGTTTGCCCCTGTGTTAAAGATACACTGAATCTGCCCTGTGCATTCAGTGGAGGAGAAATACATCCACACGCCTTTTATTTTTATCCCTGCTTTTTTTTTTGTATTGCCGTAACATGAGTGCATCGTCACGGTATTTTGTCGCCATGCTGTGATCGAAACTGTAAGTTGTGGCAGTTCGAGATCTGGCTTTGTTTCACACGGCGACAGCTTGTGTCATCCGTGCTCAGGCTGCTGCTGCACAGCATTATGGTTTTAAATATCTCA
Organism: Mullus surmuletus; assembly: GCA_903171835.1. Lineage (NCBI taxonomy): Eukaryota > Metazoa > Chordata > Actinopteri > Syngnathiformes > Mullidae > Mullus > Mullus surmuletus. The sequence continues at coordinate 233,001 of CAESWR010000135.1, read as the reverse complement.
ATGCTAGTTGGAGCTGACAAGGCCTGCCGGTGTGCGGTGTGTAAATAGGGCTTGGATTTAAAATAAATTAAGCTATGAGAAAGGCTCACGTTGATCCATTTCTTATCTCCTCTGCTGCCGTGTCAGCCCCAAGCCCTCTCAAATACTGTGGACAAGTTAAGGGACAAGCAGTCCTCGTTCACAGATTCTGGTCTGTAAGAATAGCCTGTTATTAGTACTTCTAATGGAGGATGTATGTGTAACCAGAATAGACATGATAGTTGTTCAGCTTCCCCGAAACTGTTGATCTCTGTGAAACCAATTAAAAGTTGTGCATATTTTATTCAATTAGTATTGGGTGCAAACAAAATGACTATTGAATAGGCATCCGATAGCCCTTTGCTCTGTCTTTTTCCATTTATAAACTCCAACCACAGCCACAACAATGTTGCGCTGTCTCTTTAAGCGGGTTGACAGTTTTGACTATAAGTTAAGCTATTTTTTTTTTGTCTTTCCCAGAGAAAATAAAATGAGAATAACGCTGATGGGTTTTAACAGCTTCAGCCAGGCGATGGGCAAATATAATAAGTGTTTTCGTAGACGTCACTAATGATTATCTCATCTAGGCATTTTGGGTGAATGTAGTGGATTTAGAGGCTTGCCTCCCATTGTGCTGACATCACCCTTTAACAAACCAAATTAAATCATGGCTAAAATCATTTGAAACTCTCCCAGAGTCTGTCTCAAATGGCTAAACAATGAAAGTCTGGGAAAAATTTAAAGAGAACGCTGTGTGCATTTGGGTGTGCGTGTGTATGTATGGGCTTGAGTGTGCTTAGTCGTGGGGGATGGGAGGGGGTCTATTGTGGAAATGGGGGCAAATCTACCCTCACACTGAATAATGAGATAACAAGAGCCAATATTTAACAAATACTGAGAATGATTTCAAGGAACAGAAATGCCAAAACACTAAGTGCTCAACTTTGAAAAAAAAACATTTTTTTATTCAAAAGTGTGAAATCATTACAAATAAATGTAACTTTTCTCCTCTTATGAATTTATGGGACAAATATTACTTATTTTGGCACAGAAATAGTTGTCACTGAGAAAATCTTCATCTGCAAAACACCCCAAGTCAGTCTTGATATAGCTGTACTTTTATAGTAAGTCAAATTAAAGGGCACGAGTGTCCAGTTTCCACAGCCAGGCAATGGAAAATGTGTTTTGATACTGATCCTACTGTGACCGAACTACAGGCAAGAAAAGACAAAGTGGCACCTGTATATTTTATAAACACATTCTAGTGGCATGACGTCATGGTATGTGACATAAGCTTCTTTATTGCAGAAACAGACATGAGGAAAATCTCATTTTAAAGGTCACAAGATATCAGGAAAATAGCAATGAGCATACTCCGAAATGTGGAGACAATCTAGAAAAAAACAGATTAAGCTCTTAAACTATTTTTCCATTATTAAAAAAATTATAATTATAAACTAGTATTGAGTAAATAGATATACAAAAAACCTAATGCGGTAAAAAACAAAAACAAAAATCTCACATCACCTTATTCAAAAATTGTTGTTGAAGACTAACGCGTCTTCCTAGGTGCAGGATTATCGTGCCTCCTGAAATCCTCCTTAAAGGAGAGAGATGTATTAGCCAGTGTCAATCTCTACTCATCCAGCATTTTTAATACCTAATACTCTCGGTAAAGTGCAACTTTATACTTACAGTAAAATTGAAATGCAATTGACATTATGCCAGAGCTGCCATGTTGCTGTTATCACTACTGCATTCCATTCTGGGTTATTTAAGATGTCCGATGATCGCATGTTGAAATAAGCTCTTCATGTACTAATGGTTTCAAACTAAGGTTTCAGTCTGACTAAAGATGTTTTACATCGCATCCTCAATAGCATGCTAGTGTGGTATTTTTGGACTCAGCCACACATTTCTGTGTTCAAAGCAATTTTGTGTGAAGTTGTGCATTAGTTAAAGTCTAATGAGCCCAAAGCCACAGAGGAAAACTGTTAGTAAAGGTCCGGCTCATCATTTCAGTTAATAAAGACATAAAAACTCCCCTCCTCTGTAATGTACTGTCTTTTCATTTTTTTCCGAGCCTAGTACTTTTTATTTACAATTTGTTTTGTGAAGCCCGACTGCTGCAATTTGTTTTTAAGATATTTATCTAATTATTAGGACATAAAAATGTTTTAAGTTAGTATTTGTTTTTCATTAATTCTGTCATTTTATTTATGTAGTTACATGTTTGCATAAATAGCATAACAGACCAGAAGTCATCAGCTGTCCCGTCTCACAACTCTTGCTGCAGCCTGCAATCCGTGACCTTGTGGGATGAACAACACAGTAAAAGAGGGAGAGAATGTGTGTGACTGAGTGAGAGGAGTCTTCGAAGGAGTGCTGGCAAAGTGTGGAGGTGCACAGAGACGACGGCAGCAGTGGTGGAGGAGTGGGGTTGCTGCTAAAGGCCTCAACTCGGCCAATGTGGCCTGATGTGACAGGATTAGCTAAGCCCCGGTGAGCATGGCTGGTACTGTGTGCCAGCGTGTGTGTGTATGTGTGTGTGCGTCACAAAGGCAGTGTGCACAGCAGACTGGGAACCCAGAACTGCTGCTCGCCACCAGCCGAGCCAAGACAAGACATGAGAGATCAACAGCGAGTTGGCCCGTTGCTGCTATTAAGCCTTAGTCCTCATCATCACCCTCCCCTTCCACCAATGGGAGCCAGCCAGACCATAGAAGCCACAGCCAAGGGAGTCAAGATACAGTGGGGGGGAGACACAGTGGGGGACTAGTGGGCGGGCAGCTGGGGCTAAAGTGAACGTGAGTTGGAAAATGATCCTATTAAATTGAATTAAAGAGGCAGTCTTCATTTACCCCAAGAATGATGGATTTGGATAATTAACAGTGTTAATGGGGACTGGTTAAAGAGGGCACGGGAAACCGGTGATTGCAGACACGGAGTAAAGGGGCCAGGTCAGACCAACACTGTAGCCAGCCTGGCAACTCAGAAGAGATAGCCTTTTTTTTTTTTTTTTTTGCCTAATATCCACAATACTCACTTGTTGGGGATTGTTTTGACCTGACTGACATTTCCTCTTTATTTTGTTACAGCTTCACCTTTATGAAAGAACGATCGCTGTAAGACGATCGCAAGGCGGCAGATCAGAGGCTGCTGCACTGCTTGCACGGCGGTTGCAGAGTAACATGCATGTAAATACAGAAATAAAAGTCACTGATGAGCATACACTGTAGGTTTAGTGTCAATATACTTTGTGGTAGTGTGCTGCAGTAGTAAGTGCATTATACCAGTTTAATGCCCTCATCCTGGGATCTAATTATGGCGTTAGCTGTGTGTGTGTGTGTGTGTGTGTGTGTGTGTGTGTGTGTGTGTGTGACGCACATGTGGTGTGCTTGTGTGCCTGGGTTTTCACTTGGTCAGTGCACAAACCCTATCTGCATGTCCTTAATTCTTGATGATGTGCAGGCCTTAGGCAGTGTGTGTGACGGAGAGGATGCCTGTGTGCCAAGTTGAAGTGATCGGGCGGTCCGGCACGGGCCCTCGCCCCTCCAAAAAATCCCATTGCTTTGCTCACAGCTGGCCGACCGGCAGCGTTGCGCTGTGACTTTCCACAACCCAGTTTGGACCAGTGACACCCTGCCACAAAGGAGTCATATTTATGGGCCACTATGTGTCAGCGAGTAATCTGCAGTTTGTCATTTTCTGGGGAAGTAATTGCTAATTCTAAAGAAGAACTACTCTGATTAATTCACACAATCTCAGCCTAATCCTGTTTATGTTATAGTATTTTATATCATGCATTGTTTAGTCAAACTATTGTCCTTTTGACGCCGACCAGTGGACCTAATCATTTTCATCAGTTGCAGACGGGAGCTCCGCTGTCCATTACCTTGGCTGATGTGCGCCGAAGCTCACCTGAACCCTGATTAAGCAGAGAATGTCTTAAGTAAGGGGATCAAATAATTTTATGCTACTTTTCTCCTTTCAAAAAATTAACACCACCGTTGCATCCGTGTGTGTGCGTGTAAAGTGAGAGAGTGATAGAGTGTGTGGAAAAAAACAATCTCATCAAGCAGGAGGCCGTTTGCTTAGCAAGAGCTGACAGTCTTTGTGTATGTAAATGAAGAATTTAGACTAATGGAGTTGAACCATTTCTAATTTTGTGATGGCAAGAGGATTTTGATTGAAAGTAATTAAGCAAGCTAGCTGTAAAATTAATTAAAGCAAAAGGAGGGGGGGACTTTTATTGGATTGGATAGCGATATAGCTGCTGTCAGGCAGGGGGACAAATGGGGGTGACCTGGATTCTCTGCCCTCCCTCCTCCCACTCGGGACTTTTATGTCACTTTAATCTCCTTAGAGCGGCTGGTGTGCATTTGTTCGAAATAATCAAGGAAATATGGTCAGAAATTGTCAGCTTTCAGATCTAATTTACCTGACAGCCTCGCAAGTGTGTGTGCACGCGCAAGTATGCATGTGACAGTGGCAGGTCTTTTTTTTTCTTGCCCTCTCCTCAGCTTTGTGGAAAATGCTTTTGACAGTCTTGAAGCATCTTGGTTGTCGGAGGGCGGGGGAGATGAGGAACTTGGGTGGCTTTAAGATGGACATTTCAATGAGGCGTGTTTGGCCCGGCTTAGCACCTCTGACACTGTTGTGTGTGTGCGCGCACACGCACACACACACACACACACACACACACACACACACCAACACACCAACATGCCTAATTGCCTCTGTAACATATTCAGACTGCGTTTGGCCACTGTACCAGCACTTCTCAGCCTGTTGTCTGCAGGTAGCCTAAACGACCAGAAGCAGATTACAGCCATGACAAAGCCTGTTGCAGCTACTTAACCTGTGACAAATAAGATTGGCCAAACCTGTACCTAAAGAAATGGAGTGTATTGTTCTTTAAGTGATGAAAATAAGACATTTGCCTTCACACGTCAAACAAATGCAAATTTTAGGGTTAAAAGAAATTTGCAGTTTCAAACTTCCATCTAAAGCCTATAATTCACGTGCTGTGATGTTAAAAATGTGAGCCACCTGTACAAATTGTGCTAAGTTAATAACCAGTCATAAAATAGCCCCGCTAATGTCCTGCGACATCTATATGGCTTTGAACTGTATGGGGTCCATATTAAAGGTCCGTGGGGTTTCCAACCATTCCGCAGCGGGTGAGATGCCACTTCCTCTCAAAGCTTCTTAGTGCTTGCTGGTGTTTGTGACACAGGGTCTCAGTGTGGCCCTCAGTACCCCCCGAAGAGACAGTTAATTAAGGCCCAGGCCCAGACAACGCTGCCGGGACTCTCACCCACCACACCATCGTCTGCCCCTGCCGCCACCAACACCCCGCAGATGCTGGGGCCTGTGGGAAAGCCGAGCGTTGGGGCTACGCCACCATCAGGGCCCTTAACAGGATTAGGAGTCCGCTGAAAATAGGACCTCAGCTCCAAAATCCTCTCACCCACCTACATCTGCCCAAAGGATCCCCCTGCGTACAAGACAACCCCCCCCCCCACACACACACACACACCACACACACCACACCCCACTCCCTCCTCCCCTCATGGGCGACTCCACCCGAGCTCCGTTTTATCAATTAATGTAATAAAAGGTGGAACAAAGAGCTTTCTTTCCCCCGCTCTGTAATTAGAGGGGGAGATCTCCTGAGGACTGGCATTCCTTGGGCCCGAAAAACATGATTCTCGCTCCCCCCTCTACTTTGCCGCTACCACTCAAGCGGAACATGGCTCCTCGATGTATAAGGGTGATAATGTAAATGTAGTGTACTCCGCCAGTGAAACTCGGAGCAACCTATTTTGTGGTAGCTTTATCTAAGTGTGAACAAATGAATGTAACGTTTGAAAGAGTGATACATTATTAACTCTAATTGATTCCTTTATAACACTATACGTTCGCTGTCACCTTCACTTAGGCTCGCAGGAGTACGCGTGCTATGAATCACTTCTGTCGCTGTCCTTATTCTAACACAATTTGTGTCACCACACACTGTTAACAAATGTGAGAAAACCAACCGAATTGAGATTATCAGGTGTGGCGTCTGCCTATGTGTGTTTTTGTCTATAAAGGTGACAATAGTCTTGGCTGCGCCAGTGTGTCGTCCTTTCTCCCCTCTCGTGCTTACACGAGTGTGAAAGTAAAAGAGAGAGACAGAGAGACTGCTTTCACAACCACTGGAGCTTTCGATAGGAATTAGTTTTACAACATATGCAAATGTTCCCCCTTGAAAAAAAAGGGGGGGTCTTTAAGTGACAGGTTGATATGTGATTAAACGACAATTAGAGAGCTGAAAATAAGTGTCGGCAGTAGGTCAAGCGCTGGGCGGCTCAGCTAAAAGGTAGCAGACTATTCAGGAGAAAACATTCCCAGGCTGAGGCCATGAACGGGACCCAAAACAAATTAGAGAGGTGAAGGGGGAACAACGTTGGCAGTGTGTTCCAATAAACCCACAACAAAAACAAGTTCTGTGTTTTGCCTGGATGACAAAAGGCAGACTATTCGTGATTAGAGGATCCTGTTTTCAGTAAACCAGCATTGAGCATGGATACAATTCCTGCGTAGTCTGCATTGTGCTCAACGTGCAGCATGGACTCGGACTTCAGGTGCTCCCACTCCAACCCTGCTCGTCCCGATTCTAGCCTTTAGTTTCCCCACAGTTTAGATTGAAACGAGTTTTCAGCCTTAGTGTAGGTTTTACCCCTCACCTCTGCTGCCCTTTGAGTTAAAAGCACAGCGCCGGGAGGGATTCTGCCTCTAACAAACACATGCACACTCGCAAAAACACACACAAACTTACAGGCAAACACATAAAAGGGCTCACGCTTATTCTGGCAACAGATGGCCCTGTCCCTATAATCCCCTTTGATGCTGCGGTGGGCAGTAGCTACTGAACATCTCTGAAGCCAAAGCCCCAACAAAACTTGAGCTACTTTTCCTTTAACTGACCCCAATTGCCAAGGAGTTGTCAGCTGTCAGACCTGGTTAAGACCTGGTCTTTACTGGTAGAGAGTGAAGGGCGCAGGTTTCTCTCCCTCTCTCTCTCGCTGAGCTTCCTGTTTGTTTTCTGTCACACACGCTTCATTCCACCTCCACGGCATGGGCTGTGAAAGCAGGTTTGCTATGGCACCGCGACCAGTGTTATCGACACTGCGTGTCTTCCCTGCTTCTTTTTTTTTCTTAAGACGAAGGAGGGGACCTTTTCAGAGCTGTAATATTAGAGCCACAGATGGCAGGAGGTGAGCTAAGAGGCTTAGATTTCATCAGAGCTCACCTTAATTAATGTAATTTGTAGAAAAAGGGGTCTTCTCCCTGTTTGTGTCACCTGCACGACATATGTTCAGAATTCCATTTAAATGACATTTTTTAGAGGAGTTACTTTTAAAAATTTCAACTGATGTCAATATATTGTGGCTCTCCTATGAAATTGGTTAGATGAAAAAGTCGTGAAATTGTAATGAGCTCATTAATGGTGTTTTTAGAGGAATTAAGTTGAGTTAACTGTGCTCTCATAACCAAGGGAAAAAGTGGACTCCAAATTAATGAAGTTAAATATTGTTATTATATTATTTTCAAACTGTATGCAATAACCAGCTATTTCTCCCCACATTGCTTTAATCCTCTCACTGTCAAATCCGCGAGGTGTGTTAAACATGCCTGGTTACATTCAAAATCATGCAATCAAATGTTTGAGTGAAGCCGCACGATGAAGTACTTTGCTTTCTTATTAATTGCGCTGTAAATAGAATCAAATGCAAACTCGGTCCTAACCTTTTGTTCAAAATAATTTTCTGCTCCTAAAGCAGGGAGTTCTCTCTTCGGGCCTCTAATTTGAGGGCAGCACTTAAACGTCTCCCCAGATGCAGAGGAGACTTGATTGCAGTTTCATTTGGAAAGCACCAAATTCTAACGCAAATGGGGAAACCCAAATTAGTGCTCGGTGGTTGTGCAGTTTCAGAGAAATCCTCTGTACCTTTCGATAATGTATTATCATTTGAGAGCTTGGGGGGATAATCATCACTGAGATTTGCTCACGTTTCCAGCAGGTCTGCTGAGATGCATGTACGTAGCTAATGGGATTGGGCTTTTTTTCTATCCCTCTCCTGTGGCGTTATGGAGCTGGCAGCTGAACTTGAACGGATGCGCATGGTGCTGAGTCGTGCACAGGACTATTTCAAGACTGAAATGCGATTGTTTTAATACTTTAATCCACCTGTCCTTGGCATTCAGGATGTTGCAGAAGTCGCCTAATTATTTCAGTGCCCTCTATCCTTCCTGGTTGAAACACACTAAAGACACCCCTCTGTAGATAAATAAGTCCAAGATAAAATCAGTCTTTTTCTGTGCTCTTAGTAGTCAAGAGAAAGCAAAACCATTTTTCTCTGCAGGCTGAAATATCCTCAATGTACCCAAACATACTACTTTGTGGTCCTACCTTAAATGCACAGTCTAATTGACATTTTAAAAATGCATGTCCACAAAGAGGACCTGATTTACCCCAAATCAGTTTAAGGAGCGAGCCATTAAGCAACCAGAATTCTCTGAATTGTTCAGGTTCCAGCCACGATAGGATGCAAACACAAATATTTTCTTTTAATTAAAAAGGCCTCATCTCACTATATCCTCCCCCAAGCCTGCTGCCAGCTCCCAACGACCCCCCTATGCACGCACACACACACACACACACACACACACACACTCACAAACACACACACACACACACACACATATATACACACATTCACACACAGTGGTACTTTATTAAAACCTACTCGCACTCACAGATACATGCAGCCAAATTTGAGAAAAGTGATTACTTTAATTGTGTCCTGGGCTGTGGATTCCTCTTGACTAGCTGCTAATCTGTCAGAGCCGGGTTGTCAATTGAGAACCAGGGACACCAGCAGTGACGGCTGCCCAGTTCACTGATAGCCCCCTGAGGGACAGTTAACCCTCAAACACCCCCCACACACACGTATGGGGGAAAAAAAAAAAACACCCTCCCCCAGTCTGGCCCGGCCTCCCAGAACCCGTGGTGGTACTAAAAGGTGGGGAAAGGCCGGGAGAGACTTTTGGTTTCTTCCTATGTGTGTGTTGGTTTGGGACACTAGTGGCGATGTGCTTGTGTACATACATGGTTTTGTATGTGTGTGTGTGTGTGTGGGGGGGGCGGATGGGGGGTGGCTTGATAGTAATGCATGTTGATGGTTTCAGAGATACTTCATTTCAGAAACAGGGGCCTCATTAACCATAGTCTTCATCAGGCCAGCGAGCAGCGGGCACATTAGGGGTCCACAGGAAGTTAGAGTACAGCAGGAGAGTGCATTAGGGAGGCCTGGGGAGACACACTCCCTCTCTTCCCCTCAGTTCCACTTCCACCTCCAGTGCTTTTCTATATCTTAATGTACCTTTCAGAGGAATTCGGATAGAGGTCAATAATTATGCTCTTTAAATTATTCAGTCGAGGTCCTCTGTAATTGTGCTTTTTAGAAGCTCGGACATTGACAGCATGTTTTACTGCACCCCGTTTGGGGCACCGCCTGACCGGATGAATCAGCGCAGAGTTATAGAAAGAGAGAGAGAGAGAGTGTGTTTGTGTGTGTTTGCGTGTGTGTGTGTGCGTGTGTGTGTTTGTGTGTGTTTCTCCGCTCTCATCACCACCTCTTAATTGATGTGGGAGTGATTTTCATTTAAAAAAAATTTCAACACTTGAAATAGACAACCGAGCCAAATTTGCCATCGCATCAAGTTTAGTTCGTTTTAAACAGGCAGCAGGACTGGACCCTTAATAGCTGGCGAGATGGTGTCAGACCGGCCGCAGTGTGGGAATGTTTAGTTTGAGACACAACCGTGTTATTTTTGTTACATCGAGGAGAGGAAAGCACAAACTGCAAGGGTGGCAGAAAAAAAAGGCCAAACTTTCACTACAAAGCCAGCCCCCGGCAACGTTTGACTGCACACGATAACATCGTCCGTCCACAGAAGAAGTCCTCTTTCAGCTACAGATTATTAACACATGGTTGAAAGCGGCAGGGAGCATTCGCCTGTTGTCAAAGAGTCTAATATTTATATTTATCTAGATGGGAGAGGCATTGACAAACATGTCACACCTGCAGCTCTGCGGCGTGTGCCGCTGCAGTTTGGTGTCAAAGAAAGAGTCTGTACAGTAGAGTTTTGTTGGGGTGAGAGGAAGACTGTAATTACTGTCTGGCGATTCATCTAGTCACTGCATAAAATAGTGTTTATCCTGTCGCCTGTGTTTCTGTCGTGGCTGAGGGAGGGGAGGTACATGTTTTGCACAAGTGAGACAGCGAGGCCAATCAGGAATAGAATCGTGACTCCCAAACATTCAGCCATTCTCTTTTCTGCTTTCTGTTTCTGTCTTACCCTTCTCAGTCTGTCTCTTGGGTTGAGATCCGGTGCCTTATAA
>CAESWR010000135.1:198706-210874 GCA_903171835.1 Mullus surmuletus | reverse complement strand
TAATGTCACCTCCTTCTTTCTATTCAAGGAGACGCAGAAAAAGAGCAAAGCAGGGAAGGTGGGAAAGGAGTGGTGCGGGTGGTGGTGTGTGTGTGTTGTGTTGTGGTCAACAAGATCCAATGCAAGCATTCCAAACCGGGCCGAATTTAGGGGGAAATTGCTTGAAAAACATTGACTCGTTTGCAAGGCCCCCGTATCTGAAAAACAAATTTTAAGCGTAACCTTGGAAATCAATTAAGCAGTCCCTGGGAGCTTGAGAAAAAAACGAAGGAAGGGTAAGGTACACCCCGCCCTCCCCACCTCCCACCCCCTCCACATGTCTTTTCCTCCCCTCCACTTAACAGTGACTTGGATCTGCCCATCAGAATGCCGCCTCATGTGAGGAGGCTTTGTCAGCGGGGTCTTTATTTAATTTTTTCTTAACGGCAGAGTGCCGTATATGCTGTCAAAATGTCTTAAGAGTCTTATTAAAGAAATGCCACAGCTCATTTCCTTGTAATGCAATTCATATGCTGGTGAAAGGGGGCATGTCTAAAGATCTAAACAGCTTTGCTTTTTAGGCTTCACATTAGGGGTTATCTGTGAGGGCTTGTCATTGATTGACATTATCAGGCCTGACAGGGCCTCATATCAAGGTTAACCTCATGGACAAAAGTGCCACCCGCACGGACTCACAAACACACTCACACTAGTCAAATAAGGCACGCTCTTCCCCAACTTCCTGTCGCGAGCGGCGCTACAGTACGCGGCGGCTTCGTCTGTGTGTGTATGCCAGGTGGAGATTTCCAGACTTAATTGATAACTAATGGAGCGGCATGTGCTGAGTTTACCCTGGAGGATTGACACTGTGTGTGTTTGTGTGTGTCCTGTGGAGAGATGGAGGGGGTAGCTGGTGGTAAGAGGATGGGGATGACTTACTCAGCAGTGTAGCTCCGGATTCTGGTGAATTAAATATGGGCCCAAAGATTACGACATGGAGAGACACACACCAGTCTGGGTCTCCTGACCTCTTCGGCAGGCAGGCTTCACGACAGAAGAAAGTGTGTAACTAATACTCGTACAATACACTCACACACACACACACACACACACATCTTCGCCGCTCACTCCCAACAAGCCACAAAGGCAAGGAGAGATCCCCGTGACCAAAATACAACTGAAGCAGTTAATCTGTACAGATATTAGCTCAAGGGCCCTTGAGAGGTGCACTGCTGAGCCCCTTCTCCACTGTACTACCCACACTGCCTTGCTGCCGCACCAAGAGCAGCAACCATGAGGGAGGGACACAGGGGTCGTCTGCTCATTTACCATGGCGGGTTGGTTTATCAAATTGCACTCCTGGTGTCTTGAAACTGAACATGGAAGCTGAGCTCCAAAACAAAGCTGCAGGAATAAATTTCCCTTGTTTCATTCGGCATAAGCTTGGGACTCGGTGTGATTGTGTTTTTTTTCTTTCTTTCTTTCTTTTTTTTCAAAGCAATGTTTTTGCTCCCTGCAACACTTCACAAATGAAGTCGTCATCTGGTGCCAGCTGCGAGTCCAGATTTGATGTACAATATTAACAAGTTAGCCGTGTGTCCCGTGAATTACCCAAAGCAGCAAACTGAATAAAAGTTGACTGTTTTGGTACGTGGCTGTCACAGTGATTCTTGTCACTCATATCAGATTTTTTTTCATGCCTTAGACCATTTTAGGCAGCTTGTCCTCTGTTCTGGAAAATACCATAATTACCCTGTTTGTGATGAAGCCGGAGGGCGTATTTGTCCTTAGATTTCAACTTTCCTGCCTGATTGCCCTCAAGTTCAACGTCTTTCCTCTTCCGCCTGCACTTGAAATATACATTGTTTTCTTCAGCCATTGTCCTGTGCAGTCAGTGTGTAAGTGTGTGTGTGTTGCTGCCTTTTGTCCTGCAGCGTCTTGTTTGTGTTTTAGTGGCGATGTGACAGGAGCGTGGCACTTGGCTGAGGGCTGGTGTTTGATAACAGCTCGTGGACGGAGCCGAAGTGAAATAGTCCAAACGGGTCCTTCAAGGTCGGCACCCCGGAGAAAGACGGCGCACGACGCGCAAGGTCACATTCTAGACTAAAAGCAATAAGTGCTTTATTGATAGAAAAAAAAACAACAACAACAAGCAGGCAGATGTGCAACCAACTGATTAATAATAAAATAGATTTGTGAGAGAGACGGGAGGGGAGGGGAGGGGGCAGGAAAGGGAGAGACCGCGGCGTCCTGCCCGCATGTCCGTGTATCTGAATGTGCGTGCTCGCATGCATGTACACATCGCTCCAGAGCCAAACATTGATCCTTCCCTGGAACCTAAAAAAATCCATTTGAAATCCAGTTGTTCACAGAAAAAAAAGGGAACAAAATGTGACAGATTGGCGCTGGTGGCAGTTTCCCGGCCGTGCGCTCTATCTCTCTCTCTCTGTCTCTCTCTCTCTCTTGTTTCATGCCCGAGCCGTTTCCTATAATCACTGTGATGTGCAAAGTACAGTGTGAAAGTACTGTTTTAAAGATCACAAGCAACTCACTACTCCTGTTTTGACAGTAATCTGCGTATCATATATATCTCATCAGTATCGTGTTTTATGACAAAGACAAGTCACAGTCACCACAGGTTCCTTTTTTTCCCCCATTCAGTCACTTACCGAACAATGTGCCTTTTGTACCGCACCTACTGTGCTATTATCTTTTTTATGAAAATAAGCAGAGGGCATTGGCCTGTCGTCATCTTTTATAGACTTGCATCGCTCTTTCTCTCGTGCTCTTGTTTTTTCCTCTTTCTCTCTCTGTCTTTTTCTCCCCCGACCTGGCGAACCTGCCGAGTGAGTTGAGCTCGGTGTGTGGATCAGTCGGTGGCAGATTTAGATTTGGGGTGGAGAAAAGTCTCAAACAAAGCTGCTTCTTCAGGAAGACTCTGAGGGACATGTGGGCTGGGAGAGTTCAATATGCTCTGCCACCCCGTTTTTCCCCCCAGTGAGAAGCTACAGGAGGAATCTCCCCCCACCCCTCTCACTCCCCCAGTGCTATACTCTATATCCGGCCTTACAGCCTCTTCTCCTAATCCCCTTTCTACATAAACTTCTCCTCTGATGTGCCCACCCTCAAACCTTCATCTATCATCTAGTTGGCAATGGCATTGTTTTTAATCATCAGAACCTCAAAATTATTATTATCGCTTCTGATGCGGCAATTAAAACTTCAGGTCAGAGGCACAACGAGCGGTGATCAGCAGCCGAGCTGAGAAGTTTTAATTAGACGATCAGAACCATTAATGCACAAAAAAAAGGTGTGCGCTGGGAAATTAACGGGAACGTCTTAATCAGGGTTAGCGACTCCGAAGAGGAGTCAAGTGAACAGAGAGCAAAAAACAAATCATTTCCGCACCACTGGGACAAAACTCAATTAAATATGCATGCGGAAAAATGGAAATTTCTCAGCATCGGCTTCACCGACTGTTGGAAAACTGTAGCAAAATCTCACGGCGGGGTCGGCGACCTGCTTATTGTTATTCTTGTGTAATAAAAATGAGAAAGGGGCCAGATGCTGGGGTCTGGGTGTCGTGGCGTAGTTGTCCATCAGTGGCTTTCCGCTTGACTTCCTTGCGGCGGCTGCAGCCTCTCTACCATGCGAGGGGGAGAAAGAGAGAGAATAGGAAAACATTCTGTTCTGTGTGTGTCTGTTTGCCTGTGTGGCTCAGTGATTTCCCTAAAACACGCATTCACACCCGCGCGCGTGCACGGACGCACACACGCGCACACACGCACACACATTTCTCTTCCAGCCAGAGACACAAAGGTTGTCTGTGATACACCCAGGGAGCCGCAGCCTTGTCGATTAATCTGCCAAAGGTTCATAAAGTTAAAAGTGTTTTGTTTTTGTTTTTTTTAACGCACCTGAGCAACTCTTGGTTGCGTACTGTAAAATAATCCTGAGCCGAACAGACATCTCCCACACCCTGTTTGTATTAATTAACTTCAGATATTGCGGGGGGTTTGTCCCAGGCTCGTCCCTGTGTCAGTCATGTTGGAACTCAGCAGGAATCTCCAACAAGTGTACCTGTGTTTGATTAGGAGGAGCGATAGGCTTCAGTTTAAGCAGTTAATATCTACCTTACTTATATAGAGACACTCCCGTGTGCTCGCTCCGTAACAAACCGGCACAGCAGGGAGTCAGTGTGTTTATGGCACGCTGCACTTTGAATGAACAATAAAGATGAGGCCTTCAGCTTTCTATATCTTGCACGGGTGACACAACATATTGTGTGAGATGAGGGCACACCGCCACAGAAAAAAAGTGTTAAAGCTTCTAACCTGCCAGTCACAGCCGTCGTTAACTCCCACATCCTTTTACCCGAAGCGGCCTTGATTACAGTCTGCGCACGTTCACACAAATAATGCACTTCCAACAGCGTTATTAGGATTTGAAACCACCACTTGATTGGGCATGATATCATTCTGGCACACAAACAGAGACTCTGCATCAAAAACCAACAACAAGACCTGTGGGGCTTTGGAGCTGTGAAAGTTTGTCAGTGCAGAGGGCTCGCCTGGAACACAGGCCGTGTCATCGCGGCTCTGAAAAGAAACAGAGCCCTAAAGAACTTTGATGCGCTTCTTTTTGACTGAAGATGAAAAAAGAACCTGACCTATTGCAAATGTATTTAGAATACTTTCCTGCCCCCCCCCAACCCCCCCTCCAATCCCCCCTCTGCTTTCGTCCATATACAGACAGTATATGGCGCAGGTTTGCAGCCCTGCAGTGTTTCCAGTTAAAATAGTGTCACACTTAACATAAGCAGTAGGAAAAATTAGTTTCAGATGTTTTGTACATGTTCAAACCTGTCTCTATTTTTTTTTCCAACTGGCAGTGCTCACTGAGGTGTCTCCTCATTGACAATTAGCACACCAGGCTAAAACAGACTGTAAATATGTCCAGTGCATGTGACAGCGTTGTTTTTCTTTCTGATATTCATTAATAAGGCAGAATGCTTACTGGACTCTCTGGGAGGTGGGGGAGTTGGTCCCAGAGGGAAAAGTTGTTCTTTCATGTCGGTCCCCTCAGATTTTATATCATTGTACGCTATCATGCACACAAACGACTTGAGGTAAACAGCTTAGTGTTTCCATAGCAATCTCTATTGTTAGCAATGGCAAAAAGCTGCTGTGGACAGAAACCCTCAGCATTAATAATAGTTTAGACAGCTTCCATAAACCAAAGCTTGTTGTCTCTTAGGGGTTTGCTCACAATTTTAAATTGGTTTTAAAGTTAAAAATAAAAAAAGGAAAGGAAAAAAAAAGAAAACACTTTGTTTAAGGTATCTGATAATTCAGTTAGAGGCCCACATAGATACTCATCTGGCAGCACTTGGTCCTGCTCACGCTCCTCATTGTTAGCAGAAAATCATACGTAAATAGTCACTAATGGAAAGAAACAACTTTGCAGGGGTCATTTCCTACAAGGAGCTTGAGATTGCGGTGCAAAGGAAATCGGTAGTTAAAGCATGAAATACTGAACACAGTAAACAGAAGAAATGACCTCCACTGCAACACCCAAATGACCTCAATCTTCCTTGGGAGAGGATTTCAGAAAAAAAAAAAAATGAAAATTTATGTCTTCCACCTCTTAATAGTTTTTCCAGCTGATTTTTTACTCCTAAAATTGCTGTCCTCTAAAAGGTGACCCTTTCACCCCTGCCTGCAATTGTCTAACACTAAATTGTACAGCAATGTACCACTGATACATGGCCCCCCGCAAAACTGCATAATTCCTGAAGTCATTGTTTCAGAGAGGAAGCCCGCAATGTAAATACAGTAACTGAGAAAGCATGTGTGGGGAGCACGGGTGCATTGTCTGGCGGCGGGGTGATTTGTAAACTCCTTCAAATTGTATATCCCCTAATGATTCCATAGCTTTGCAAAAGAAAATGAAAACAGGATTTTATGTTGCACCAGTGTGATTTACATAATGCCAGCAATGGCTCACACATGATTGTGCTTGGCTTTATGGCGGTGGGAAAATGAAGAGGCTCATACTCATTGTTATAGAAAGTGAATTGAGTCTTAAAGATAGAACTTTGTTACCTCAGATATCACACATTTTTCTCAGCTGAAATGGTGTGTCCGCAGCTCAGGAGAGTGTATTATCTTAACCACGCAGCAGCTGAGTTAAGATGGAGATTCAAAAGCAACTTCACAAGAGTAAATATCTTTGCTATGCAGCAGTGTTTTTTAATGTTTAGCATGAAATAGGGTTGATTTAAAAAAAAAAAAAAACAGGTTTTTCTTCTGATTTGTGGTGGTTCTTCTTTAAAAAAATCATAAACATTGCTCACCTCCTTGTGTTTTTTTTTTTTTCAAAGTTATTTACAACCGTGATAACAATCTGGCCTTGATTTTGAGTCTGGAAAATGCCGTTGGAAGGTGAACTTTGGTGGCTCTGGAAATAAAGTGAAAGGTAACAGAGTGCAGTTTCTGCCCTAAAAAGGCAGCTCTGGATATGGAATGCCACAGGCAGCTGTTCCTGCCTCATCAGAGGACATGTTATAAAGATAGCCCCACTTGGGTTGAAATAATGCCACCCATTCCTGCCCCAAAGCACACTCTATCATGCTCTATTGTTCAGAGAGGCCGCACTGGGTAAAAAATGTTGAGACTTTGCAGTATGTCATGTTAAGTAAAGATATGTAAAACAGTGTAACTACGGTGTGTTTTTGCTTGGTGTAGCTGTGCCACTGTCCTGACTGCATAATAGTAAAATATTGTATAAAAAAAGACAAAAGAAAGACCCAAAAAAAGTAGGGGTGGGGGGGGGGGGGTGAATTGTAACAGAATCTACTGAATAAACACCACCATGAATTCTAAAAAGCTCCCCAAAAAAGTGCTCAGCCTTTTTCACTCTACATCATGACAGCTTTAACGCTGTGCAGCCCCCCACTCAGTGGCAGGACCACAGCCTCTTGAGGTGAGAGTGAAGATAACATTTCACAGTGTCTCTATAGCGCTGTCATGTGAAGGATTATGTAGCAGCGTATTTGCTGCTTGTCGTACCGTAGGGGGTCTGATACCTATCTGCCTGTGGTTTCAGCTGCCACAGCTTTTTTTCCTGCTTTTTCCACTACTGTTAAACTCTGAACTGACCGTGGAGGTGTGACTTAGAATGATATGTACAGTATCTCTCCCTGTCCTGTGAGTCTTGTGCTGTTATTGTTAAGTGCTTTTGGATGTTATTAATAGCAGCAGTTAGCATTGTTCTGACTCGGTTTGTTTTTCCATTGTGATATTTAAAAATCGGTACACACTCTGTGACTTTGAACAGTTGCTTCGGCACGACCATGTCTGGACGTCAGACGGTTGTCAGTGTGCAACTCTGACTACTCTAACATTTTTTCTTTTTCTTTTTTTTTATCTTCCAACAGCTGAAAGGAGTTTATGCACTGAAACGACCTCAGGAAAATCCAAGATGGCCGCTAAAAGGAAAGGTGGCCTAAAACTCAATGCTATCTGTGCCAAGCTGAGCCGTCAGGTGGTGTACGACAGCAGCTCCCAGAATGCAGAGGGAGACCAGAGTGTAGCAGAAAACAGTGAGCGCGGCAGCTCCCACTACGACGACAACGAGACCAACTTCCCAGAGAGCCTGAGCTTAAGTCAGAGCCTCGAGGAGGACCAGAAGAGACGGGAGGCCATCGAGAAGTGGGTCAATGGCGAGTACGGCGACGAGCCCCCGGCCACCGGGTGTGGGGACGAGCAGGAACCCAAAGTCGGCAATGACGAAGACGGCCCGCCTGAGGGTGTGTACATGGTACAGCCCAAAGGCTGCAGTGACGACGAAGACAATGGGGAAGAGGCGGAGCCCGTGGCGGGGTCTCAGGATGGCAGTTACCATGACGACAAAGACCCCGAAGACAGGCCTTCAAAACCTGACACCTACATGCCGTCAAGTGACGCCCCGCCTCGCCAAGCACCTTTCTCCTCTCCAGGTACATTTGAAATCATCATCTCTAGCTCCTCCTCTTCCTCACTGGTCTACACATCTTACAGCAGACACTTGTCTTTGCCCTTCAAAACATTCAAAGGGGCAAAACCTTAGATCGAGGGCGGGTGACATTGCCACATCCACATAAGCTTAACTGTGCCCGTTATTGGAAAGATACGCTCTAGAGTTACATTAGGAATAGCCTGTGACATTATTACCCCTAAAGACAGATTCGACTGGCAGGCCGGAGGGGAAAACAGGAACTTGTCCGTGTGTGGTTAACTGTATGTTAAATTCATAAACGGAGTAGGCTTACAACGACAGGCAGTTGTAGCAGCTGCGGGCCAAGAGCGCATGGCAGGGCCGGGCTAAGCTTCATATTACACCCAGGATTACATACTGAGTCTTTGATTTTCCCTAAGCTCCCTCAACTTAGCCACCGCTTCAAGCTCCTCGATTACATGAAGTGGCAGAGTTTGTTTCTGTTCAAATACTTTTTTGTCAAATCTCGAGAACTCAGTTGTCAAATAAATTCATTGAAAGTTAATGTGTTCTCACAAACTGCAGGGGCTTCATATATTTTTTTGTTAGCACTCACAAACATATTTTAATACATGCCTTAACACTTGGTACTTGTAAATGACTCACAATAACCCCTCTTTAATTGTGACATGATGTTCCTTTCGTAATTTACTGATTATCAAACAGATAGAGCTGGCAGAGACTCTCAGCAGCCACTCTGAAGTAGCACGAGTATGTGTTACCAGCACAAGCAATCTTTTCAGAAAGTGCAGCTTATTGTCGTACACTTTGTGACCCTTGAAACTAGACGCGTATAGGAGAGATTGGCCTTTGAATAGCAGAAGTTAAAACACAGTGCTGTAAATAGGAGGGGAAAAAAACACTGCTCGCCTATATGAATAGATAAACCTTGTTTCACTCACACTCGGAGGGGAAAAAAAAAACAGCAATTTGTAGCTGAGACCGGTTGTTGCGGTGCAAGTTTTGTTTTGCGCTTGCTCACCTCACTTTAACAGTTTTTGGTCTTTCATCTAGGTTTAGGTATCAACTTTAGAGTCATGCAGACAGGGTTTTTTTTCTCAATACCCCACCCCCAAAGTGTACAGCAGCTGTAATTTTGGCCACATGCTCAACTGGGGGCAGGGGTTTCTTAGAAAACAGGTTTGTTTTCAGAAGCAAATGAGAAACATGTCTTTGTGGTTTTAATTAGTCATTTTATATGTATGTCATGGACATAAAAAAAATGCCTGTCTGTAAATATGTGTTGTCGTGCAGCAGGCCTACACCTTTCCCTCCACTGGCTGCCTCTTTGCTTTACATCTCAAAACAAAGCCGCTGTTTGAAGACAGCAGGGAGAGCATGCTGCATCAGTTGCAAATCTTGTCTTTGGAGTGTTTTTTTTTTTTTCAGAGTTGCTCTTTGTTGATTGTAACTAGGGCATCTATATTGCCATGTTTCTGCTCGGCACACAATTAAAACATTTTTCCCCCTCTCTCTCTCTCTTTCTCTCCCTCTCTCTCTCTCTCTCTCTCTCCCTCTCGCCGCTGTCTTTCAAAGGCTGATGCGGAGTGCACATAATTATGCATATAAACATAGTGGCTTAATTATCTCTCACAACATCAGTGACAATGTAATTAACAAACATTGCAAGATCAATGAGAGAAACTGCGACCTTCAAAACATTTAACTCCTCACATTGAGGCATCGTGCGGATTTCCTATCAGTGCAAAACCCCAGAATACTTTTCCTAGATAATTTAGATGTCGCATTAGAGCTCTCATAAGCCAGTCAATGGAAAAACCAATGAATAAAAAAAACGACAACTATGAAAGCAATGACAGAGATGCTCATGGCGACGGATCAAATAGGCCTGACCATGACTTCCATTTGTAATTCTGGGTTCACTGTAAAAGGTTATTGTTCATTTCAAGCTGTTTCAAAGCCCTCCCTATTTACTGCTTGTTAATTAACTAAGCAAACAGGGAGGAAGTTTGAATCTCCATACAGTTTTGTGCATGTCAAATTAGTCCAAACAAATGCACGTAATGTGATTTATTCAGAGCAACTTTTTATTAGGATACCACCGTCTGTTTAAACAAAGCACACTTAAACTAATTTGCTAACATCATTGCAATTTCACTCTAAAACTCTCTTCAGATTATTCTGCTACCTTTCAAAACTGACAGAGCTGAAATCACTGTACTTTTATATTGAGAGCTTTTTAATCCAAACGATTTACATTGTGACTGTGCAGCTCAAAAGTGACACCCCTAAGAGGGTATTCAAACTCCAGATTATTCCATATATAGCCACCAGTATGCACCTTTATCATCAGTGACACCTCTGCCTCTCAGGCCTGTGAACAGACAAGCTATGCCACACTGATGGCCATGTTTGGTCAGCACAAAGGAGATATAATGCCCATCTGTTATCATATCTGGGAAGGGGGAAAAGTGGTCTAATTGCCTCAAATATAGACAAGGCAGGTCTGTGTCTTGTTAGATTTTGCAGGCCTGAAGTATCGAGATTAGGAGGATTTTCCAGTGACACCAGAGAGAATCGAGATAAAAATGTCAGGACACTCAAAGAATGATGAGGGTAAAAGTGAAAATTGAATGAATAATTTGAGATGGATTTGGTTGTGACAAAACCTGCCCCCACTCCCCTCACCCCTTCCACCTGGTGTAACATAACATTATTAGGAGGCAGCCAGATAGGGCCCGAGTAGAAAAACTAATTTGCATTGTGTTACAGAAAGTTTATCTCCGGCCTGTGTCAGCCATAATCCTTTCAAATCAAACTATTTGCCTGTCATGCATTACATGCTATGGGACTCTTTCAGAAAGTTTTGCCTAAAGTTCATGGAAATAGAATATGAAAACTGCTAGTCTCTCTTCTTTAAATAGTCAAGCATTTAATAAAACACAAACATCCAGATGTTTGTTTAATTTGATACAATAAAAGTCACCAAACCCACAATATTTTTTATGTATGGAAAAGTAATGTTTACATTTTTCAAAACAAAAATGTCTTTTTTAACTTCTTGCTTTTTGATCTTTCTACCGGCAGTTATGGAGTAGTGCCCTTTTCTCACACTGATGTGGGCGGGTCTGCCCTAACTTTAGAGCTATACGATATGTTGTGTCCTGGGATGCCCTTATAAATACAGTAGCAAGAAAATCCATCCAAGCACTTAAGTCATCAACACCTAAATGAAATGTTTGGCCAAATGTGTGTTACATTACATTTGAAATGTCCAAATTCTTTTGCCTTGTATGATTATCACACCTGTTTAAAAACAAGAAAGCAAATACTTTACATAATTATAGTGTCAGTCTAGTTTCAGTTTATGTGAAAACATGGTTGGTTTGATAAAATAATCTGTGGCAAACAGGCAGGTATTTACTCTTGAATGTCCGATCCATTTCTCTTAAATTTTTTATGCCTTTTCGATCCACCAGATCCTCTTTCATACTAGCAGGAGCAACCCCAAAGCAGTGAATGGAAATTTGGGGATTATTTTACATGCTATGCAGGAGATGTGAAAAGCAGGGCACAGCGACTGATTTAGCAATAAGTGAGAAATCTGAGACGAGCAGAAATATTTGTGTATTAATTACCAGGCTGGTAGGTGGAATTACTACGGGGAAGCTCACATGTTCTCGCAGTAAAAAAGCAATAAAACACTTAAAGAAAAAGCCCTCAGACTTATCTTGTGCACCAAAGAGTGAAAACCAAAAGTCTTCCATATCTAATTTGAAATTACCATATCATCTTTTTGCAACATGTTTGTTGTGTAATTCTGCATTGGATTTAAAACCCATGAAACACACTCCTTTATTTTCTTCACATTCCTTTATTCCCTCTCTCTAAGTGCATTTCTCCTCCTACATGCAGAGATGTGTTCCCCCGCTTCTTTCAGGCCAAATCATTTTTTCCTTTTCGCCACTCTCTGACCCCTCGAACTAACCTGGATGAAAGTTAATGGGCCAGAATTAATCTCCACATAATGCAATTAAACTATACATTGACTATCTGTTGTCAGTGTCCTTGGGGGGGTTGTCTAATTTAATGGACTTTAAAAATGAAAGTGATGTTTCAGTTCACAAATATACAAAAAATATTGAAGAAAAAAAATCTTTCATTTCACTCATGAAGGTGACAAAATTAAAA
>CAESWR010000135.1:182541-194170 GCA_903171835.1 Mullus surmuletus | reverse complement strand
GGGGGGAGTTCTTCATCATCTCACCACACTTTAGTTTGATGTTTGAAAGAAATTCCCTGGTAGTGTTTAGTTGCAGTTTTCACTCTTGCTTTCATGCACCCACTATTACCTCGCCACTTTGATCTGTGTATCTCTATTGTAACTGGAGATGCGCTGCAATCTCTGTATCGTGGTGATATTAATATTTAATCTGCTGCTGAATAGCAGCGGCCCATTAGGCCCCCTGACGCGGCAAGTGGGAATTGTCCAGAGGCAAAGTGATACAGCTGGGCAATGAGCAGAGGGGTGGGCCATAGTCTCAGGGGGATGAAGGGGGGCTTTGTGTGTTCATAAGTATAAAATGTATGTATGTATGTTGAAAGCAGGGTATAGAAAACACTAATGGCTGGGACATATGTTAGCTTTTTTCATGTGCATGCATGTACCTCATCTTCTGGTTTCGTTTTTTTTGGTTTTTTTCTCTCTTTTTTTTTTTTTTAAAGAGCGATCAGACCTTCCCAAAGCCTCCCCCTCCACCTCCATCACCATTTTTCAGACACGCAAGCACACTCACACAACCAACTTAAAAAGAGTAGTGGATACGCCGTTCAATTAGCTTAATGAACTCAGCAAAGTGATCTGTAAATGCAGCTCTGGGATAATCCCAACAAGGAAAAAACAGAAAGAGAGATGGAAAAAATATTACTTAGCCCCCTTTTCCCCCTCTCCTCTGCACTAGCAGATGGAGTTCTTGGCAGCGGCAGTGCAAATGTTTATTTGTGTGTTTTCACTGGTAATTGGAGGATTTTAACAGTCATCATCGTCAGGCTTATAATCACCACCATAAAAGTGGCTGTACTGTAGCAAGCAGCCGTTTTTTTCCTTCTTTTTTTTGTACAAGAAGTGCCAGAGTGGAATTTTTTTTATTTTTTGGGGGTGGGGGGGGGTGGGGGTGAAGTGAAAACCAGACAGAGCTGTTACGGCATCTCAAGATAGCTGACCCTTTTCCTCGCCGTTTAAAACTGTGGTTAACCTGAAAGAACTGCAAATTGATTTGACAAGGATTTTCACAACATTGAGAAATAAAGTATCATGGGGTTCGCGATCTTTCTGAGGTGGTGTGTGTGTATGTGTGTCATAGGAAAGGGTTTCAGTGTAATAAGTGTCTCTTACGGCTGCTTTGGAAATAAATGGAGATAATTTGGCTGAAATTGGTGTGACAGACGGGTAAATTGTTGCAGTCGTGTGGAAAGCAGGAGTCAGTCTGAAGGTGTGAGCCGTGTTACGTTGAAGGTGAGACGATCATAATGCCTCCGAAGAATCCCTCACCTGCTTTATTTCATGATGTTCTCGGAATTTCAAATAATTTCTCCTCTAATCATTCTTGATTTGCTGTTGATTATTTTTGAGCCACTCCGGCAGCTTTCACAGCCACCTTTTTGCTCTTGTTTTTCCACCCCTGTGACTGTTCCTTTTGCTCCAAAGTGTGTTGGAGCCATTCCCCATGATACCTTATTCATCTTTTCTGTGCGTCTGTTAACTTTTTAAATGTGCTGTAACTTGGCTTTCAGGTTCTCTGGAAGTCAACATTGTGGACATGTGCACTGTGCCTACCAGTACAGAGAGCACTACCACTGCATGGACCCCGAGTGTAACTACCAGGTGAGCGTGAGTACTTTATCACTTTTTTGAGAAACACCCCAGTACACATTTGATGTTTTTCCCCGCTGTATTAAGATGAGCAACCTCACAGCTCAGGATCGAGGCAAAGGTAATTTTATAAGCCGTCAAGTGCGACTTAAAGTCACATTGTTCCTTTAATAACAAGGTAAGGTGACTGATGTGGTGATGCACGGATAGACAAACGGGACCATCTTTTCATTAGCCGTGAATCCCAGCCAAAGTTTACGCAGATGAAAACTTTGTTGTCTTTGATCTGTCAAACAGACTATGTGTATTTACACTAGCTCATCTTGAAGGGGTCCTCTGGGCGTTATTGGTCTTTGACAGTCGCCCTTTTATTACAAGGGTTAACTGTAAATATGCCAAGACAAAGAGGGTGTGTTTTCACCCAGGCCTGTCGGTTTGTCTCTCCCGTCTGTAAGAGGGATTGACCAAAAACTACAGGGGCAAATATTCATCAAATGTGATGGAAAAGTATAGCATGGACCAAGGAGGGGGCCCAGTAAATTTTTGGGCAGATCTGTTCAACAAAGCAATACAATTGTATTTACATTCATACATTGATTCAACAGAGTACCCTTCTAGTTTAATCTTTTTTTCTCTCTCTATCTAAACACATCTGCCGTCGTAAGGGGTCTGCCTTTAATCCCCTTTCACATTATTAATCTTATTCTGGTCCCAGGAGTTGTCATCTATGGCACAGGAAGGAGAAAAAACACAAGGCAGATGATAATAGAGACCTCGTGTTTGCTGTAGCATATGGCCTGCTCGAGTTAGGCAAACACGGGTAGATTTGTCAAAGATGTCAAAAATCCATGCGCAGTTAGAGCCGCGTGTTTTCCTTCCTTTCCGAACAATTTTCTGAATTAAGCTATCTTCGGCTGTAATCTCCTTTGTCTGGCGCTGATCAAGAGAGATTACCGCTCAATAAATATTGTTTACGTGGTGCAAAGCATTACAGATCTAAGCTTTCAGTTTCTGCATCAATCCCACTTCACAGTCTGATGAGACACATTCTTGGAGGAATACAAAGGAAAATCATTTCATGTCATTATTTAGAGCGTTAGTTCAGGTTATCATGGCGATTTCCACGGTCAGGTCCACATTTCTCTGTTGCGTTTGCGCTGCGTGGCAACACAAAAATGCTTTGGAAGCCAGCTCTCTGGATGTCGATACTGAGGAAAAAAACAGGCAGGCAGCGATGAGCAGCCCGTTCGAAGCGATAACTCATGAAACGTTACATGACACACACTCCTGGAATATTATCCCACTGCCAGCCTCTGGGCGATTGGCTGAGTCTTAACATTCTCCTTTCATGGGCTTGTACATGAGGGAGAGTGTGCATCTTGCCACACTAGTGGGAATCCTAAAATAAATGTAGCAAGTGGCTTCCAACCTTCATCACCACTCAACTGAAAATGAGATCTTTTTCCCAGTCAGCTCTCTCCATGGCCTATTTTGGACAGCTTGATGGATCGAATGTACCGTGACCAAAGTTCAACTTATCGTCATCGTCAAACATTTGACACCAGAGAGTCCAAAGCTGAGAACGGGATTTTTTCAGCAAAATTATTCCACATGAGCTGAATCTGACCCGTTCGTCAATTGGATTTAAAATCGTAATGAAGTGTTTGCTCTTACAGGAGTCAAACATCTCAGAAATATGCAGCGGGAAACGGGCCAAGAGCAAGGCAGTGAACAGCTGTGTGAGATCTTAGCTTTTTACTTGTGCGTGAGTGGAACACATGACACAAAGCAATTACCCTACTTTGTACAGCAATTAGTTGCTTTTTAGAATGGTTCTTTCTGATGTTTTTCCCTCAACTGGAGATAAATATGGATTGAAGACAGAACTGTCTCATTGATTTGCACATCTCCCCTTACGGTTTCTGTTACATCAGCTTAAGCCCAATTACAGCAGATTTGGTTGCTGCAGGTCTCTGTGGAGTGACTTTTCTGTTTTCCCTTCCTCGCTCCTAGATGTGGGAGGGATAATTTCTTTATTTATTTATTTTATAATTTTGAGAGGGAGGGTCTCTTAGCATATTCACTCATTACAACAGGCGCTGCCTGCACCAAAAGCAAGTGCTAATGCTTTAATTAAAAATGGAATCATATCTCAGTGAATTGAAAGGGAAAACGTTTTTTGGTTGACTTGTTTGTTTGTTTGTTTCTGTTGTCTTCTTTTTCCCCTGTGCACGTCTGAAAAACCATCTGCACGGAACATAATTTTTCCAGAGCCAGAAACATCAGAACTGTGATCTTGCATGTCAATTGATTCATCTTAATTAAAGAAATATGTTATGGTGGAAGAGAAAACTAATATAGAGGCAGGCAGTGAGTGCAAAACATTCTTAACGTTCCGTGTGGAAGGTTCTCCTGTGCTCAGAAAGTCCTGCAGCCTTTAAACGCTGCAGTTGGATAGGGTGCAACTTTGAGATATGCAAAGTAAATCAATAACCTCAGAACACGTCATCTTATAAGACATCCTGTCCCTCTCCGTTGCACTCTGTAGAGCCCTCCCCAACTGCCAAATTGCTCCTTCATTTTGCAGCTGCTGCGTCCAAGGAGATAAAGTGACTTGTTGCTGATTCTGGGACTGGTTTAAATAAACACCAACCTGTTGCCTTACACCAACCCCTCCCACCCCTCCATTTTTTGCAGAGGTTTACCAGTAAGCAGGATGTAATCAGGCACTACAACATGCACAAGAAGAGGGACAATTCCCTGCAGCATGGCTTCATGCGCTTCAGCCCTCTGGATGACTGCAGTGTCTACTACCACGGTTGCCACCTCAATGGAAAAAGCACCCATTACCATTGCATGCAGGTATTCCACACACATCCCCCACCACCTCCACACAAACCCACAGTAAACCCACAGACACATACAGTAGGCGCAGGAAATAATTTGTCTGGCCTAACCTCAGCATTATATCTGTGCAAATAAGCAACTCACTGAAAAAAGAATAATTGTGAAATGTAATGCTGGGGATAAATGCAGAAGATTCAATTTCTGTCCCAGAGCCTCACAACAAACTCAATCCACAGCAAGTGAAAAGTCTCTAAAAGTTTCTATGTCTGGGAAAACAGCATTTTCTTGTGATGACGTGTCTTAAAGATTTGCTAAGGATGTTTAAAACACACAGTTTACCCATACGTGTGAAATGGAATGACAGTCACACATTATTTTCCGTTGAAACCAAAGTGCCTATAAAGTGCAGTTTGGCAAAACGTGTCCTAAAATAAATAAAAGAAAATCGTGAACACACGTGAGGCTGCTCTCCCTACCTCTTCACTCTCTCGCTCCTTAATTGGCATGGGTGAAATTCAGTTAGGTGTTTATATAAACTATACATTTTTCATTTTTTAGTACCAAGCAGCCAGTTAAAGATTATTCTCCCTTCTGGATTTGTTTAATTTTTTTTACATCTGCTTATTTTCAATGTGTCATTGTGCCGAGAGCTTTCTCACCGGCAGGGCAGCCGCGCTCGGGAGGATGGCTTGAGATATATTCTTTTTTAAACCCCTCTAACGGCGTAATTGTTATTAGGACATTTCAGCTCTTGTTTTAACAGTCCCTGAGAACCTGCAGATGTTGGCATCGGCACTCTTGATTTAGGGGGGAAAAAAACAGAGTGGAATTTTTTTCATTGTTTGACTCAATATGGAGAAGTTGCCCGGTTTGTGCGGGTGAAAAGTGCCAGGGATGATATACAATTGCCGCTTTTAATTCAAACATTACCTGTTTTTTCCCCCCTCTGTTGGCTATGAGGCTCCTGAGTACCAGAACATTTTAAAACGAAAGACCAAGACAGTCATTGCACTGCCCCCCCCCCCCCTTTCTCTTCTTTGTTCTAAGAGTTACAGTAAACATGTGGTGACTGCATCAACACTCCAAATATGAATTTCATTTTCTATAAGTCAGGCTTGCCAGGAAGGTGCAGTAGTTTCAGGTGACTGCTGTGAGACCACTGTCTTTCAGACAAGTGCTTTTTGTTGTTTTTCCAATCGTCACAGAGACAAGATGGTTTCCAATTTACTGGTTTGACTGAAAACGTGTATTGCTCTGGTGCACACAACCACAAATTAAATTGTGAATGTGAGAAAACAACCTGCTTCGACCCATTTCTAGGCCACCAGCATTTTCTTAACCACACTGTTTCTATATATTGTACACTGAAGATCAAAACTCTTTAGAGCACAGCATTTCAGAACACAACTTTTTTTTCTCAATCATGCAAACTGAAACTCTGGTGTGTGCATGGGCTTCTGCACCTTCTGCACCTTCAGTTCATTTTGACTAAATTGCTTCACATTGTGTTTTGCAGGTGGGGTGCAGCAAGGTGTACACCAGCACCTCTGATGTTATGACTCATGAGAATTTCCACAAAAAGAACGCCCAGCTGATAAACGATGGCTTCCAGAGATTCCGTGCAACCGAGGACTGTGGGACTGTCGGCTGTCAATTCTATGGGCAGAAGACAACACACTTCCACTGCAGGTGAATGAGACCCACATGTTTGATATTTCTCAATATGCATAAATAGCATTTGGTGAAACCAACACCCTTTTTTTTTTCATTGTTTTTATCATTGTGATCTTTTTTATCATAATGTGCAGACACCTACATACTGACAGATGCCCTTTTTCAACCAGGGACCAGCCATAGAGGATTATGGTGTTTATTCTATCTTGTAATAAGTCCATGTGGCACAGGGTACAGGTCATCACTCCTCTTAGGAGTCTTTGTTAGGGAGCATCCTGGCTAATCATGTTTTTCTTTTATCTCCTTTCCTCTCCTCAGGCGCCCAGGCTGCACATTCACCTTCAAGAACAAGTGTGACATTGAGAAGCACAAGAGCTACCACATTAAGGACGATGCCTATGCCAAAGATGGCTTCAAGAAGTTCTACAAGTATGAGGAGTGCAAGTACGAGGGCTGCGTGTACAGCAAAGCTACCAACCACTTCCACTGCATCCGCTCGGGCTGCGGCTTCACCTTTACCTCCACCAGCCAGATGACCTCCCACAAGCGCAAACACGAGCGCCGGCACATTCGCTCCTCCGGGGTCATGGGCCTCTCTTCCACCTTCCTGGCACCAAAGGATGAGCCAGAGGAGTCAAGCAATGATGACCTGATGGACTTCTCCGCCATCAGCAGCAAGAACTCCAGCCTGAGTGCCTCACCTACTACCCAGCAGTCCACCACTGTATCGCACCTGTTGGCCACGCCCACTACTGCTGTCTCCTCCTCCTCCACATCAGGCCACACCCTGAAGCCCACATCGGCGCTTCCCAGTGCGGGCCGTATGTCCAGCCTGCTGTCCCAGGCCCTGCCCAGCAACATCCCAGTGGCCCTCGCGCTGTCCAACAGCGCTCTGACTGCCTCCTCCAACCCGTTTTTCCCACTCATACCCAGACTGCCCCTCCAGCCACCTCCACCGGCAGCCAGCCTGATATCATCTGCATCATCTGGGGCCCACTCCATGCCCACCGATTCACTGACCCAAGGCTGCTCCACACCAGGGGCAGATGGAGCCATGGCGTCCACCCCGACCTCCTTCGCCACCTCCTCCATCATGGAGAAGATTTCAGCCAGCAAGGGTTTGATATCACCCATGATGGCCAGACTGGCAGCAGCCGCCCTGAAGCCTTCCCAGAACCCAGACACAGGTTAGTTACTTTGGATGGTGTAGAGATAATTAAGTAAACAACATAATACTAAGTCGGGTCACTGTGGGCTCCTCTGAACTGATGAATCCATGAATCAAAAAGATTTTGAATAACTGATAATAATCAGCTCACTGAACCTGTTAAACAAACAAAAAATTGTACCGCTCATATACTGAGTCACATCCTTCTGACTTCTGGATGCACACTGAGGTCATATCTGTCACTGTTAAAAAAAGGTGGCTTCCAGCCTTTTAGGGACATACCAGAGGCATGGTCCTCTGCTCCGGGCTTGTTATTGTGTTGATTGTTTGTTAGATACCCACAATCCATTTGGAGATAAATGTGCTGACAGGGGAGAGTAGAGCCTGTAAAAGTCTCTTATGATGTTCGGAGTGAGGGGCTCCTGGGGCTTGTGTCGAACATGTTTCCTCATCATCAGCCTCTTATCTGTGTCTGCGCCCGTTCCAAGCAAATGGAGGTGGAATGAAATTAAGTTCAGAAATTGCGAGAACAAAAATGTTTTTCTTTTTTTGTCCTTATCCTCCATGCAAACTGATAAAAAACAGAAATCACTCAGGCAGAAATGACTCAGTGTACCAGAGCTGAAAAAAGGGAGTTTTTTTCACTGATACAAGAGCGCAGACACACTCTCATGCATCAGCAAAGACACACTTTTAGAATTTCTAGAAATCCCAGAAACATGTCAATACCTGTTTAGCATAAACACAATTCACATAAATCTTGGAGGTAATTGCCTTGTCTATGTTTATCATATTGCTCTAAACAAAGCTTCTGAGAATGAAAACTAAGTTTAAGCAGTAAATTGATAATGTACTGCAGAGCGCAGTCTTGAATTCTGTAGCAGCGGGACCTCCTGTGCTGAGCCTGAGCAGGTGGGCTGTGGATTGTAAATGGGGCTGCAAGGGGGGAGCATCTCCGGATGTTGGGACTGGGAAGGATTACAATTCCTAGTGGTGCTCCCGGAGCAGGACAGGCCCTGGGAGAGCGACGGGGCACCTGCTCCTGGGAGCTGAGCCGAGCCCAGGCTGTCAGGCTGAGCTCCACCTCTGGGCCTCCAGCAGGTAGTCTGAACACTGAGTAGGCCCCCACTGAGGGTGGGGCCTCCACAGATGGTGCCTTCACCACCCCTCGAAACGGCTCACTGAGAGGCTGCAGCTCAGATCTCGTGGCGCGGGTGTGTTTAAGCTCCCACATCTCAATCACATTTTTTATCATACAAGTTGAGTGCAGATACAGGATGGAGTGAAATGCGGTTTGGTTTCTCATATTCGCTTCTTAAATGTGTGAACAGGACATTTGGGGCTAAAATGAGGAGGAAGTGGTTTCTGCTTCTCTGTAAAAAAAAGGTGTGAGAAAAGTCACTCTGTTTGTGGCTATTTTCTTTGCTCTGCTACATTTATTTTATTCTAGTTGTGAAACTTGGCCTCTATTGTGGCAAATTCTGCATTTTCCAGTTGCTTCTTATTTTCACTTTATTTCTTTTTTTTTTTTTATTAATGCTCCACTCTAATTTGCACCCTAAGTGTTTAGCCCCGAGATTCAACCATATGAAGGGTTTACTAATTAGACACACAGTACAAATGATCTTTCACAAGCTCTGTATCTTATCCACAGCAATTACATGGTGGTACATTATTCCTGGATAATTTCCAGAAAGAAGCTGCTTTGAGTCAAACTCATTTGTACTCCCACTTTGGGAAGTGGATAAGGGAAAAAACGCACAACGGGAACACGGTGTGAAACAGAACAAGAGATGTTTTGCACTTAATCCACCTTAAACAGTTGATTTGTCCTTAGAGAGAGTGAAAGAATTATTTAATCTTCCCACTGATCGTGTGTAGATCATATAGCACGTGGCTGCTCTTGATATAATGTGCACTCATTTGGTCGGAGCGTTGATTTAATTGTCAATGACAAGGCAGGATTTGTCTGGCTAGTTAATTTTGGGTGCGCTCCTCTCAAGTCGGGGGGAGGGAAACTGGTCTGGATGGAGACTTTGCCAGCGTTGGGTGACCTCAAAGCAGACGCAAAATTGGTTGACTGCTGTTTTTTCTGTAGCCCCTCCCCCACCCTCCAACCTCAGCTATTGTCAAAGTGAAGTGACACTGACACTTCCCCGTCTCTTAGCTTTCAGTTGACAAGGGCCAAGACTGGCTTTTCCACTCGTATTCTGCCTGATATGTCTCTGGGTCATCTCACAGTGCAAAGGGGCGGGGACGGGGGGGTCTGCTCACTCAACCCCCCCCCACAACCACCCTTCCATAGGTTGTTTCTTATTTTCTCCCCAGGAAGAAAAAGGAGGCTGGTCTCACCAGGCTGAGGGCCAAGGGCACACACTTGGTTGCCCATGACCTTGCCTGTCACAATCCCTCAACACCATCCCCAATTTCTAAACAACAGATTCCTCACCAAACCAATCACAGCTACTGCCGCTCTAAGTGGCTACGCCGGGGGCCTCACCCCTCCTGCTCACACATTTTTAAAGAATAAAACACCACTTATTGTCTACTAAAAGCCCAGGCTTGTCTGTATAGCCCCAGGACAAATTAATATTTCAGCCCCTTGGGGATTGAAGGGGTAGGACAGAATTCACCTTCCTGTCAGCATTTTACCCCACACTGTCCCCTGGTCTTTATTTATTTCATTTCAGCACTTCTGTCCTCTCTCGCGGCATCCACTGAATACCTATTTGGAGGAGAATGTGATCGAGAGGTCATGCTATTTGAACCAATCTGATTGGCTGTCAGCTCCAATCTGACCGACATAGCACCCCTGTTCCTCGTGGCTATGCTCAGTGGCATTGGCTGCCGCCCGTTGTCAGGCCAACGAGGAACCGGGGAAGGTGGGAAGGGAGGGGGGTGGCCAATCTGAGACTGCCACTTTCCCTCAGCATTAGCATCTCACTTAATGACCAGTTAAGAGGCAGCCTGGCAAATGAGTTGTGACAAGTGCTGCAGAAAAAGGAGTCTTTTTCCCTCATATCTCCCGCCTCTCAATCACCATTTAAAAGGCTTGACGGCCTGACATAATTTCGCAATAATTATCACTCGGAGTATTCTTCTCAGCCCAGGACAGAAGTCAGATTAGATCTCATCATAGGGTAATAATGCTGACCAACAATAACTTTGTTGTCTCTCCTCTCCTCTGCCCCCTCTGATCCTCAGGGAACGGGCAGCCGGTTTCAGCCAGCCAGTTTAATCTGGTCCAAGTGAAGCAGGAACCAGCGGATGCCACCTCTGGGGCCTCCCAGGACTCCACACAGGAGCACAGCCTGGACCTGAGTAAGAAAGACCACAGGTATGCGGCTAGATCCCAATATTTGTTCTTGCTACATAATGTACTCAAAAAATACAGGATGAATTTACATTGTTGTTAGCCAGCTTTATTCACAATTATTCATCCGAAGCATTTGATTTACATACAAGCGTGTAAAATCCTTGACATACAGTATTTCTCCATTTTTGTGTGAGAAGGATGTTTACAGTATATTTAAACTTCAACTCCAATCTTCCCCCCAACTCACTGTAGATCTTATTTCATAAGAAGACAGCATTTTTCGTCTTCATTATACAAGCACACCTTGCTTGATAAATAGTAATATTTACTGTTCTCATGCAAATCTTGACTAAACATTGTTCATTTTCCTTGTTCCAGTAATGAATCAAACGGACACCCTGTACCAGGGAATACATCTCTTTTATCCTCGCTTATGAATAAGGTAAGATCCATCCATCAAACGCCTTTCATCCCAAGACAAATTAGCGGGACACGGAGGGGCCTGTTTGTTTTTTAATGTTTCACCGCTAATAAGATGAGTTTGTATCATTTAAATTTTCCAGCCATTTTTCATACTGTGTAATTTTCGCTGCACCTCTCACAAATTAATATAATGAAGTAGTAGCTGGGTGCCATGCCAGATATATAGAGATGTTTGTTTTTTGATGAGCTGTTTTGAACTCTGCATCCATTTTTTCTCCTACTCCTCTCCCCTTTATAGTTTTTCTTCGCCTGCCTCGCTCCGCATTTATTTATAGAGTTTGTAAATTATTTGATTAAAAAGTCAGAGGAGAAAAAAAGCAGGAAGGCATTGCCCTCATTTTTTAGCAAGTTGAAATATCAGTGTATGGACATTGTCTTCCATCACTTTGATGATGTAATGGCAGATGAGCGTCCATTTCCTTTACTCTCTGCAACTGGTTAAGAACTCCTCTTTCACCTCGCGCACGCACGCACACACACACACACACACACACACACACACACACACACAC
>CAESWR010000135.1:170265-182481 GCA_903171835.1 Mullus surmuletus | reverse complement strand
TTTTTTTTTTTACTTCTCCTGCGGAGAGAGAGCTCATCTCCTCTCACCTCATTGAACCCAGACAGTGGCGGAGCTGGAGGACCTGTTGTCCAACAGCTCTTCATGTCATGTGGGCTTTTGGGGGTTTTGATTCGAGCCACAGCATTACATAAAGGAGTTAACAGTTGCTCCCACAGGACGCTTGGCAAACACTCTTGGCCTGCACTCAAGCAAAAGCCTGGATGTTTGTTAATCTGTTTGCGCTTTTTTGTCTCGCCAAATAATTTGTGTGTGTGTGTGTGCTCAGATTGCGTCTGCCGCTCAGCAAGCCCAGTACCTGGTGTTTGACGAGCTGTGTGTTTCTGCAGATGATGAACCCCGCCCTCTTCAACGCCATGAACCTGAAGTCTGAGCTGGAGGGGGGCCAGGGCAGCGACACCTCCGAGGCAGCACAATATCTCAGCCGAGTGCTCAAGAGGCCCCTGGCAGACAAGCCCACCGAGATCTGGAGGACATACCTCCGCAGGTATAAAACATGCAGGAAGTGCCCAGAAACATGTTTGAGTCACTTAATTAGACTCATTTTAATAGTGAGAAAAAGACTGTTTGAAGTCCCCCTCCAGGCAAACAGTGTGATATATGTGCAGAGATTTCCTCATTCATCTGCTCAAGTGGGAACATTTATCTGAGCTTACCTAAAATATGAGTTTAAGGCAAGTGACTACAGGCAGGACTTGTGACACTGCCAACTATGTGTAATCACGCTTGTTCTAAAGAAATCAGTGTTAAACAGTAATCTTCTAAAATAGAAAAATATGTATACATTTATAGTCAAGATTTCTCAATATCATTTAAAAGGTTTAAACAAGTATTTGGTTTATTTATTTTTTCCTCCTTGAAAAACATATTTGTCCTCAGTGAAATGATTCTTTGTCAAAGCAGTGTGTCCTCAAACACGTCTGAAGTGGATCTCCAAAATCAGTATGCCTGAAGGGCCTTTTTGTGTAAATACTGGAAACCCCCTGAAACATTCTGAATCTGGTCTAATGGGAATTTGAATTGACAAACCCACAAGCATTTACTGTCAGATTAGGAGCTTTATCAGGTGTCTTCCCTGGGCTTTTTTATTTGAAAATGCAGTGAATTTACAGTCTTCCCTCTCGGTTTTATATTAAGGTTTGACACAGATGACTTCTGTGAGGCTCAGTGCGACTTCCTCCAGAAAGTGCACTTTCACTGCCTGGTGGAGGACTGCGGTGCGCTCTTCAGCACCGTGGATGGGGCCATAAAACATGCTAAGTGAGTGTCACGCTGTTTCATGATCAGAAAATACACCCTACACACTTTCCCAGCTTTATTGATCAACATAAAAATGCATCTTGTTTTCAGTTTCCACCTCAGAGCCACCTTGAAAGTGAAGTCGGAGCCTCTGTTCAGCGAGGGCAAGGCCTCGGGGGAGGGAGCCCCTCTGCAGCCCGCCGCCCCCGTCTCCATGGCCAACAACCCCTCCATGGATGTTGCGCACCTCACCTCCTCGGGGGGCTACAGCTCCCCTCCTCCTTCGCTGCTGGCCTGGAAGCAGCTGACAGGCAGCATCCCCCAGATGCCAGCCTCCATGCCCAACCTGCCGGCCAACTCCCCCCTGGCCACCACCTCTCTGGAGAACGCAAAGCCACAAGTCAAGCCTGGTTTTCTACAGTTCCAAGAAAAGTATGGGAGATATTATTTAATCCTCTTGCCTGACACTCTGCCTCTTTTGCAGCTGACTAAACAACATTTTCCATTTTTAAATCATCCAGTGATCCATGTCTGGCAACTGACTGCAAGTACTCCAACAAGTTCCACTTCCACTGCTTGTTTGGGAATTGCAAGTACGTGTGCAAGACCTCTGGCAAGGCCGAGTCCCACTGTTTGGACCACATCAACCCCAACAACAATCTTGTCAACGTCCGCGACCAGTTTTCCTACTACTCCCTCCAGTGTCTCTGTCCCAACCAGGTGAGTGCAGCTTCCAAGAGCTGAATCACCTACTGTCATCTGCCAGTGTTTTCTAAGCATGAAGTATGCTATCTATTAGAGCAGTATTTGAGGTTATTTGACTCAAGGCTTTCACAACGGCTGCTCCCGCAGTCCTCCATCTCTGCTGAAAAAGACAGTCAAGTCACCCCAGTAATGCCTGTTTATATGTCAATAATGTCATTTTGACTGCCGCATTCTCCTCTCAGAAAAGGCCAATTTAGCCGATATTACCCAATAAATCATTGTCACTTGCACAGTAAACAAGGCTGTCTGGAATAGGGCAAAAATCAGGGGAATGCTTCGCAAATGAAACCTAAATGGCAGCCCCTGCCTGCTCTCATGAGCCCGCATTTGGAAAACCGTTTAAATGAATTCATTAATGTGTCGAAAATCACCCCCTCTCACAAAAAGCACCCCCCCCCTCCCTTTCCTCCGTCTCCTCCCCTTCCTTCCCTCCTCCCCCTAGTCTCCATCTCTTGAACTGAACAGATCTTATTTGGCCCGGTCCTCGGGGATCTGGGCCTCACAAACAGATGGTGGTGTACAGACATGTTAGAAAGGAGGGGTGTTGCCTGGAGAGAAAAAAAAAAAGTCATCCTACTTAGATGGAGGGATGTTCAGACTGACCAAAGATTAACTGAAACTGTGAGGCGTAGATTATGTTCTTTTTCATATGTTGATTTAGTTGTTTCTTTAAAAAAAACAAAAAAAAAACAGGATCATTTTATTCAGCTCTTCATGCAACTGTGTCCTCTTTCTCTGCAGCACTGCGAGTTCAGAATGAGGGGCCACTATCACTGTCTGAGGCCCGGCTGCTATTTTGTCACCAACATCACCACCAAGCTGCCGTGGCACATCAAGAAGCACGAGAAGGCAGAGCGCCGTGCCGCCAACGGCTTCAAATATTTCACCAAGAGGGAGGAGTGCGGGAGGCTGGGTAAGCGCTCCTAGACGCAGACGGCTCTGTGTGGCTTTTAGTCGCCCCAGAGCCCCTCCACCGTTGCCCTAAACACTTCTTTTTTGATATACCGCCAGGAGAGATGTGTGGATAAGTGGTGTTAAATCGAGAAAAGATGTAGATTGATTTTTTTGTGGTGCAAGAGGATATTCTCTGTGTTTACAAAATGAGAGAGACCACAGTGTTGTGCGCTGAGAGTGGTTCAAGAGGCATGAAATAAGCCTGCCTCATTGCCTGCCGTGTTTTGTGTATTCACAATGGCATCTCAAGTCCCAAAGGTAGTCTTGCCTGCGCTATATGAGCAATAACGTCAAAGGGGGCAATCACATCCCAGGTTGTTTTCTTCTTCCTTTTGCCCCTGTCAGAAATGAGCAATTAGGTTTGTGTTTGTTAATTATCCGGCTTGTCTGGTTTAGCCTGTTTGTGTTGTGAAGCTGCGCCTCACAGCCACCGCTGCCATCGCACAGAAATGAATTAAAAGTGATCTGTTTTTTTCAGGCGGTTACACAAGCTTTTCAGAGCGCAGAAACAAAGCAAACAAAAACAGGCCCCAAACAGCTGTTTTTTGTCCCCAGCCCGATCTGCCAACTGCATTGTTTGAGCTTGAGGGAGGGAGGGAGGGAGGGGGGCAGAAAGGATTACCATCGCTCGCACTCCAGTCATAAAGAATTGATGGGTTGCCCGTATCCATGGCAGCAACATTAAACTGAACGCAGCTGATGATGTTACCTGGTTTCTGTCTCACAAAAGGCACTCCATGTCACTGGGGGCTTACTGTTATTTGCTCAACTTTGCGTGTTTAAAACATTGTGTGTTCAAAAGCTATTTGATGACACAGACGTGTTGTGCTCTTAAACTGGGTGCCATGGTTACTGACATGCTAGCACCTGCCCAGCATGTTACTCTTTCAATTATTTCTGCCTGCTTTTATATAATGGTATTTGATTAACAGGCACAAAATGGAACATTCATTTAATTTGAAATCATAAAGCAATTAGAGCTAGACCGCTTAAAACACAAGAAAAGAACAGAAGAATATGAAGCAGGCCACAGTACAATAGAGAACAAAAGAAAAAAAATGACAATGGAGATACTTTGAAAAATGAATTTAATATGGCAATAATTGTATATTTACTTTGGTTTGCAGGGGTGTGTGCATTATTGGCCCACAGAAAATGAGAATTTATTTATGTAAATTCCTAATTGAATAAAGCATGTCAGTGTAATAAAAGAGCTCCACAGGTTTAGTGCACAGAAGCCTTGACTTGCTCAGTGTGACACCAGAATGATCTAATATTCCTCCTACATGTACACTCGGAAACACTTTGAAACCCGATCCCTCTTTTGTCAGAGCTATATCATGAAATTAAAAAAATATCTAAAAATATTTCACTTTGTCTTTGATCTAATCATAGGCCCTGTCACGCAGATAATACTGTGTCTCGCTCCTCTCAGACGCTGTGCAAGAGGCCAAATTAATCTCCAGAATGAAGAGTTTAAGATTGTTTTCTTTCCCACAGGTTGTAAATACAACCAAGTGAACAGCCACTTCCACTGCATCCGTGAGGGCTGCCAGTTCTCCTTCCTGCTCAAGCACCAGATGACCTCGCACGCACGCAAACACATGAGGCGGATGCTGGGCAAGAACTTTGACAGAGTCCCATCCCAGGTACTGACACAGATACTCACACAATGACACAGGCCATTCTGAAAAGGGTAATTATCTAGAAATATGTGCTCAACACATCCATAAACTACACCAGGTCTTATATAACCACTCCAAACAACAGTTTATTGAAAGATATCTCAGCAAAGCCTTAAATGAACCTCACACACCCTTTTACCGAAAACATGAAATGGGGATTGTGTTTACTGCCTTACAGCCATTGGATATCAGAATTTTTTTAATTCTTGCTGATAGAAATATCTCCTGGAAAATACATACACTTTAAGGAAAACATCAATTGTTTTTTTGAAGAGAACTACTCAAATAAAATAGAATTTTGTATAATAACGTTTTTCATGATTACAGCCCCAAAATGATGATCATCGTTCCACTGTTATTGTGGTATCGGTTGTGTGTGTTTCCTGTTCTGACTCATCTTCAAACGAATTCAGTATTTGTTTTTAAAAGGATAAAATAAACGGTTCTTATCCTGTTATACCAGTCGGTCATAAGTCACTCATCGCTTTCTTTTGATTAAATTTTTTTAGACAGCGCACTCTATAGCCTAGTTTAACCTCTAGTGGTACATGCC
Source organism: Mullus surmuletus (assembly GCA_903171835.1). Classification (NCBI taxonomy): domain Eukaryota; kingdom Metazoa; phylum Chordata; class Actinopteri; order Syngnathiformes; family Mullidae; genus Mullus; species Mullus surmuletus. The sequence goes on along the minus strand of CAESWR010000135.1, from coordinate 177,267 downwards.
GTACCGAACATGAATTTAAACGTGGATTTTCTGGTTCTCTTTGTTCTGTTTTTTTATTCTCTCCTGATCTCGAAGCATTCAGTTGATGAGAAAGTATGAGGCTCATTCTTTCAAAAATACTTTTTGATGTTCCAGATATGCTTGAATGGATGCCAGGGGCCAACACCTGCATGAACTTCATGTTATGGTGTTTGTTTGAAATGCTGTTCTTTTTTTTACCATTTGGATTGTATTCAAATTCAACTGTATGCGTTTCATGCACGCACGCACACAGGCAGGCACGTAGGCACGCCCGCACATACAAACACACACACACACACACACACACACACACACACACACACACACACACACACACACGGTCCAATGTGCGGAATGCTCAAGAAGGTTTTATTATTTGTGTGTTTTCCAGGTGATGCCACTGGGTCAGAGGGCAGATGAGATGCATGGCATGGTCTCAGGCCACATGGGTGGCCAGAGTGGCATCAACCCCAGCTACTCCTCCGCCATGATGGATGAGACTGATGACTACATGGACTACATGGGAGGAGGAGGCAGCCCCCTGGGTCTTTCCTCCGAGTCATCCAACCAGGACCGCAGCTGCACCAGCACACCTGTGGGCAATGACGGCTCCCCAGCAGGTGAGTCTTTCAGCACGTTTGCACTCAGCATGCACAAAAATTTTAACAGGTGAATTGTGCAATATTGCTTTTATACTCATGAATTCGACATCATACGCCATGCTTGATTGGGTCCACTGCACTCATCCACCTTATCTAGAAATTTAGCGCGTCAATCATCGTCATCAGATCGCGCCTATCATGATTTAGTAGTTTGGCTTACAGTCAATCGCATAATGGCACATCATTCATAATTTATGAGGTTGATGACAATGCTGTATTCTTATGTTCGGAGTCGTGGACAAGATCCGCTGCAGTTTGCCTGGTCATCCTCATAAAACATCCATTTTCCACATCAGTGGTTTGAGTTATTGCACTGTATGTAGCTTATTACATTTTCCTTTGGCCAGAGATCACCCCTGTGGCTTTATGTCTACTTTAGCACTTTTAGTGGGTTGAATTGTGGTAGAACACGAAGGCGAAACAGCCTCTTTCTCCTCAAACTTACTGTATAAATGGATTCTCCTTGCTTTTTTTTCTAAATCTGTGCCTGCCTGAGATTTCACAATTCTTCATGCGTTGGTGGAATGATCCACTACTCTCATCATGGTGTTTGGGTTACTTGTCTTGAATGGGCCTCATTTTGTATCATTCTCTTATCTTTTATCTTTCCCTTTTTACCTCCCATCCCTATGTGTGTGTGTGTGTGTGTGTGTGTGCGTGTGCGGGTGTATGTGTTTTGACCCATGTCTCTTGTGTGTGTACCCGTCTGTGTGGTTCCTCCCCTCCCTCCTGTCTGTCCTTCACCCTCTCTGGTCAACCTGTCTCTCCAGGACAAGGCTGCCCCGCCACCACCTCTGCTCCTACCACCCCTGCTGACACTAGCGCTACCCAAAACGCACGTCCTTCTTCCACTCCTCCTCCTCCACCACTGCCACTTCCCTCCGTTCCTCAGCCTGGCCTCCAGTCCCAGGCCCCATCCCTGTCTCCCGCTCTCCTCCGACCTCCTCTCCCCTCACTCCCATACCTCCTCTCTCCATCCTGTCTGTCATACTCTCTGCTCAGCGCCTCTCTGGGAGCCACTCGGAGTGTTGTCATGCCAACCAACACACCAGCTTTCAGCCCCATCATTGCCACTCCGTCTCCGGTTAAAAATGACGTCCCTATAGTGCAGGATGCTGCAGGTACTTATCCCCGGCGCAAACCAACACTGCAGCTGTCACTCTCAATTGAGCCTGCATTTGAGATTGCAGCATTTATCCATCTGTCCACCTTACGTAGGGACTTACCAGCGTGCAAACAAAAAAAAACTTTCTATAGAAAATATGCATGCTTGCTTGATGGGTAAAATAGCCAAAGATTTATCACTTACATCCCTGTGTATATTTCCATGTTGATATGACTCAAATTCATAGACGGAGAACTGCCACCTGTAGTGTAAATAGCGGGACTTGCTTAGATTCCATTACCAAGGCTGCATCAGCAGCCTCTTATTTTAATCATGCCTCAAGTTTTATCGAGGCCCACTGTTTCCCGTCTAGCAGAACACGGATCATATCATTAGTACTGACCCCAGGGTGTTGCAAAAGGTGGGTGCCCCTCATAAAGCAGCATGGAGATAAGAGGGTCGGTTAAGACCCACAGCTCCGCCTCTGTTTGGAGGCCGGAGACACCCTGTAAAAGTGTCATGTTCCAAAGTCAATCTATCACTTTCTCCCTCCTTTAATCATTCTGGGAATTAGGAGTAAAAATTTGTGGCTCTCTGTGCTTACTCAGCTGTGAACCACTTCTGGCTGAGTAAGGTCGCACATTAGCGTTTCGACCACTACGATCTACACAATGTGATTATGTAGTTTGCGGGTTTTGCTTTGTGAACCAACTGATTATTCTTTAATGTGTTTCCTTCCACTTGTCCAGGCAACACCATCTCCATTCCCACGGCCACTGGAGCAAAGAAGCGTTTCTGGATCATCGAGGACATGTCGCCATTCGGCAAGCGCCGCAAGACCCCATCGTCACGTAAGATGCTGGATGAGGGGATGATGCTGGAGGGCTTCCGCCGCTATGACCTGTACGAGAACTGCAAGGACTCGGGCTGCCAGTTCTCCCTGAAGGTGACCCACTACCACTGCACACGCGAGAACTGCGGCTACAAGTTCTGCGGCCGCACCCACATGTACAAGCACGCACAGCACCATGACCGAGTCGACAACTTGGTCCTGGACGACTTCAAGCGGTTCAAATCCACGCTCAGCTGCAACTTCCCCGACTGCCAGTTCTCGGGCAACAGCACCCACTTCCACTGTCTGCGCTGTGGCTTCCGCTGCACCGACAGCACCAAGGTGACAGCCCACCGCAAACACCACGGCAAGCAAGATGTGATCAGCGCTGCCGGCTTCTGCCAGTTCAGCTCTAGCACCGATTGCGAGGTTCCCGAATGCAAATATAAGCTCAAGTGCTCCCATTTCCACTGCACCTTCCCTGAGTGTAAGCACACAGTGGTGGGCATGTCCCAGATGGACTCCCACAAGCGGAAGCACGAGAAGCAGGAGCGGGGCGAGCTGCCCTCCGTATCGCCCAAACAGGAAGTGGTGCAGCACCTGGGCGGGGGCGTGGTCGCGGTGCCCCCAGCCTCCATGGGTATCTCCACTTCCTCACCTGCCAGGCTCCACGGCTTGTCCCACAGCATCCACAGCAGCGCTCCATCCATGCTGTATACGGCAGGCGGCATGGGGTCCGAGTACAACCACCTGTACCCACCGTCCTCCATCAGCCTAGACAGCTCCCTCAACCTGGGCACTGACACCAGCAGCTCCCTGTTCTTCCTCAAGAACGCAGCCGGTCTGGGCCTCAGCGACTCACTGGATCTCAGTAAGAAGATGCACCACGATGCAGTGCGTAGCGCCACCGGCCACAACCTCACACCCCCCCTCAGTCTGCCGGTCGCTCAGGACGACACCACAGGAACGTCCGGCGAGGCCGAAGACGACCTGTCGCCGGAAGAGGAGATGCACGCAGAGGAGGAGGAGGAGGAAGAAGACGAGGAGGAGGAGGAGGCAGAGGAAGACCTCACTGACTCCAACGACGACTCGATGGCGGAGCCCGACGGAGACAAGGACAATGGGGAGAGTTTCGATGCTTCCGTTCACCACACTGATACTTCCAAACTGGAAAAGCCAGACGCTGACCCTTGAAAACAAATGAACAGTGACTGTAGGAACTGAAGAAAAACCCTGTGTACTATGAACAAACAAAAATGAAAGTGGCCTCATTTATCATGTTTAGAGACTCAAGATGACAACAAAAACACAACAACAGCGTGGAGAAAATGATGGCCCAAAATGATTTATTATGATGTTTACAAGATGACCAACATTATTAATTCAATTATGCATTAAAAAAATATGAACGGAGACACACAGAATTAGGCCCTGTTTTACACACGGGGTGGCAATGTAAAGCATTTTACTACACATCAGTCTTTTTGTGTGCGTGCATGTTTGACTTTAATTTATTTTATTGCATTTTTTTTTTCACTTTTTTGTGTGTGGAAAAAAAAGTTAGAAAAACAAAAACAAATCGCTCTATATAACTATATATGTAAGTGTGTGCGTGTGCGTGTGTGAACGACAATATACAAAAAGGAAAGTGCAGGCCCAGGACATGAACTGCAGGGCTGTCGCGTACAAAGGAAAAGGGAAGTGAATCACTAACGGGGGAAACAGGATGAGTTGAAACATTTGATCTCTTTTCTGTATTAATTATTGTTATTATTATTATTATTGGACACTGAGAGGGAGGGGTTACATTTTCTTGTCCTCATCTCTTTCAGGTGTTTTTACTTTGTTCTCAGTGACATGTGACATTTGACTCGCAGCTGTTTGGTCAGTCTCAGCTGCAGCCGGGCGTCCAAACTGCGACGCTGCAACAGTTCTCTCTGACATTCTGCTAGAATCGTTCGACTAGCACCAAAACCAAGCTCAGCCCTTTGTAATTTACCCCCACCACCCACCCCACCCCTCCCCCCATCGTGGAGGAATCAAGTTTGTGTGTGGATAGTGCACTTTTATACTAGCCGACCATGATGAATACAATGACTATAGATAAGACTCATAAGCATATTTAAAAATATTTTTGTTACCATTTGCATCTTTGCATTACCATGTCATTTTGTTGTGTTGTTAGTCGGATGCATATCGATCTGTAAGCAGCCGAGGTCATGAGTAATGGCCGGCAAGCGGGGAGGGAGAAGGGGGGTGGGGGGTGGGCTATAGTATCAGACTGACCAGAGGAAACGATGAGTCACTAAGACGTAGTGGGGTTTGGGAGGGGGGATGGGCGGGGTTGGAGACGGCGTGAGCGTCAGGGAGGGTATTTAATGTTGAAAAATGTACAGACCGAAAAATGCCTCAAATGGCATTTTGTTTTCCATTCACTATGGCTGTGGTTGAGCTCCTGTTGTAACGGTTTTTATTTAATATTTATGTGACCTTCCAAATGAGAAATTTTTAGGGTGTTATTGCACTTTTTAGTTTCATTTTTACTGTCTGAAAAAAATTATGCTATATATCTTTTAACAGGGAATTTGCTTTAAGGATGTTGTTTTAGTTCACTTTGCTTTGATGCACAAATAGATGTAAGTGTGACAAAGAACTGTTGTTTTGTGATTTATTTAAAGACTGGTTTTGATTTTTTGCTTCTGTGATTAGACAGTTTGACAGAAAGAACCGGGCACACCAGGAAAAAAAAAAGGTGCCCTAATAAGAAACACTAATACGCACTGTGATTTAAATTTATTCTTAAGAAGTTCATTGCAATGCTCTTACTGTAGTACTAAATTATAAATCTGTCAAAGCCACCCTCTGGTTTATACTGAGCAAATATGTACGACCAGGGAGGGGGCACACTGATCATGAATTATCTCTGAGCTTGGCAATGGAAATAAATGATCATAACATAGGGAATAATAATACTGTGTGTAGATGATATTCCTCCAGATATTGTTTTGAGAAGAAAAAAAAGGTTGTACAGTATTTTCCTCTGTAAAAAAAAAAAAAAAACCTATATATGAACAAAATGCTCTTTGATGAACAGCGTCCTTTAAAAAGAAAACCGTTAAAAAGGAGAAATGAATAATAAAAAGTTAAAAATTCAAATAACCTCATCATAGTTTGCTTGTGTGCGTGACATATTTTTTTAATTACTGTTGGTTCATATTTTTTGGAAAAGTTGTTGATATTATATAGCATTGGCAGACTCATTTCTGGTATTTACAGTTTATATTTTGTTTTCCCAGACTCTGTCAGAAGCTCAAACTCAAATACACTGATTGGAATTCACTCATCAATGTTTCTATTTTATTTAACTTCTCAGTTTGTTCATTTGTCATCTGTGTGTGTGTTTTTTTTCCATCAGTAATTGGAATTCTTGCTTCATATTTTAGTTTGCTGTGGGCACGCCTCGCTCGCAGACTGAACTGTCTCCCGAGACTCTGTTGCAAAGCAGAGACTCCCGCATTAGTTTTTTTTGTCTTTTGTTTTTAAATGATTTGCAGAGATAACAATAGGAACTGAGAGAGATTAATCACTTGAATTTAGTTTGTGTGTGTGTGTGTATGTGTGAGGCTGTAAAATAGCAGGATTTGTAAAAAAAAAAAGAAAAAAAAGTTGAAAATAAAGAAACTATAATTAATATAATAACATATATGTAGTGCTTGATAGTGCTTAAGCCTGAGGACATTGTGGGACACACATAAAGGGGAAAAGAGTTACGGGATGAAAGCAAGGCCAAAGGTCACAGCAGTGCACTCTGTCTCTTTTTCTATCCGTCAGTGACACTTCTGAAGTGTGTGTGGGTGTGTGTGTTTTTCCCTGAGAGACCGATAGGCCGGGGCCATAATAATACAGACCTGTGGCTCCGTCCCTGCTGCTCAGAGCTGAGATTCATATTTCATGACCTCGTGTGAGTCCTTTTCCCTGCTTCGTTCCACTATAAACCCTAAAGGGACGTTTTTTGTCACTGATTTCGACAAAGAAAAAAAAACAAAACAAACATCTGCATTCATGCAGGTAGAGAAATCAACAATATTTGTTGTTGGGGTCGCCCATTGTTCACGCTTGATGTTCTGGTGCGAGAACAAGTCAGAGCCGAGGACCATTAGGGAGATTTAGAGCCTGCTACTGCTAACAAGATGGCTCTCTGTGTCTTGTTCAGTGTTAACAGGGCACATTTTTTTTAGTTCTTTTATTTGCTTTGAGCCATGTGCTGGGTTCTCCTCCCACTCCCTCATGTCACCCAGTGACCAGCAAGCGAGTTCTGTCTGTCCCCTCGTCTACAGCTGTTCCTGTCCTTCCTCCTTCTCTTCCTTGTGATATTTTCTTTT
>CAESWR010000135.1:155491-167773 GCA_903171835.1 Mullus surmuletus | reverse complement strand
GACTCACACACCAAACTATGGTGTGTTTTTGTGGGTGAAAAAGGCCATTATCGCACATTTATTAGAATGTTTGTGTTGCGTTTGTTTTCGCAAGCCAGGATTTCAAGTGCATTGGCCACCAACAGCACCAAAATCGACCAGTGTAACGGCAGGTATGTTAATACTCTGTGCTTAATTTGATCTAGCGTAGCAGCTAAATGCTATAAGCCGTAAGCTGTTTTTCTCCGGTGAAGGTTTGCTGGTCTGTTCAACGACGGCTTCTCCACTAATTGTTTTGAAGTTAGATGAGGAGACTTTATCTGAAAAGATCAGGTTTGCTTTTACATTACATGTCAGATTGCTGGACCTCTGATCAAAATACATATTTAGTTGGTTTCCCCCATAAATGTAGGTTATATACAAAATTGTCTAGAATGTTAGAGAGGCTAATGAAAATAAAGTATGATATAGGATGAGATATTAGTAGCAATATCAATCCTCAAAATCTATCGATTGGCTGTGTAACCCTTGCAACAGAAAATAGAAAACAGAAAAAACTCCCTTTTGTCATTGAGAGACTTTAACCCATCCAGTGAGTGTTTGTAGTCAGAAAAGAGATCATAACCATGTACCAACAATGCAAAACTGTGGCTTTGAATGGTTGAGCAAGCAAAGAAGGATTTTGCATAAAATGAATGTCCTGTTCCTTTGTCATCTGACACAGTTCAGCTTTGTTACTGACGGACCTCAGCTATCCACTCGATCACGTATCGTGTGTGTATAACACGGCTGCCCCGCTCATTTTACTGGCTCATTTGTAGTTAAGATTCTTTGGATGGGATGTTTTTCTCATCTCTTTCAGCGCTACGCCCTGGATAGACCTCTCTTTAAATCCAATGCCCTTTGCAATAGATGTTCATTTATCTATTTTTGCATGTGTATGGGCTTATTTTGGAAAGACCTCAGTCACACGACAGAAAAGGGGGCTGTGTGAAAAAGGCTGCTTTGCCATTGGTAGCAGCTGTTGCTGCTGAGACTCCTCTGAGGAAATGGAGAATTGGACACACACTCATCCAATTTACCATTAACAAGACCTTATTGGATGCAGGGCCACAGGAACATGCAGCTTTGCCTTATGTGTCTCTGTTTGGATATGCTGCTGTTCTTTTTGGGAGTGTGTGCCGGGGATTTGGTGTCTTGTGACTGGAGATCAAAGTGTGATGTAGATTGTAATCTTAAATTTAAAACATTAGATTATATAAAGTGTTATTTAAGATGTTAAGATATCAATGAGGATTTTACAGTGGAAACTGTCTCATTCAGGAATAAATTGGAAGGTAAAAGAATATGTTTAAGTAACCAAAGTGAGAAGGATTTCCACGGCTGAGGAAAAATCACTATTAAAATCAAACTGTAGGAAAGTCTCAGTAACGTGTAACAAGTAACATGAGATAGTTTCAAACATAAAACACCAAAGCTTGTCTACAAAGACTTGCAAAAACGAGAGATTTCCATCCGTTTTATATTTTCCACATTTAAGTCTAACCACACAAGAGAACTAGGTTGTTAAGCTTTTCAGCATAGCAACTCCTGGTCAGACCAGTATTGACTTCATCCTCCTCTCCATGATTTCATGCCTCAACAAATGTGTAATTATCTTTTAAGATCCTATACTGCATAAAGCACTGATGTACGTCTCCATGCTCAGCATGTTTTGAATCAGATATTCTGCCCCTCTCTTTTGAAGCACCTATGTGTTTTTCTTTCTGGCTGGGTAACATTTTTTCCATAAACACAGCTAACATTCTTTAGAGGGTGGTATATCTCAAAATCTCTCTTTCAACACATTTTTCAGTTACCAGGCAAAGATAACAAAGCATTCTTCTCACAGTTTTGCCGCAACGTTCAGGTAGTGAAAACAAACACTGGTGTAGTTATTAACTTCAAAAACCCGAAAAACTAGATTAAACTCAAGCCGGTTCACAGAAAAAAGAGCTAACAGCCAGGAAACTGATGATCAGATCTTATAAGGGAAGTACAGAATTCTATATATTTTTCTCTCGATTAGATTTTACCTTTTTTTTAAGCAGCAGCAACTGTTCTACTATAATTTCTGTTACATTGCTCAACAGCATCTCAGCACAAGTGATGCACTGCTATCACATGCATCTATAACTGATTGTAGATACAACCATGTTGTAGGTTATTTAAGGCCACAGCTTCTCCTCTGTCCTACTTTAGATTGTGAGTTCGACCTTTAAATTAAGTTTCCTGGAAATTTGTATTCATTATTTAAACTCACTTGAATAGAAGTCCTCTAGATGAGATAATACACCAGGTACGTAACACTTGATGCATTTTAAACCGCCGATCGACGTTTGATTCTAAATGAAAAGTCGGCATGTTGGGGTCCTTGATCAATGTGTCAAAGTTGCAATGTGCTCAAAATGAAACCTACTCTGTGCAGAGTTGGCAAAGAAGTTCCTTAGCTCTGTTTGAATTGAACACATTTCTACAGGGGGACAGAGGTGTAACATTATACGGGGGATGCTATTTGGTAAACACAGAGTTGTCGTCTTACAAACACAAACAGAATCCAATGGAAAGATTAGTGCTGAGGCCCTTTAAACAGCTTGTGAAAAATGAGCCTCCTGTCAACCCTGTTACATAAATGTTTACTGAGAAATACCAAACATTGTGTTCTATTTGTTTTACTTTGCCTCAAGTTAGCCCATTGCCATAGATTAGTCATCCCTGGAGTTAAACACGACTTTGCCTGCAGAACAAACAACTAGTAGCAGACAGCAACCAGAAACAAGTGCATAAAATGGTTGAACTGGGCTGGCGTGTCGCCATGTGGCCATTACCCTTCAAGTAGTTTGCTTCAGAATTGGACCAGAGGTCTGTGGAGTTGAGTGGGAGTGTTTCATCACTTTTATAAGTCTTATCCAAAGGGAGAGGGCTCGAAGCAAGGAAAGAAAAAAATCAAATGGCCTTAACGCTTCTCTCAGAAGCCAGAGTAATTCTCATTCCACTTCAATTGCCACAGTGCAGCACCACTAACTGGCGACTGAGGCCTGCTGCTGCTGCTGCTTTCTTGGCAAACGGAGAAGTTCTTAAGTGCTAAGCTGTAAATTTGCTTAATTTGACGTGAGTCTGAGGGGAATGGGATCGTTTTCTTTCAGGGAAAAAGCCTGGCATATTGGCTGACAATAAGCTGGAATGGTCCAACATGGTGTTTCTGCTGGGCGATGATGGCTGGAACACACGATGGACAGCGTTGTAGAGCTGTAAAACCGTTTGACTTTGGCACCGGCGCTGTATGACTCATTCGAATGTTAATACTGTGAAAGCCTTTCAACAGTAATTCCTGTGTGTGAAAATGATGATTTCCCCCTGAAGCGGCTTAAAGTGGGCTGGGTTTTTGTACAAACACAGAAATTTGTATTTATGGAGCAAGCAGGCACGCTCACCTATTGCTGTTTATCTCAGTAGTTTGTGGCAAGCATCGTACTTTTAGAAGAAAAAAAAATGGTCAAAGTTTTTGTCACGACATGCAGGAATTGGGACTCGTCGACTTTTGACAGGGAGCAGTCACAGGTCAGATGTTAAAAGTTTGAGTCACATGACCAAGTGGAAGATGTGGAAGTGAAACATTTTTCTTCCCAGGGGAGCAGATCAGTGCGCCAGTAAATATCACCTCAAAAGAGAGCAGAACAGAAACAGCACAACAGACTAAAATGAAGAAGAAATGGTTTGAGTTTGAGTTGAAGGGGCGGGGGGGGATGGGGGTGGGGCGAGGGTGCAAAACATGACAAGTGCTCAGGCAATGCAGCATTTACGGTTTACAATTTATTTGTTGTATCCATCTTTCATCTGAACCCTGTGCAGTCTTACCTCACGCACATTTAATGTTTATATCATAAAATGAGTATGCAGACCGTGTGTTTTTCTACCCCATTATATCAGAGAAGTCAGGATTTTTTTCCCAACAAGTTGTCACTGTGCTCCACGTTTCTCATTCTTACCTGTAAAAAAAAAAAAAGATCTCTTTTCTTTGAAATGGTCGGCGGGGAACAGCAGAGCAAGAGTCATTGCCTAAAAACCATGCTAATCTACATAGCTGTGGTTAATTAATAATTTCCAACACATTCGTCATCATGGACTTTACTTGCTTTATCGTTCACACCTTGTCGTATAAAGGGATTTGCAGGACCGCAAGCAATAAATTCACAAAAACAAGGCTTCTCTGAAAAGCAACGTTAAATACATGTGGTCAAAGAGGAGGAAGTAACAGATTGTGAAAGCGTGTGTGTAGGGCTGTGGATGTCCAGTTCCAATCCTAAATGTGAAAAGAAGTCCTAATGTCATTGCTATTACTTTTTTTGTTCCTAAGTTAAAAGGCAAAGTAACTAAAGCATGACAATCAGTTATATTTCTGCTGAATGATGAGCACCCCCCACCCACATGAACATCACGAGAGCCTTTAAAAAGACTGGTTTCAGTATCACAGCTGTGACCTTCATAAAACAGAGCAGGGCAACAGGTGGGCATCATGTGTGTGCTAATCTTCCACATTATGGTTGTTGATAACAGACACTGCACAGCCTGCTCAGTTAAAACTCAAGTAATTTAATATGGAATACATCAGCAATGTGATATTTGTAGCATGGAAGACGCAAAGGTTGGGAAGATTCTGCTGATGCTAATTTTAGAAAAAGTCCATCATTCACTATGGGTTTCTGTTACCAAAAGAATCCTGTGAGTACCGCAGACCCTCCAAAACAAGACATTGGGTGTCCACTGAGGGATTTTGGGATTATTTTTTTTTCTCTTTGCACTCGCTCTCCTCCTCACTAAGGGCATGAAAATGTGGATTGTATTTCGCTGTGACAATCCAAGCCAGTTTTGGAGGACAAGGTCACCGTATGTTGAGTCTCCACCCTTTTCACAGACCATCCCACTTCACCCATCAATTGTTGCTTGTGGTTTATGGTGACTGGAAGTCAGTGCTGTGTCAGAGCTACAAAACAAGTTACTCAGCTGCTATGATTAGAAAGCGCTTCGGTGAATGTGAGGTACTACAGTTGAAAAACTGACTTGTGCCCTTCAGACTGCAAAAACATGATAGCGCTTTTGTACATGCATTGTGGTTTCTCTTTAAATTGTAAAGTTTCAGTGCCCTCTCTGATTGGTCTGATATGACAGACCACGATAAAAGAAGTACAAAGTACAGTATTAATGCAAATTTCAACATTTTTATCTCTGCCGAGGAAAGTGTTTTCACCCTCGTGAACAGACTTGTTACGTGGCCGATTCTTATGAAACTTAGAAGGCGGGTGGCACATGGGGCACAGAAAGATTTCCAATTAATTTTGGGATGTGAATTTGTATATTTGATCTTTCTAAAATCAGACCTCTTTAGCTTTAATGGCAAGAAATGTAATACAGCTGTCTTAATGAGATGTGGTCTAGCTGAAAGCTAAATCTTGATCTTCTTTAATTTGGTTCTTTGATCTGTAATAATAATACTGTCAATACATTTTATTCTGAAGTGCCTTTCAAAACACCCATGGTCACTTTCAGGCAAATGAAAAGACAATGCACAACAATATTTAGATAAGAAAGAGGAAAAGAGAAAATATACATAAAGGAAATACAATCTTTTGTAGTCTGTAGTACAGACATGTATTTGGTACGCAAAGTAGAATTTCTGTATAAAGCATCATGAAGGTGCCAGTGCTCGGCGCCTATTGTTTTCTTCTCACTCCACTCCACCCCCCCCCCCCCCCTCCTGCCCACTAGCATGCTTCAGGTGTTCCACAGTTAGGCCCTGTGATTAGTCTAATTTGCACAAATGCTGCCGAGCGCCGCACCTGTTGCCCCTGTGCCGCCTGCAGCCGTGGTCCCTCAGCAGGCTGACAGGCCTTCCCTTGGATAATCCAATCTCCTCACAACAGCGCCACTGCTTTCCACCAGCCCTGGACAAGGGCATTTGTTTTTGCTTCTGCTTGTCTCCCTCCGTGCTCTCATGGCCACCACACTCCTGATGGCTCATTATTGGACCATTCATAAATACTGCCAAGCAGTACCCACCCCTCCATTTTTTACAGCCTGCTGCCACCCCTGTCTCACTGCTCTTCCCCACCACCCTCCTTTACCTGCCAATAAGGTGAGTAAAGCGTTCCATCAGGTTCAAAAGGGGCCCCACCGCCGTCCACATGACAGTCCACCAGTCTCCACATACTCCATTTGGATTTGAAACAGCGCCAGGAGAAAATCAAGTGACAGAGGCCACACAGAGTGGAAGGGTGTGGGGGGAATGTGATCCCTCTTGATTGTTGAGAGTTTATATAGTGAGTGATGACAAAGTGCTTTATGACTTTGCAGTGTTCGCTCGGCTCTGCGATTGAAGCCTTATAGAGGCAAAGCCCCCTACTGACCTTGGCTTGTCAAATGCTCTCATTTTCACCAAGAAGGAGCCGGTGCTGAACGGCTGCTCAGAGCTCGTAAGCTGCTCTGAGAGAGACAGGCGTGGAGAGCTTTTGGAGGTGGCCAAAGCTTTCACAAACTGAGGAAAGCCCTCAGCCCAACCGGAAATCTCCTTGAACTGCCCTGGTGGTGCTGCTGGATGTAATGCAGGTGACAGCTCAAGATATAAGGATTCATCTACTATAAAATGCATACTGTATTTTTGCACACAGCACTTCCATGCTATCTACATATAAGACAAACTCAGTTGCAGGACTTTAACAATGACATCTTGAGAGAAGAGGTGGTTAACAGATTGTCAGGGCAGATGGTGATAACATCAGTCCAAACTAAGATTCTCGAGGAGTAAAATGATATTTCCAGTGGGGTAAAGCAACCAGCGGAGCTCCGAAGGCCTTGTCACACATCAAGTATTACATCAAATTGTTCCCAGCTGCTCGGCACCTGCATCTTATCTCACAAGGAAGAGGAAGGAGAAGCTTTTTCAGAGCTGGAGCCCCCCTTTCCTGCATTGCCCATGACCTTTCCTATGCAAATTCTTAATAGGACACTTCCCCGTATGGAGCGCTGCTGGAGGTGTCTGACAGCTATGTGGGCGGACCTTCATGTGTCAGTTGCCGGATCTATGTTTCAGGGATGAAAACGACTGAGAGTAAGTGTGATGAAGACAAAATTAACAAAGCAGATTGAGCGGGATCAACACCGAGGACCAAGGGAGTATTAAACCAGTGTAGATGATGCGTTTAGGGTAGAGTGCAAACAGAGCCGTGGTAGCCCTCAGACCAGCAGCAATGGGCTAACAACCCTTGCATTGATCGAAGGAGATACTCAGCCCTCTAACCTGCTGAGTGCTCAGTTCCAGTGAACAATGGAGTTCAGAGCGCGTCAATACACTATCCTATTGAGTGCTCTCCGTTTAGCAGCAAGATTGATGAGGTTAAGGCTCCCAACCGAGGAGCCAAATGGTGTCAAAACCAAGGTGTTGCTTTGAACAAACAATCCCTCACTGCACCCTGACACTGAGACGAGCAGGTAAATGGCTAATACAAATGCTTCCACAGCAAGTGTATTTACACTGGCATGCACACGGGTATGCAAACTGTGGTGGATATTGTTATAACTCTTAAAATAAAGGTAGGATAGAAGCTGCTTTCTGGACAGGAATGCACTTCAAATCCCCTAAGACACTAAATGATGTACAAGTGGATTTATTACAGTAAGTCCCTATAAATCTAAGGTTGGCCCTAACTCTAGGGAGAGGTTAATGGATTACAAAGGGATGCGGTATCGAACCTCAGAGAAGTTTATACACCTCATCAATATGTGAAATGCTATTGATCATTTGGGCCTTGATAAATTAAATTCATACTCTTGACAATGCATGTTAATATTCAGAATGCTCTGAATCAGGAAAAATGAGCTGCGCTGTCAGAGCTGGGAATGTCCTGGAATCAGTGGGAAATGTGCAGCAGTTCACTTAACATAGTTTTGATGTGACAGACGGATCTTGCAGAGTACCCAGGACTGTGACTGTGGATTAAGTCGTCACATGGCTGCCATTTCAGTTTTTTTTATATGAAAACAGTGAATCACAAAGCAGAAGATGCAGTATGACACCGAAACAATGAACTGAAATTTGCTATGAAGCTGCAAAGCAAAAGCAAACTCTCTGTCTGCACATGTCAAATCAATAAAACATTAAATATTGTAATAATACAGTGTTATTGGGAGATATATTGATTGAATGTATTAAATTAAATAACAATATTTGTATAAGGTGCATGCACTGTCATTACAATGGCTGATGCATATGTCTGATGCCTATACCTTTGTAGCTACCAACATAAATTAGCTATGTTAATGCATGGAACTATGTTGAACCATAATGCAATTATGCTGAACCATGTGTAGCATTAATATACCCTGGTTCAGTGGAATTCTCTCAGTATGCTCTTAGCATGTTAACATCTATGTGCAGCTTAGACTGCTGA
Organism: Mullus surmuletus; assembly: GCA_903171835.1. Taxonomy (NCBI): domain Eukaryota; kingdom Metazoa; phylum Chordata; class Actinopteri; order Syngnathiformes; family Mullidae; genus Mullus; species Mullus surmuletus. The sequence continues at coordinate 159,311 of CAESWR010000135.1, read as the reverse complement.
AAACTGAGCCTGAGGGTAAACCTTTGGTGTCTGCCACCATATTCGCAGAAATGCTTCAGCAAGTTTAACAAAACTGCCTTTCAGTGAATGAATGATGCAATTTCTGAAGTCAAAACATTGCAGGCCAGAAGTGGCACTAATATGAAATGAAACGTGGCAATGTGAGTTCAGTATTTTCACACACTTTCTATCCTCAAATGTCACTAGCGTTTTGCATTGAAGACCAAGAACACAGTGTTGAAATCAGGTCAGTGAACACATGCGTTTTGATGCAATGAGGTGTTTCTGTTTCCTCCACTTGTACAAGAAGGTTTAGGTACTTTTGGATAAGGACAGAAATATGGATTACATTGATATTTTCTTAAAATATGAAATTGCTGTGATAAATGTATAAATATAGTTTAAATGTATTGTATACATTCATCTTCAATGTCTCCACCGCAGAAAAAGCAGTTACGCCACTACAGAAACAATTAGCACATCATACAGCTCATGGAAAGATGCGTCACTTACTCATTTCCAGAGGGAAAGCTGAAAAGAGGCAGAAAGTCCCTGTGCTGTCAAGCTTTCTGAAATCTCGGTTACAAAAATGGAACTTAAAAAAGTAGAAAAGCAGAAAAAAAGAAAAAGTAGTTAAAAAAAATGTATGATATGGTTTGTGGTGGAAAAAAAAGGGTCAAGAATCATTTTGAGCAACTGAAATTAGTATTGCCACCCCCCGAAAACGAATAACTGACAATGCCGTCACTGAATGTATGAACCCTGGTCAAAAAAAAGACAACGAAAAGCTCCCAAACCACATATGTATACTAACCATCATTTTAAGACAGAAAATGTTTTATATGTGACCAACAAGAGTGAAAGAAAAAATGTTTTTCATCCAAACATAAATAATCACATTCACAGAAACATCTTTGAGCTTACAGAACTGTATAACTAACTTACAGGATGTCAACAGTGATTTACTTTTTTTCATCCCTTAAGTGTTAATTAGATGGATGGGGATACAAATCAGTAACATTTTACTCTGAGGGGACTCAGTCAACACCCTATTCTTTACTGGCAGGAAAGTCAACAACTTGCACTAAAAACAATAATTTAATGCCGTAAACCAGACTGAAATATGAAGATGGAAATCCCAGAAACACAAGAAACTAAGCAAATAATAGAGTATTTTGTTTTGCTTTAAATTAACATGAAGCAGATTCTGCTTGAGATAGACCAAATTTATTACAATTATATACACTTCTATCCAAGATTGTAAATTTACAGAGTAATTGAGCAGGTTACAGAGCAGACAAATCACAGATTTTACAGTGTCTACAAAGCATAACATTCGATTCTCTCTCAAATTCTCTCCTTACAAATGCATTTCTAATAAATCAAAATCATAGACATATAACAATATTGTTTTCTCATCCTTAACACAATAAGATAACAAAACAGAAATTGTTTGCTTGGACTCGTGTCACAGAGAAATGTGCAGTGCCCCTCTACCTTTTCTGTGTTCCTATGACGGCCGTGTGACGAGAGCCGATATCCCTTCTTCTCACTCAAGGACTCTTCTTGTGAGCTGGAGACAGAGTGAGTAATTCAATAAGTCAATTATTCATTTATTGCTTTCCTTTTCAATCATGGGGCATTTTTTTTTAAACTTCCCCCATCCACCTCCACACTGAGAAAGAGAGTTTTGCAACTTCCATCAGTGGCGGCCCTTGTTGTCTTACTGTAGCTTAATTACAAAATATTGGCACCGTTTTCCGTAAAGATTACTCACTGTAGGAGGCCCTACATAATTTGGACCGGAGGGTTTGTCATGGAAAATAATACAACGCAAGTGGGCTTTCTGTATTAGATTTCCGCTTTTAGCCTCCTTGACATTTCAAGCTGCATGAACTAATACATCTGTTATTTGTTGATCATTTGATTATTAACATACTTCACAAACCAAATCAGCTGCCCTGCTGGAGACACAGATACAGCCCAGCAGACAGTCTGGGTTTTCTCGCCTGCCATACACAAACACATACACGCACACACACACACGCAAAGATGCACAATTCAGCCCTCAGTAAAAGAGGAAAGCGGGGGAAAAAACATTTATCTTCCCCTCCTTTGAGCGTATGAACACTCCGACACCGGCATGGAACAAAGCCCGTCATCACATTCTAATCTTGAATTTCAGGGCTTTTATTTCACCCAAATGCCACCCTGCTGGCCTTGTGAATTATTGACAGACTGACACCAACGCGAAAGGACACATAAAAGAGGCTAAAAGCTCCTGCCCTGGAAGAGCATGTCCTTTCCTATTGCCATCAAAGGGGAGACAAACTCTGCTAATGCTTCTCTGGAACCACACGGTAACTTTGAGACTAAAGCAGCAACATATGACTCCTGACCTACGGCTGCGGGGGAGATATTCAGTGCAGCAATGCCTCTTTGGTCTGTAGAGCATTTAGTACAATTACAAGGACACAAAAGGTGAAACTGTGAATGAGCTGATCGAATCACGGAAATTAAGTCACACACGGTTAGTACTGCATATAGCCTTTTACGGTCATTCTGATTTGACTGCTCCTCCGTTCTCATCTCAAAGACGCATCACATGTCACGGCGCTCGGCCCCTGCGTGCGAGTCATTTCGTTTGCATGAAAAGTAAATCAAGGAAAGTCGTGTATCAACTAGACACTCCAATATTTGTCACTTTGCCGTCTTCCCGCGCTCTCGTTTTACTCAAGATTAAGATGTGACACAAACAAGTGGGAGCCGACAGTAACGATGGATTGAGCGGAGGAGTCCTCAGCAGACATGTGGAGAGGTGTGTGTTTGTGTGTGTGTGCGCCAGAGTGGTTTTGTGCTTTCAGATGTAGTTTAATCCACCTCGCTTTCATTGCTGGCACCCTCGGGCCGCCGCAGTTTGTCCACCTGTTCGTTAATCTGTCCGTCGCCACCTCGTCGATCCTCTGTCTGCATGCTTAGGCCGCCCTCCTCCTCCTCCTCCTCCTCCTCCACCTCCTCATCATCCTCGTCCTCCACATGGCCGACATCATCCTCCTCTTCCTCCTTCTTCTCCTCCTCCCCCTGCACCTCCATGCGGACCTGGTCTTTCAGGTCCAACGGCAGCGTCACCCCGATGCCCGCAGGGCCGGGATCGCCGTTGATGCCGTGGGCTCCGTCGGGCCCACCCAGCGCGTCCTGGGGGCTGTGGTGTCCATCTTTGATTGGGGACGAGTTGGCAGACTCGTTACTGACAGGGGAGATGTCACTGCTGCTGTGGTTGACGGACTGGGAGCCAGATGCCGAGGGGGGCTTCAGAGGAATCTGCCATGAGGGGATCTTAGGAACGGAAGGAGTGGAGGGAAATTGTCGCCTGTGAAGTGAAAACAGACAAAAGGAAGAAGGAAAATAATCACATAAATTTCTCTAAAACTCAACAAGAATGTATGAACGAAGCCTGCCTATGATATAATCAGCTGCATCCACAACAGTTTATATAGCTTTCTTGTGTGTCCCGAACACTATTTTATATTCTAGCACGCGCCAAAACACTCAGCATCCTGTGCAGTTCTCATAATTCAAACAGAGAAAAATAGCTCCCTCCTCCTCATCCAAACAGCCAGATGTTCATCACACCTGGCGAAGATGGTCGAAGATTTTTTTAATTACATCCTCTGCAGCTTTTAAGATCAAAAAGATGCAGTTGAATCATAATGCGATCAGCACTTCTCGTGGTAAAGAAACCGCTTTGGAGATGATGTGGCTCATTTGAAAAGGACAGGTACGCATTAGCTTCAGAGACACACACACACACACACACACA